>CM051378.1:13556893-13656893 GCA_028015245.1 Cardamine occulta | reverse complement strand
GCTCATTGTATCCTGCGAAAATAATACAAAAATTTCAATCAGTAATACTAGTTTTACTACATTAATCAGTTATACTAGTTTTACCCAGGTCTCCTATCGTAAGCACATGCTTGCGGCCCTCAAGGTATTAAGTACAATATCCGTCTTCATTTCCAATAAATTATCAATAGGTCAGTGGTATTTTAGTCTTGAAAGGCATTTATGTGGTGTATTGTTCGATCCTCTTCCTCTACAATACACCCAAATAAAAAAATTTTTTGGTTTTTGTCCTATTATTAATAAGCCCATAATTTTGTTTTGCTTGTAGCCCATTAAATTTCAGGGCTGTGCCTGTATATGAGATCAGCATTTGATACAAAATACTTAAACATAAGCAAAAACATTTACTATTATTCAAATCCATGGGGAAGTCGGCCAATTCATACCTAAACATATTTATTAAGTCGAAATCATACATGAACTATAGTAATGAGCGAATTTATACCTAAAAATATAGAATTGGTAAAATTAATACACGGACTATAAAAATTTAATCAATTCATACAAATAGGGGTGATTGCATATTTTAAACTGATGACATGTCATCCACGTCATATGTTTTACTATGACGTGGATGACACGTCATTATCGACACATGCTTTTTTTTTGTTGTTTACAAAATCTTGAAATAAAAATTAGGGATAGAAATTATTTCTGCACTGTCTCGTTCCTTCTCGTCTTGTCTCATTCTCAGTCTCGAAGTCATATTTTAGATGGAAATGCTTTTCCATATTACACACTTTCAATCCGTTTGAAACCGAGATTTCCCAGAATCATATTTGAGAAAAAATATAATAAATAACACTTATATATATCATAATAATAGAATTTTGGACATATAGAATATTACATATAAAGTTAATCTAAAAAAAATTCTAACTTTTCTAAGATGTACCGATTTGTTATTATATTTCATACCATTTAAAATTATAGTTTTTGTATTATATAAATGGAAAGATTATAATTTTATTTTAATTGAAAGCTTATAAATTTTCTCACATTATAATTGTTTGTATGTCTTCATATATCATTTAAAATTCTAGTTGTCTTATATAAATTAAAAGCTTAAAATTTTATTTTAATTGATAGCTTACTAAAGTTTATAAGCTTTCAATTTATAAAAGAAAAATACAAATTTTAAATGATATGAAATATAATAACAAATTTATACATTTTCAAAAAATTAAAAAATTTTAAATTAATTTTGTATGTAATATTATATATTATATATGTCTAATTTCCTATCATTACAGTATATATATATATAAGTATTATTTAGTATAATTCTTTTCTCAAATACTCAAATAGTATTTTGGGAAATCTCGGCCAATTGAAAGTGATAAATATGCATTTATTTTTTTTTTTTATTAAAAAATAATAAAAAAAACACAACAAAAAAAAAAAACGAGAACGAGAGATGGGAATGATGTATATCCCTAATTTTTATTTTAAGATTTTGTAAAAAAAAAAGCATGTGTCGGTGACGTGTCATCCACATCATAGTAAAACAGATGACGTAGATGACATATCATCAATTTAAAATGTACAGTCACCCTATTTGTATGAATTTATCAAATTTTTATAATTCGTGTATGAATTTTGCCAATTCGATGTCTTTAGGTATAAAATCACCCGTTACTATAGTTCATGTATAATTTCGACTTAATGAATATGTTTGGGTATGAATTGGCCGACTTCCCCAAATCCATGACATTGTGGAAGTTTTAATTCATGGCTTTTTAACATGTAAGTCAGTAAGGCTAAAATAAAGCAAAAAAAAAAAAAATTAACTTAGCAAACACTTTTGTCTATGCTGCGGTACCAAAGGCACTTTCTTTTGATCTGGTTCGTTAATTTCAGTTTAAGTGAATCCACTGTTCTAGGTTTGAAAATGTTAAAACTTGATTTATGGGTTTTGATTTGTCAGTGAAATGAATGATTGTTATGCCAAAATGTGCCAAAAGATGTTCATAACTAAATTTCAATCAGCACAAGCTGTAACATTCTTTGTGCCATTCATAGGCCTTATGTTAGTGAACTTTCGACAGTCTATATAAAGAAGCTATTTTTACATTCCTTCATCGGTGTTGTGTCTCACAACTTTTGCTTTGGTCCAGTTTCTTTCCTTCTAATATTTACATACTGTGAATTTTCGTATATAAGTGTCTAGTTTTTGCAGTACACACTCAATCAATCTGTTTTAATCACCGTCAAGTAGGACTGTAGCAGTGTCCAAATGTAATTAGCTGATGAGGAAGTGGTTTTCAGTGTTGTTGCCATGTCATTCCCAAAGGTCTGAGACCATGAGAGTCTCTGATCTTCATTATCATAATCTGCCTATGTGCGTTCTGTAATCTTTCTACAACATTGCTTGTTCTTTATATGAAGTCTTAATATCTCATGCTCTCGCACAAAAAGTCTCGCTCTCTGTCTTGTATTCGTTTATTTAAAATAGAGGGCTGAACTGGTTAGTGAAAGCAACTATTTAAATGTTTAAATAAAGCAACTTCTAGTTGCATCTAGTTTGAGATCTTCAACTTGCTCCATGGCTGAAGTAACAATGAGGATTTAATTTATACATTTCAGACATTATGATTTGAATCTGTATATTGTTCCATTTTTTTAAGATTTTTTGAACAAGTCTTCTGCAGATGACATCGACCTTTTGACTTCAGAGGAGGACCAGAAGAGATATTCCACCATTTTCACTCGCAAGATAAATTAAGGCTACATTAGTTAGAAGCTTATCGCTAATCAGAGTTTGATTGGTGAACTTCATTCAGTGCATTATCATCATCTATGATGATGGAGTTCAAGTGTCACTTATACTTGTCGAAAATGTAATCTAGTTGAAGATTTAAGCTTGTAGGTTGCTGACTTGGATTTTGCTTTTAGACTATGTGGAAAAAGTTAAACTAGGAAATGGATTTGATTCTTGGTATCATTCTACATAGACTACAGAAAAATCAGAAATCTTCTACATTTGAATCTTTACTTTAGTCTAGTTGTACCTGCAGAAATCTTCGAGTGATACTGTCGATTTCATGGATCTGTTCAAGATTCTCCTCTTGATTATGCCAATATTTTCACGCGACGTATATACAAATACAATGAACTACCTTTAAAAAGTTATTAGTATTCTTTCTTTAGTTTTGTGCCAAGTAACTTTCGCTATTTCACAATATTAATATGATTTACATTCATTTAAACTACAAAATAAAAGTGGCAAGGTTGTAGCTGTAGGCACAGTCTGCCTACATTATTTGCAAACAATACAATATCACAAAACACACAATCATTCACATTCAAAAGGCACAGTAACCAATGGGACATGCTTCATCGACCACCAAATAGGACTGTAACAGTGTCATATGAGAAATTAGCTAATGACGAAGTGGTTGTCTGTGTTGTTCCCGTTTCATTGTTTCTTTCGCGTATATTTGGTATACCAAATTCATATGTATCAAATGATATGTCTGGAATACTCGCGTTTCCTTCAAGGTATTGTATCATTTGCCTCATACTAGGCCTATTTCCTGGATTACTTTGTGAACATAACATGCCTAGTTTCAAAAGCAACTCAGCCTCCTTAGCTGAAAAGTTCCCTTCTAGTTTACTGTCAACAGTATCCATTAGAACACCATTTTTCCCACAAGTGGCAACCCATTTGATCAAAATCATCTCCTCGCGTGGTTTATCTGGGTCTACTGGCCTCCTCCCACATACTACCTCAAGCATGAAAGCTCCAAAAGCATAGACATCAGTCCAAGTAGTAGCTACTCCCATCGCAGTAAGCTCTGGAGCCATATAACCGATAGTTCCAACCACACGCGTGGCTTCGATATTCATGCCACGATCATGGAATCTTGCAAGCCCAAAATCTCCTAGCTTTCCATTTAGATTAGCATCTAAAAGAATGTTGCTTGCTTTTATATCTCTGTGTAGTACAACTTGTTCCCAATCTTCATGAAGATACAAAAGCGCAGAGGCTACTCCCTTGACTATATGAAATCTTTGAGACAAACTAAGGCTTTTTGGGTTTTGAGTGTTGAACAAGTAGTCATCAAGGCTTCCATTTGGCATGTAATCATAGACCAAAAGCAATTCACCTTTCCTTCTACAGTAACCAAGGAGTTGAACTAGGTTTTTGTGCCTTAACCTTCCCATACTAGCGACCTCTGCAACATATTGTTGCATTCCTTGTTCTACATCATGGGAGACTCTCTTAACTGCTATTTGGATACCAGAAGGAAGTTCTCCTTTGTAAACTTTTCCAAAACCTCCTGCTCCAAGTAGTCTATTCTCCTTGAAACCTTTTGTTGCCTTAAAGAGGGTTCTAAAAGAGAGCCTTTGGGGACTATATTCCTTTTCCCACTGTTCAAGCACCTCTGCATACTTCTTCTTCTTGTAAAGATAAATCATTCCACCTAGTATCAGCAGAAAAACTATAGTCGAGATAGTAGGGACTATAATTTGTAGAGATTTTGATTTTGATTTCGATGGTGGAGAGGATACAGGCGGATCAGGAAACTTTGACATGTCAAGACTTTCTGCTTCTCCGCCTTTCTTGAAACTCCATCCAAGGATATATTGGTTACTTGTGAGTGTACCTGTTGAACCAGAAAAACCTACAAACATCCTCTCCATGAAAATTTCTGAGATATTAATGGTTCTTGACAAGAGAGGCAAACTTGGTTTGATGAATTTTGACAAGAAAGGGGAGAAAGGTTTTGTAGTTGGGACAGGAGCTAAAGTTACATTTAGTTTATCAATTCCATCATACTCTATCCATATCAGAATACTTCTTCCATTAGCAAGCACCAGAGTGTTGTTATTTCCTTCTGTACCATTAAAGTAACTTGCATTGGCAGAATCAACAGAAAATATACCGTTGATGTCAATTCCCACATGATTACCACTTTTTTCATCAGCTTCAGCACTTCCATTAGTGTCAAGCTCTATGGCTAAAATATGGGTATCCGTCTTATTGTTAGTTGTTGTATTGACAAACCCTAAGAAGGAGGTTGCACCACCATAACTCAGATCTGGAGTAGGGGATACCACAAAAGCCATTCCCTGACCAAGACTTCCATCCTCTGGAACGATCGCAAATGCAAATTCTGTCGAAAAAGAAAGTGATTCTGCTGAAGTGGAGGATGATGAATTGAATTCTATTGGGACTTTGTAGAAAGCATGACCAGTTTTGAGTGCTGTCTTATTTGTAAGTTGCAACAGGCCATTTGGAAGGATTGTTGTCATTCCATCAAGAGACAGATTTGCCTTTGAGAAGTTATAGTACTCGAACTGATCTTGAGCGAACATCAATGAGATCATGCAAGCAGAGGTTATCAAATAAAAAAGTAGAGATTGTAGAGCTTTAGCCATTTGGAACAGCTGAGAAAACCCCCCAAAAAGCTCTTGAATGTTTGATTTTTGCTTTTTTGTTTGTTTCTTTTGTTTTCTAGTCAACTAGATTGCAGAAAATGTCAGCTCTTTTTTGTGATTGGTTAAGAGAATTTTTCAAAGAAACTGCAGGGAAACTGAGTTGAAACTTTCATGAATGAAACTTAGGAAAACTAAAAACTATTATGTGCTGATGGATCAAATGCTTATGCCATAATTTAAACAAGTCTTCTTTATATTCTCTTCCTCTCCATTTTATTTAAAACTATTGATGGTTGCTTGCCCTCATGCATTTTTTAACTTTCAATTTGATGCCCTGTCATTTTCCAGCTGATAGTTATAACTTATAAAGAATATTTCTGCACTTCTGTCTTTGCTATACATTTGACATTGTGAATTGAATGAGTAAATATAGATCTGATCTTCATTTTCATAGTCTGCCTATATGTGTTCTGTAATTTTTCAACTTGCTTAATGGCTAAAGTAACAATGAGAGGTTTAAATTATATATTTTCCATTGTTTTAAGTTTTTTGAAGAAGTCTTCTGCAAAGACATCGACCTCTTGACTATAGTACTTATTAGAGTTTTTTCATCCCAAAATCTACTGAAGGACTAATTGATCCATGTCTTAACATGTTACATGGGAATCAGAAAAAAGACAGAGTCATACCACTACAGAGAGATAGTCAGATAGAAAAATATCACCAACGAAATTAGTTCCAACGATAGTGTTAGGAAATGCATGATGAAACAGATGCAAAACTAACATGATCAACACAACAACATACATAAATAAACCTAAACATTTCAATCAACTTCTCTAAGATAGAACACCATGTGAAAATATGATCAGCCTTTGATAACATGGACCTTGATTTCGCGAACCATACCGTTATAACCATCAACCATCTTTAGTTCACATACCATTTTATCACCCAACTTCAAATGATTCCTTCGAGTGACACTTTAGATTCCAGTTAGAAACACGGATCGGTTCTTCCAAACCGTGATTCTCCTCTTCAGTTTTCCAATCTTGTCACGCACAATAACCAACTTAGGAAATTTCAAGTTGTAGTCTTTTATAAGTATAGCTGGTATGCGCTGCAAAATCAGAAAATAGTTTATGGTCTCATCAAAATGAATAACAAAAAAAAGTAGCACATTTTGTATGTTACCGTTCTATTTTGAGTCATATCAACCGGAAAAGACGGATTCATTTCGTCAAACTTATGATTGTCTTCCTTCAAATACGCATGTCTCCTACTCGTACTACCTATCAAATGATTTGAAGACAAAACATTTACAAAAGACTTTAATTGATTCTCATGTAAACCTCAAAAATGTATGTCTTTTTGGATACATACCTCTTTCTTTTCTTCTTTGCGACTCATCAAGCTCTCTTGTGCTCTCTTCATCCTCAACAATCACAACAACATCATCATCATCATCAACTTCAATCACTTCTTTTTCCATTGGTGAAATCATCCTTTTACACTTTGAACCATACTCGTACACACAAAAGTGGAATACACGAGAACCATCAAACTCAAACACAAGAAATGTTGGCTCTTTTATATTATCGTCCTTGACGATTTTCTTCCACCCGTCTCTGAGAAACACGGTGCCACTCTCGCCTTTTGTTTTCATTTCCATTCTCCAAATGTTTCCAGAGGACACGCTTTTAACAGTTACTTTCCGGGGAAGACTTGTTCTTAAGATCTTGTCCGAAACAAAAGGTAGATTCTGTAGAAACAATATAAATAAATCACTTACATTCTATTTTCAAGAAACAGAACACAATTTCAACACACATATCATATTATTATTACCAGAGAATTTGTCACATGAGAGATGAAACAAAACCTAAAACCTAAACAAAATGTGTGCTGAAGCTAAACGTTTCAAGTTTTATTTCCAGATATATCATCTCAAAATCGGAAAAAGACAAGATCTTGAAAGAAAAAAATGCTCTGTTCTAAGAAATTGAAGAAACGTACCATGTCATTCTCTGTTTCATTTGGTATGTAGACTCTGAAAAACTTCTGAATGGTATATACGTTGGAACTTTTTATGTTCATAGTCTCCGATATCTAGTTTTTGACTTGAGTTTACTTAAGATGTTACTTCCATGGCCTTGACAGAATTAAGGTTTAAAAAGAGATGGAACAGAGGAGAGAATTAAAGAGTGATAGAGGAGAGAAGGAAGATAAGATATTGAAATTAATGATGCGAGCGAGTGAAACAAATATTCAATACAGATACACAAACACACACAAGCTCATGAAAATGGAAACAAAAGAGAGCTTCTCGAGCTCTGGTCAGCTGAGGTTTCAGGTTTTAAAACGGGAAACAATGTTGGACATAAATAGTAATCGCTCATCATTTCCCGATGGTACTTATTTGACAATAATAGTAAGAAAGTTAAAAACAAATAAAAGTAATAGTAAGAAAAATGGACTAAGCCCATAGCTATTGGTCTTACTTCAAAAGCCCATTTGGTTTATCTAAGGCACGAGGCACGAGGGGTAACGTTTCACAATCGCATGACGGCGATGGAATATCTATATACTATTAAAATGAAGCACATTATTTCCAAACACCTCTTCACTCATTGCTACATCCAAATAATTTTTATTTTTATATTTATTAAAAATAAAAATTAAATATTTTATTAGTATGGAAACTAATACTAATAAATATCAAATATTTATTAGTATAAAAACAAAAAAAATCTCTATATTATTAGTTGAGAAGTATATTTAGAAAATTAATTTATGTTTTAGTTATTATAAAATGCAAGTAAAAATATACTATTTTTGTTTGAATTCACTAAGAATAGAAATAAGATTGAAAGTAATCTAAAACCTTGATTTGATCAAAATGATCAATATGTTGGTAAAATCTCTATACGAGTAGCCCGTTCTCTTACTCAATTTCTTACCAGTTGGATTAAAATAATCAAATCCAAAACATGTAATTATATAAAAGGGATTGGTTACAAGAAAAAAATTTCTCAACGAATACGGGACATGACTAGTTTCCATCCTAAAATGGAGAGTAAAAGACAAATGTTATGCAATAGATCTAGATTGCGGATTACACAAATGTCTGATCATATTTTAGAGGAAATAGTCATCATAGGAGATAGAAATAGAGACAAAGTTCTGATTTTCATGATTCTCATATCACTCATCTAATGTCAAACTACTATTTAGAATACGTCACATACAGTTTCCGGTATCTCTGGCCTTTCTGATGACTGTCAACAAGAGTCAAAGATAATCTTTGACCGAAATAGGACTATATTTGTCACATTTGTTTTCACATTTACTGCTGAAATCACATTAAACATAATATAAACTGTAAAAAAACAAACTATAATATTTATTAAACAAACAAAATAAAAGTATTTATTAACAGTAAAGAAACAAAAAAAACTACAAATTTATATTAAAATAATTGACCCGTGGTATACCGCGGATTCGAATTTAATATGTTTTCATTGGTAAGATGCACACCTAGTTGTGTTTTTAATGTCATTATGTAAATTTTTTACCAATTATAAAAATTTGTCTAATGATCAACAAAAAGCAAAAACAGAAAGCTGTGTGTTTTGCATAACATAAATACAAGTAACTATTTATTAAGCAATTAGATGAGTCTTCTCTTGTTTTTTTGCTGAGCCAATAATTGTTTTCTCTTTTTCATGCCAAATAACATTTATTTGTCTTAAATCACCCAAAGTAACTCTTACAACCAATAGTTTTTAGTTTTCTTTAATTCGATCATGTATCCGTTCAAGTTTTAATAATAAAAACTCAGATGACAAAAAAAAAACTCTTACAACCAATAGTTTTTCTTTTGGAAAATATTTGGGTTCACCCCTAGTGGTGAATCCTTTTGTTCACCCCCTCTTTCTCTAACCAATCAAATTATGCCATGTAATATTATCATTAATTATTCTTTCTATATCTAATCAATTAATCATTAATCACTCTTTTTAAATATAATCAATAAAGATATGTCAATTAAAGTTATATTTAAACAAAAACAATAAATTAAATTACAATTAAACAAATAAAATAAATTAAGAAAATTAATCCAATAAGATTATTCACGTAATATTATATTTAACAAAAATAATAAATTAAAACTAAACAAATTAAAATATATAAAATAAAATTTTTAACCATTGGGTTTGCTGAGTTGTATCCTTTAAGGTATATAGTTTTATATATTTTATTTATTTAGTTTTAATTATCATTTTTATTTAAATAATAAATTAAAACTAAATAAATAAAACAAATTAAATATTTTAAAATTTTTAGCCCTTGGGTTCGCTGAGTTGTATCCCTTAGGGTATAGTTTTATATGTTTTTTTATTTTATTTTAATCTATTATTTTTATTTAAATAATAAATAAAACAAATTAAAAAATTAAAAAATTTAACCTTTGGGTTCACTGAGTTGTACCTTTTAGGGTATAGTTTTATATGTTTTATTTATTTAGTTTTAATTTATTATTTTTTGTTAAATATAATAGTACGTGAATAATCTTATTGGATGGATTTTCTTAATTTATTTTATTTCTTTCATTTGTTTAATTATAATTTTAGTTTGTTATTTTTGTTTAAATATAATTTTAATTGAAATATATTTATTGATTATATTTAAAAATAGTGATTAATAATTAATTGATTAATTTTAGAAAGAGTAATTAATGATAATTTTACATGACATATTTTGATTGGTTAAAGAAATAGGAAGTGTACAAAAGGATTCACCACTTGGGTTCACTCCTAGAGGTGAATCTCTTTGTTCACCTCCTCTTTCTGTACCCAATCAAAATATAACATGTAATATTATCTAAATAAAATAATTAGATTAAATCATTAATCACTCATTCTAAATCTAATCAATAAAAATATGCCAACTAAGATTATATTTAAACAGAAATAATAAATTAAAATTACAATTAAACAAATAAAATAAATTTAGAAAACTAAATCTACTAGTATCTCGAGATCACGACATAACCTAAACTAGTTGTTTCCTTTGGGTTCGATGAGTTGTATCATTAGAGTATATTTTTATGAAAAATAAATTACAAAAATAAATATGAAAGACATATAAAAATATACCATAAGGGATACAACTCGGCAAACCCAAGGAAAACAGTGAAATGAGTGGCCGAAACATAGCATAAAATTATTTAGGTTATTTCGTGATGTTGAGATATTAGTAAATTTAATTTTCTCAATTTATTTTATTTTTCTAAATTTATTTTATTTATTTAATTTTAATTTTAATTTATTATTTATGTTTAAATATAATTTTAGTTGACATTTTTTATTGATTAGATTTAGAAATAGTGATAAATAATTTATTGATTAGATTTAGAAAAATGATTAATGATAATATTACATGACATATTTTGATTGGATACAGAAAAAGGAAGTGAACAAAGAGATTCACCTCTAGGGGTGAACCCAAATATTGTTTTTTTCTTTTTCTTTGTTGGTTTTCAATCAATAGTCTATAGAGTATAGAGCAGACAATAGTTCTGTAGGAAATTTAAAATCATTACCAATACACGAATAATTTTGTTATACCCAAATTGATAACATATATTTGTTCAAGCCTTCAAGGTAAGATATATGGTAAGCTATTAGCATTAACGGGGAATGTATCCTTTACTTTTAAATGTGAATTAGTTGTTTATTACCAAAACAATATATTATTATATAAATTTGGGTTATACTCACGAGAAGCCAACACGTTTTAAAATTATACTTCAAAAAATCATGACATGTGTCACAAATAATTTAGATCTTGCCATGTGTCAAATTCATAAATATAATTATTAAAATAATATATACAAAAAATTATAAAAGGAAAAAAAACTAATAATTTATTAATTTATCTAATCAATAATTAAAATTAATAAATAAAATTAAAACAAATTCAAAAACGAAAATAAAAGAAATAATTTTAAAAGAAAAAAAAGGAAACCAAAAATTTTTTAATTTATCTAATCAATAATTAAAATTAAGAAATAATTTTAAAACAAATCTAAAAACGAAAAAATAAAACTAATTAAAATATAGAAATAATTTTAAAAGGAAAAAAGGAAACCAAGAATATGTTAATTTATCTAATCAGTAATTAAAATTAAAAAATAATTTTAAAAGGAAAAAATGAAACCAAGAATTTGTTAATTTATCTATTCAATAATTAAAATCAAGAAATAATTTTAAAACAAATACAAAAACGAAAATAAAACCTAAAACCCTTTCTTAGGGAAAAAAGTTAAACAAGAATTTGTTAATTTATCTAATCAATAATTAAAATTAAGAAATAATTTTAAAAAGAAAATAAGAAACTAAAAAAATTGTTAATTTATCTAATATAATTATATAAACTTTGGTTGCAGAATGAAAAAATTGATTTAGTATAATCCAATTTAATTTGTTATTTTAATTGGTTAAGTATTAAATAAATTTTAGGAGATATATAATATGCATAATGTTAGGAGTACTAAATGATACTCAAGACCGACTATTAAACAGTTTTGTCGGGTTTATCAACAGGAATTACATATAATTGACATAAGACAAGAAACTAATTAGAAAAATGCATGATATTCTCGATTTACGAAAAAAATAAACAACTCCTGTCTTGGATATGAAAATTGAAGAAAATGTTTTTTCATAGAGGAGAAAAAGTGTATAAAGGATTTCTCCCAAAGGAAGAAAGTAAAAATTGTTCTCTCACAAAGAAAATAAGTCCAAAACGAGGCGAAAATACATTTTGAGAGAGTTGCTCATGCAGAGCCAACTCTTATACACTTATCTGGATCTAGCTAGAGGAGGGAGTAAGTCGGTGGGACTTCTGTTGGAGATTGAAAATGATGGTGGATAAGAATCCGACAACGAAAAAGAAAGAAAGCCGTGAAAACTAAACATCTTAATATATAAGGCCCGAGATAAAAATAAAATTAAGAGCTCGTGACAGAAGGGTAAAACTAGAAGATGTTGTCAGAAAATGCAATGAGACAAGGAATAGTAACAAATTCCAGCAAAATGAAGCTGCGAGAGAAAAAATATATTATGTTCGGAACCGAGTTACGATCTCAACAAGAGGATATTAGATTGGAAAATTAAGATCTTGCGAGAACAATGTCTCATTTAGATATGAGTGAGAACATAGCTGACGGTCACTGGATCTTTTTTTTACATCTCATACTACGTATGGGCGTTAGGGTTGGTTCATGTCTCTCAGATTTTTGGGTTTAGAGGCCTATGATCCATTCGGTTTAGTTTGGTTCCGTCTGCAATCGAGTAAGGTTTGGATACACGAAATAGAAAACAAATATTAAAAATTTGTTAAATTTGAATAAAATTTGGTTAAATTTTCACAAATATAACTTAGAAATTTCAAATATTTTTGCATTTTGCATATGTTGGTTATTTTTATCTAAACATAATTAATATTTTTGGGTTTATAATTTTAGGGTATATAATTGAGTTATATCAAGTTTACGTATTATTAATAGTTTTGGATATATAGTTGTATTTCGAATATTTTAGGTATCCATTCAGTTTTCGGTTTAGTTTGGGTTTGATTATTCGGATAGAAAAGTTTAGGATCCTTTCGAATTTTTGTCGGGTCGGATTCGATTTTGTTTTTGGGTTTTTGATATTTTTAAAATACATATCTCACACGGTGAAAAAAAAATAAATGACAAGATGGATCAGATGTGGTATATATTTTTAATATGTGAATAATAAAATTATAATATAGAAATTAATTTATTCATGTAAAATATGTTAATAACCAAACTATTTTCTCTAACGAAAGATGATTTTTATTTTTTCCCCTAAATTCATTTTAAGATAAATCATTAAGCACACATATTTACTTTAATAATTAATTTTACTTAAATTTAATTTATTTTAAAATTAAGAAACCTATCCATCGGGCGGGTCCTAATCTACTAATTATATAAGACACCGTACCATAATGATTTGTGCTAATATCATATGGGTTGAAATTTTTTTATTAGAATATTTTATAAAGTTATATATATATATATATATCTTATTATATAAACTTGGGTTGCACTCACGAGAAGTCAACACATATCAAAAATTATACTTAACGAAATCATGACACGTGGCACAAATAATTCAGATCTTGCCACGTGTCAAATTCATAAATACAAGAATAAAACTATATCTTAAAGAAAAAAAGAAAATCAAGAATTTATTAATGTATCTAATCAATAATTAAAATTCTGATATATTTTTAAAACAAATACAAATAGGAAAAAAACCATATCTTAACGAGAAACGGAAATAAAAGTTTTGATAATTTATCTAATTTTATCTTATCTTATTATATAAAGTTGGGTTACACTCACGATAGATCAACACGTGTCAAAATTATAATTCATAAGATCATGACACGTGTCGGTTTATCGATAAGATTATGAAACATGTCATACACATTATGTTAATTTTGTTTTCTTTAATAAAACGGAAAATCAAATAAAGAAATTAAATAATAAAGTGGATAATTTTTAGTTTCCATTTTTCTAATATATGTTAATATTTTCATTTCAATAAAATTTAAACATTTTTCCAAATTTAGATTTTTATATTATTATACTATTTAAGTTCCAATAAATTTCAAAATAATTCAAAGAAATTATGAAGGATTTTGGTGAGTGTACATGCGAAAAAAAGATATTCGGTTTGAAACCGATTGAAGATCTAAACTAGAAGAATTTCAGAGGAAAACCGAAGATCATACCAGAAGAACTTTTCACCTAGATATGAGCGAGAACATAACCGCCGGTTACCGGATTCTTTTTTCATATCTCACAATAGGCCTGTGCATTCGAGTTTGGTTCAGCTTTTTGGATTTTTAGGTTTAGAGGCCTATGACCCATTCGGGTATTTATAATGTTATGTTGTTCTAAGTTTGAGTAAGGTTCTGGTACACAAAATATTGGAAAAAATAAATTAAAAAATTGGTGAAATTTTTACAAATATAACTATGATATTTCAGATATCTTTTGTTAATTTTGGGTATTTTAGTTATTTAAGTATAAAAATAATTGATATTTTCGGGTTTATAATTGTAGGGTAATTAGGTTAAATAAAATTTAAATATAATTAATATTTTTGGGTATATAATTATATTTCAAATATTTCAGATATCCATTTGTTTTTTTGTTTGGTTCGGGTTTGGTCCTTTTAATATATAAGTGTAGGACCCATTCAAATTTTTGTCAGATTGGTACCCCTTTTTGGGTTAGATTCGGTTTGGTTATTCGGATTTTAGATATTTTGTTCAAGCTTATCTTACACGGTGGTCGGAAAAATAAACAACAAAATGGAAACAAAAGCTACAGACATTATATAAAATTTTAATATATTAATAATAAAATTTTAATATAGAAAGTTAAATTAATTTATTTATGTAAAAAAGAAAAAAATATTTGTAAACTAACTATCTTCTCTAACTATATATTTTCTACTTTTTTTTCCCTAAAATAATTTAAGATATATCTTTAACAACAAATATTTAATTTAATGAATTCTTAAATTTAATTTATTTTAAAATTAAGAAACCCGCCCATCGGACGGGTCCTAATCTAGTATATATATAAATTCAAGAATCATTTGTTTAACATTATTTACAAATAGATATATAAAATATATTAACATCTCATTTCAAATATATTTCGTAGTCTTCTGAAACAATCATCTTCTGAAACTATCCCACAAGAAAGTTGTTCTCCATAAGATGGTGAACCACTTCCCTTATGCAAGCTGTAGAAGAATGTTACTCGTTTCAAAACATGTACATAGTTGAGCTCTTTGGTTTTCTTGGTAGCAAAATCCCTTAGAAGATCATGGATTCTACAAGACATCACCTTTCCTCTCTCCAA
Organism: Cardamine occulta; assembly: GCA_028015245.1. Classification (NCBI taxonomy): domain Eukaryota; kingdom Viridiplantae; phylum Streptophyta; class Magnoliopsida; order Brassicales; family Brassicaceae; genus Cardamine; species Cardamine occulta. The sequence continues at coordinate 13,641,493 of CM051378.1, read as the reverse complement.
TCTTTCATCTTTCACTAAGCTTCTGTCTATCAGCTCTTCGATATGATGCCTAGCCATGTCTTCCATCATCAATTCTTCATCCTCTTGTATAAACCCTTCCACTACAAGTAAGTGTATCAACTTTTATACATCGATCTCATAGTCCTCTGGGAAAATGCTAAAGTAAAGAAAACAAAGTTTCAACTCATGTCGCAGCTCCTTGAAGCTTAGATCAAAAACAGTGGAGATGTGAATTGAATTATCCTTTATGTTGCCATAAACTGGCACACACATCATTCCACTTGCTTGGTCTCTTCCTACACAAAAGCCCAGCAAGAACGACTATAGCAAGCGGTAATCCACCACATTTTTGAACCATTTTCTTGCCGATCATCTGCAGTTCCACATCGACCTTTTTGATATTCCTGAATGCTTTTAACCACTAGACTACTTAAACATTTTTTGTAAAATATCGGCCGATAAAAATTATAAACTATTAAAGGTTGCAAGCCCTAGCTTGTCTTGCTTGGCCTCAGGGCCGGCTCTGCACATAGTGATGATGACTCTACTTCCTTTATGATTTCCTGGTAAAGCTCTTTTCAAGTTCTCACATGATTCTTTCTCCCAGATATCATCTACCACCACCACATAATTTTCTTCTTCTAGAATACCATAAAGGTAAACTTCTAACTCCTCCGCAAACTTCCAACTTTTCCAACTTTCTTTAGCTTGGTGATGAATCTAGATAAATAAATTGTTGCTTGAGAGATCTCATGTCTGTCTTTTGACAGTGAAGGGATCACAAAATATTCAAGATTCATATTAGAAATCAAAAGTTAGCCGACAATTTTAGAAATAAAAAAACTCATAGAAACTTAGGACAAAAGCAAAAAGATAAGAACTAACTGCTTAGATATAAAGAGAGATGGTTTATCTCAACACATTATTTGTTTGTAGTTTTTTCATGTCATTATAACTTACAAGCGTATCCTGACCATAGTTGTTGTTTTTGATCTTTCAATGTATACATTGTGACATAGAGAATGGAAAAAAACTGTAAAGAAATGTTGTGAAAATTATATCGTTCTTCCAATGATATTTTCTGGTAACTTAGTTGGTAGTGCAGATTCTTGTAGGTTCTTGAAAGAAGTGGTTCTCTTCTGTTCCATTCTTTCCAGGCACTAGACAAAGCGTTGTTACGCAAGAACTTCATTGTATGGTGTGGGAATACTGATTCCAGGTGTATCTGGAGGCATCTCAGGCAAAACATCATTACCTTCAAGATAGTTAACCACTTGGGACATGCTTGGCCTGTCCTCTGGACTGTACTGAGCAGAAAGTAAGCCAAGCTTCAGTACCAACTCTATCTCCTTACAGACGTAATCTCCTTCCAATCTAACATCTCTGGCACCAACCAAGTTTCCTTTTTGCCAGCATTGACACACCCAACTGATTAAATTAAACTCTTCAGGCTTCCCTGGATACTCTATGAACATTCTTCCACAAGCAAACTCCAGTAGTAATGCTCCAAATGAATAAACATCAGCTTTGGTTGTTGGCATTCCTGTGATTATAAGCTCTGGAGCTACATAACCTACACTTCCAAGCATTGGATTCCTGTTTGTGCCAAATCTAGCTAGACCAAAATCTAACCGCCCGTTTAAATCCTCATCCAAGAGTACATTCGCGGCTTTTACATCTCTATGGAGAACGATGTTCTCGTGCAAATAGAGAAGAGCTGAAGCTACTCCTTTGATGATGTGAAACCTTTGTGACCAACTAAGGTTAGGCCTTTCTTCATTAAACAAGAAATCATCTAGGTTTCCATAAGGCATGTAATCATAAACCAAGAGTAATTCACCTTTTCTTCTGCAGTATCCTAAAAGCTGCACAAGGTTCTTGTGCCTTAGCTTCCCAATACCAACAATCTGAGAAACAAGATGCTTGGTATCTTGTTCTGCATCCAAAGAAACTCTCTTTACAGCAATCTGCGTATTAGATGAGAGTTTTCCTCTGTAGACTGTCCCGTTCGCCTCAGTTCCAAACAACTCACTCTCTTTGAACCCTTTTGTGGCTTTGTATAGATCTTTATAAGAAAACCTCTGAGGGCTATAATCTTCTTCCCATTCTTCTCTGACTTCTTCATACTTTCTGGTCACATTCATTGATCTTAATGCTGCTCCCATTTCTTAGATTATTGCAGGTACTCAAGACAGATTTTACTCTGTTGTTTGAATCAATTTTGTGAATGCCATTGTTGTGTCTATAGCAAATTTGTCAAACCGTATCTGTGTTGATGATTTGTGTGTTGTGGACAATGAGTTGCAGACCACTTTCTTTCAGGAGAAAGTCAACTGTTGTTGTACCAGACCGTCCATTCTTGTTCTTTAATCGTAATTAATCCCTTAAAATGGTAATTTAATTATCCTAGTGGAATTCAGAACTTCAAATGAAGATTTTAATTATCTTTAAATGCAATTTATATTGTAATTTGTAACATTTAACAGGTTCATCTATTTGATCACGCCTGGATGAATTAAATATCCAAATCTTATTTTTTTCTGAAGATGAAATATTTTCTTCTTTTTATAGAAGTCAACTACAAGAAGAAAGCAAACAAAAACCAAACAAAACCTTTTTGCCTCAGCATGTATAGACTAAAGTAATGAAAAAAACAAAAAGATACATTAGAATCTTCAATCTCATATGTATACAACAGCCTTCAGACAATATGAATCTGGATTTTGGTAAACGATACACAGATTAAAGAAATATTCTCTGTGTCTTTAGTTTGGTTGAAGTATCTTCCCATGATTTTCTTCTTCAACAACTGCAGCAGACCAAACGTATAAGAATACAAATCAAATGGTTAAATCAAACTGTATTAGTTGAAAACTATTAAGAGGAGCTCTCACTTTCGTTCGTGTTGGCTAAAAGGGGAGCTTTGTTGTCTACTGAATTTGGAGCAGCTACCATGTTTGTGGCACTACTAAAACTAGTATCCTGAGAAGAAGCTTTACGAGGACTGATAGCTTTAGTTATCACTCGAGATAGTTCTCTATCGTCTTCGCTAGGCTCAAACTTCTGGGATATGTATTCCTTCATTGATACGCCTTTGTCCCATACCTAGTCGCCACATTTTTACAAGCACAAGATGATTTTGACTAATGTATTTACTTAAAGGGACAGTCATATATGAAGAGGTAACACATTTAAACAAGTTTATAGTACCTTAGTATTGAAGCCACTGAGATGGTTAGTTCCGGAAGTGTTTCTTTTTGAAACATCATTAACGTTTTCTTGTGGCTCTGTTGGTTCTGGAAAAGCTATGTCTTGAATCTTCTTAGTTATAGCATGAGTGGCGTCAGAGACTTTAGCGTATGCTGGTGCTAGCGTCTCTGTCACAGTTTCTGTTACCGTCTTGCTTGGACTAATAGATTCTTGGCTTACGTACTCTTTCCATGTCTTCTCAGCCATTGATTTTGGTACTGTTGTTGTGTGAGAATCAGTAGGATTCTCTTGCTTGACATCAGATAAAACATTTTTCTCAGAGATCACAGTATTTTCTGTGTTGGAACTAGCACAATCTTTATGTTCGTGTTCAGTATCGTGTTTGGCTGGGAGAACAGACAAAACATTCGTCTCAGTGATCACAGGAGTTTCTCGTGGATGCTGTCTTGCAGTCTCCTTTAACTCTTCAGGTGCTTTCTTTGATTCATACACTGGAAATAACACAAAAAGATTGATATGTCAGTCTTAAGCAATTCCAGATAAGGTGGTTGTTAATTATGCAGCTTTTGATTTACTTGGGGCTCCAAGATATTCAGGATCTTCTTCTTCCTCTTCTCCTTCTTCTTTGATTTTACGGTCTTTAGACTTGTCACGTGGTGACAATGAAGCATAACCTCCTTCTCTAATAACTTCATGATCTTCGGATCTACCATAATGTGACATGGTTGGATCACCTTCTTCATCATGTCTCTTCTTGGTGCTGAGACTATGCTGTAGCTTTTTCGCCTTATCCTTCATTTTGGAGAACAAAGATTTCTTATGGTGGGAATGTTCTCCTTGATTCTCATTTTCCTTTTTAGGTGAACTATTAGGCGACCGCTTTGAAGCTTCACCAGCTGAAAAAAGTACGCAAGAAAACGAGTTTTGACTTTTGAACCAAGATAACAAAAGGGATATATTGTGAAAACGTATAATATCTTGGAGAGACTTACATTGGTGACGCTGGCTAATTGTTGAGAAACTGGGATTTCCAGAATGATCAACATGTGTTTTTAAGCCTTCGAGCTCAGCTACTGGGTCAAGTTGACGAGACATTTGATAAAAAAAAACAAAAGTCTTGTAAATTTTCTGTATAGAACTCTAATCCTTAGACAACATCATAAGATACATATAGGAAAAGTAAGGCGTGCATGTCCGCAAAGTCGTGTTTCTCCGAAGTTCTTGGATAAGAAAAAAAATGCTTAAAATAGCCATGGCCTTATGCATATTAAAGGGAAGACAAAGTCTCTGCTCTGCCAAAGAAATTGACGTTTTGAGCTGAATAATAGGACATATATTTATAGAATTTGCTAATGGAACAAGAAACTACAAAGATACTACTTAAAGAACTCAATCAAGACTGTCTTCAGATCCAACTTGATATTGCGATTATAAACTTGAAAGAGAAAGAATAAGAACCTGAAACTTAGTTGAATCCCAACTTAATATAGCTCTAGATCAGTCTAAACTCCTGCTGGTGATAATTGAGTTATGACTTTTAGATTAGGTTGTGGAAGAGACACAACTCTCTACTTATGTCTCTTACTTGTTTCTGTTTGTTTTCTATTTAAGTAAGTGTTGTCCTAATGTAAAATTGTGTCGAGATAAAGAGAAGTTTTCCAGATTTTAAACTCTGTTTTCTTTTCTCTTCCAATTCTATTTTACTTTTCTTTATTACATGCTTATGTCTTGTACAAGAAACAATGTCTTCTAAAATGATACAAGAGCATAAAACCGATAACTCCAAAGCATAGATAACTTGAAATACAGAGACAAGCCAACGGATACAATCATACAATGCATAATTTGCAGAATCATCACAAGACTATACATCTCGAAAACTTTGTCAGATATTTGTTCCCCAAATGCAATATTTTATTCTCTATGAAAAACACATAATAGAATTAGAAAGCTTCACTAATCAAAAATTTCAACAGCTTTGTTATTTCAAAGTGCTCAAAGTTTAGACAAATGTTTCTACTCTCGGCAGTTTTGTACTAAAGCAAACGACATGCGTGCTGTTTACAACTAAAATAAACGGCACACATTTCTATTGTAAATAAATAAAACGGAATGTAGTTTAAAGGAAAATCTCTCTTTACCTGCACAAAACCCAAAGTACATTAGCTTTCGCCGAAGCCAAATTCTTCACTTCCTTCGCCTCTCTAAAACCTTATCTTCCCTCATTCTTCTCCGTCCATGGCCGCCTTCTCCGTTAACGGGCAGCTTATCCCGGCGGCAACAAGCTCCTCTCCTTCTACCTCTCTCTCTTCACGCCGGAAATTTCTATCTCCTTCCTCTTCTCGCCTTCCTCGCATCTCCGCACCATCTCCTCGCATCCCGTCGATAAAATGCAGCAGTAGCTTACCTAGCCGAGATAAAGAGCCTTCTTCAAAGGATTCTCTCCTTAAAAACCTATCAAAACCTCTAGCCGTAGCCTCAGTCTCATCGGCTGCGTCACTCTTTCTATTCCGAATCTCGAATCTTCCATCGTTACTAAGCGGCGGCGGCGGAGGAGGAGGTGATGGGAATTTCGGAGGATTTGGCGGTGGAGGCGGTGGTGGAGATGGAAATGATGGTGGATTTTGGGGTAAATTGTTTTCTCCGGCGCCAGCAGTTGCTGATGAGGAACAATCACCGGATTGGGATTCTCACGGCTTACCGGCGAACATCGTTGTGCAATTGAATAAGCTAAGTGGTTTCAAAAAGTATAAGGTATCTGACATTATGTTCTTTGACCGGAGGAGACAAACCACAATTGGCACTGAAGATTCCTTCTTCGAGATGGTATCAATTCGTCCTGGTGGAGTTTACACTAAAGCTCAATTGCAGAAGGAGCTTGAAACCCTAGCTACTTGTGGAATGTTTGAGAAGGTTGATTTGGAAGGGAAGACGAAGCCTGATGGAACCCTAGGTGTTACAATCTCGTTTGCTGAGAGTACATGGCAATCTGCTGATAGGTTCCGATGTATTAACGTGGGGCTAATGATTCAGTCGAAGCCGATTGAGATGGATTCAGATATGACTGATAAAGAGAAGCTTGAGTATTACAGGAGCTTGGAGAAGGATTACAAGAGGAGAATTGATAGGGCAAGGCCTTGTTTGTTGCCTGCACCTGTTCATGGTGAGGTGATGCAGATGTTGAGAGACCAAGGGAAAGTGAGTGCGAGGCTTTTGCAGAGGATTAGGGACCGTGTTCAAAAGTGGTATCATGATGAAGGGTATGCTTGTGCTCAAGTTGTGAATTTTGGGAATTTGAATACTAAGGAGGTTGTTTGTGAAGTTGTGGAAGGAGATATAACTCAGCTGGTTATTCAGTTTCAAGATAAGCTTGGTAATGTTGTTGAAGGTAACACTCAAGTTCCTGTCGTGCGCAGGGAATTGCCTAAGCAGGTATGTGTCTTAAGTCCTGCTACATCAGCTGTGTCATTAGTTGATTTTAGTTCGTTATTGATGTGGTCATGATTGTGTGACACTAACTTTGATGGCTTCATAGGTATAGGATAATGAATAAATTGCATTTATGTTTGTAAACTGATAGATCAGGAAAAAATCAAGTCTGATGGATGTAAAAGGTTTTACTAGCTCAATGAACTCACATTACCAAGATTGATTTGTTCAACCTTAATAGCAATTCGTAGCTTCAGTGGTAACTTTTCTTTTTGGCTTGTGTAAATGTTCCATATTCCAGACTTGTTATGATATAGCTCATTTGTTATGTTAGTTTTGGTGATAATATATATGTTTTGTTGACAGCTCCGTCAAGGCTATGTTTTCAACATTGAAGCTGGGAAACAAGCTCTCAGGAACATCAACTCACTAGGGCTGTTCTCTAACATAGAAGTTAATCCACGCCCAGATGAGAAAAACGAAGGGGGCATTATCGTTGAGATCAAACTGAAAGAGCTAGAACAGAAGTCAGCTGAAGTCAGTACTGAATGGAGTATTGTTCCTGGGCGTGGTGGAGCTCCCACACTGGTATTAATCCTTTCCTCCTGGAACAAGTACATATTGTAAAATTCGAAAAATTCCATTGCGGTTGACTGTCATTGTTTATGTGAATCAGGCTTCATTCCAGCCAGGTGGGTCTGTTACATTCGAACATCGAAACCTCCACGGTCTTAATAGGTCTCTCATGGGTTCAGTGACCACTAGCAACTTCTTGAACCCTCAGGTACATTCAATCAGCTTATCTTTTCGTTTTATACCATTCATATATCGCTGTTTCTATGTGGTACGTACAAACCTTATGTTATATTTTTTTATTTTTCCTCAGGATGATCTTTCGTTTAAGCTCGAGTATGTGCACCCGTATCTAGATGGTGTTTACAATCCTCGTAACCGTACATTCAAAACAAGCTGCTTCAACAGCCGCAAACTAAGCCCTGTATTCACTGGAGGACCTGGTGTTGAGGAAGTGCCACCAATTTGGGTTGATCGAGCTGGTTTGAAAGCTAATATTACTGAGGTAAGCTTGTCAATACTCAGTGCCATAGTCGAATCTTTTTGTCCTACAAACACTTGAAGGAAACATATTTTCATGCAGAACTTCACCCGTCAGAGTAAGTTTACATATGGACTCGTGATGGAGGAGATAACAACCCGAGATGAAAGCAGTCACATTGCTGCAAATGGTCAGAGACTACTACCTAGCGGTGGAATCAGTGCTGATGGACCTCCAACAACTCTCAGTGGTACTGGTATTGATCGAATGGCTTTTCTACAAGCCAACATCACCCGTGACAATACCAAGTTTGTTAATGGGGCAGTTGTTGGAGAGAGGAATGTCTTTCAGGTTTGCTTATTCAATGATTAAATGAGATAATAATTATGAGTCATCTGTATACTCTATAAGCTTTACACACTATATTTGCAAATCACAGGTGGATCAGGGACTGGGTATTGGGAGCAAATTCCCGTTCTTCAACCGCCATCAATTAACCCTGACAAGATTCATTCAGCTGCAGCAAGTAGAAGAAGGCGTTGGTAAGTCACCACCACCAGTTCTAGTCCTCCATGGGCATTACGGTGGCTGTGTTGGCGACCTTCCAAGCTATGATGCTTTTGTTCTTGGTGGTCCGTACTCTGTCCGTGGCTACAACATGGGTGAGCTCGGTGCAGCTAGAAACATTCTTGAGGTAAAACGACAAACACATGAACCAAAAAGTCTTTTTTCCAAAACCCGACAGAACGATTATCAGATTTGTTTCATGGATTGCAGCTCGGTGCTGAGATCAGAATACCCGTGAAGAACACGCATGTCTACGCCTTTGCTGAGCATGGAAATGATTTGGGAAGCTCAAAGGACGTGAAGGGAAACCCTACAGCGGTCTATAGGAGAATGGGACAGGGTTCATCCTACGGTGTAGGCGTGAAACTTGGTCTGGTACGGGCCGAGTATGCTGTAGATCATAACAATGGAACCGGTGCTCTGTTTTTCCGGTTTGGAGAGAGGTATTAAGGTATTGGGAAGTAAGTTCATGTAACCAACCTTAGGCTTGTCATTTTCTTTCCAAGGATCTGCAATTTTTTTTCTCTTTTTCTTTTGTTTTGTTTTTTTTTTACATCTTTTTCAATAATTGCTTAATGTTAGTGTTTGCTTACGTTGTTGAGTTGTGCTGAATATCGGGAAAGAGTTTTCTTCTTCATAAACTCCATAGTTTAAAGTTAAACGTGCAAGTGAGAAAACACTGCTTTTGAGCTTTATGAGTCCTGATGCGCGATATTGGTTCCTTCTTTTGATATTTGAGTAAAGTCGCATATTTTCAAATGCTTTTCCGATATTTTTTCTCTAACCAAAATATTATTATTGCACATGCTGGACTTGGACCACCAAAAAATGTCAGTAAATAAGAATTTGTTTAATAGATATCCTTTTTGTTTAAGCGTCACAAGTATTTTATGCTTTTGATTTTGTTGTATTCCAAGTTAGAAACAATTTATTTGTCCTAAGTTGCGATGGAATCTCACCGTAAGCACGAGATTGAAGATATGTTTTTTTTGGTCACCGTGTAAGCGCAAGTTGCGATGGAATTTCCTAATCTTTTACATTTACAACTTCTCAACCGAAATGTAAGATTCATTTTTCAACATATATGAAAAATTGAAACTTCCACGAATTTAAGATCGTCTGCCAAGTTGAAATGGGAATTTTATATTGGTCCCGCGTATAGTTGGAATATTTTGGACATAATTACAAACTATGCGTGGTTACATAGGAGAGGATAAGATTCCATCAAATATCTATAAGTCAAAGTGTGCAGGCTTCCCAAGTCAAGTTGATACAAGGAAACAAAAACATATCTTCGATCTTGTGCTTACGGTGAGATTCGTGTATTCAACTCAATCTGTAAAGATGGTAGATGCGATCACAGGGTTCGTTGTGGAAAAGATAGGTAACTATCTAATTGAAGAAGGATCAATGTTGATAGGAGTCAAAGACGATCTAGAGGAGCTGCAGAGGGAGTTGACATGCATCTAAGGTTATCTCAAGGATGTTGAAGCTCGAGAAAGAGAAGATGAGGTTTCAAAAGAGTGGACAAAACTGGTTCTTGATATTGCTTATGATGTGGAGGAGGTTTTGGAGACCTATCTCATGAAACTCGAAGAAAGATCACAAAGGCGAGGCTTAAGGAGATGGACAAACCAAATAGGCAGGAAGATGGATGCGTACAACATAGTTGATGATATCAAAAGCCTTAAGAGAAGAATCTCGGATGTTACTCGCATGCGGAAGACTTATGCAATAGGAATATTCAATGAGCCTCAAAGAGGAGAAACTACTTCAATTGTAAGGGTAAGGGAGCTTCGACATGCTCGATCTGTCATTCAAGAAGAGCTTGTAGTTGGTTTGGAAGATGATGCTAAGATTCTTTTGGAAAAGATTCTTGTTGATGATGGGGATAAAAAGAGAGAAATGATCTCCATATTTGGCATGGGAGGTCTCGGAAAAACTGCTCTTGCTAGGAAGCTTTATAACTCCGGCAATGTGAAGAAAAAATTTGAATACCGTGCATGGACTTATGTCTCCCAAGAGTTTAAAGCAGGAGACATACTTATGAGAATCATTAGATCTTTGGGAGTGGCTTCTAAGGAAGAGATGGACAAGATCAGGAAGTATTCTGTGGAAGATTTAGAAGGTTACCTTTATCGACTTCTAGAAGGAAAAAAGTATTTGGTGGTGGTAGATGATATTTGGGACAAAGAAACATGGAAGAGCTTGAAGAGAGCTTTACCTTGCAATTCTCAAGGAAGTAGAGTCATCATCACGACACGTATCAGATCTGTAGCAGAAGGTGTGGACGAGACAGTCTACTACGCCCATAAGTTAAGATTCTTGACATTTGAAGAAAGCTGGAAATTGTTTGAACAGAAAGCATTCAGGAATATGCAATGGGTTGATGAAGATCTGCGAAAAAACGAAAAAGAAATGATTAAAAAATGTGGTGGATTACCGCTTGCTATAGTCGTTCTTGCCGGGCTTTTGTCGAGGACAAAACAAAGCGAGTAGAATGAAGTGCGTACTAGTTTATGGCGTCGTCTAAAAGAAGACTCCATTCAGGTCTCCACTGTGTTTGATCTAACCTTCAAGGCAATGCAATCCGAGATGAAACTTTCCTTTCTTTACCTTAGTATCTTCCCCGAAGACTATGAGATCGATGTAGAGAAGTTGATACATTTACTTGTAGCAGAAGGGTTTATAAAAGAGGATGAAGAGTTAATGGAAGATGTGGCTAGGCATCATATCGAAGAGCTGATAGACAGAAGCTTAGTGATAGCTGGAAGAATAGAAAGAGGAAAGGTGATGTCTTGTAGAATCCATGATCTTCTAAGAGACATTGCTATCAAAAAAGCCAAAGAGCTAAACTTTGTAAATGTTTACAACACTCTTCGACTTGCAGAAGGGAAGTGGTGCACCATATGATGGACAACAACTACTTGTGCGATAGAAGTGTGAACAAAATAATACAATCTTTATTGTTCTTTGGAGAACGGACAGGACGAGTGACGAGCGTTAATCTAAAATGACCTTATCTGTAAAATTTAATCAGTTATGTCTCTCCCCTATAAATTCACTATAAAATGACGATTTTACCCTTAATGAAATTAGAAACTGACCAAATAAGGGTTAAATAGCATTGAATTGTAAGTGTTTCGAAGAAAAACACAGCAGCTCAGTGGTTCGAGTCTGCATGCGCCCAGTTCAAGCTGGTTACGCGCCAAGGTTCGAATCCTCAATCCCGAGTATAACTTTAAGATAATCGAGATCCGTTGTACCTGGATGAGTATAATCGGGGTACATCTGGTACATTCATAATCGGATACTTAGTTGTACCTGTGATGAGTATAACTCGAGGTATAATCAGTATATTTGGGTACAACTGTACGACATTGGATAAAGTGGTACCAAGTTGTCTTACTATGAAGTGGATTTAATTTAAATAATTTTAATAAAAAAATTAAGGGCATTTTTGGGTTTTCATTAAAATGAGGGATACAAAAGATTGATGAGGGTATGAAAGAAAAGGGGAACACAGAAAAGGACATTTGAGAAATTGATTCACGGGTGACAGGCGAATCCACAATCTTGAAAATGAAGCAACTTAGAGTGCTAAATCTTGGAGGGCTTAGGTTGTTGAAAGTTAAACTTGATTTTGGATCAAATTTAATTATTGGATCAATTATCCAATAATTATCATTTTGGGCCAAATCCAAATTCTAGAGTTTTCTCTAGAAATATCAACACCTCCACCTCCTTAAAAAGTTCTAGAATCATCCACACACCTCTCCACCTCCTTAAAGATAAAAAATCTAGATATTTACATAGAATTATCTAGATAATTTGTAATAAAATAATTAAATATTAGAGAAGAATTATCTAGAATTAGGATTAAAATATTTGAGATATTTTGTAATGTGGAGGCTATAAATATCTCCTTCCCCTTCTCATTTGTAACTAACTTAAGTTAAGTGAAGAAGTGAATAATAAGAAAGAGTTGAAAAATATATCAAAGTTTTCCTTTTTCCTAAATTTCTCTCCTAAATACTTTAACACTTTCTCCATCATCATCTTAAAAGTTATTCTTCCAACAAAGTGGTATCAGAGCTAGGAGATTCTAACAAAGATGGCGAGTAGTGGTGTTTCCTTCCAAGTCCCGATGCTCACAAAGAGCAACTACGACAATTGGAGTCTACGAATGATGGCTATCCTAGGAGCACATGACGTGTGGGAGATAGTCGAGAAAGGTTTCGTTGAACCGGAGAATGAAGGTGCTATATTTCAAGCTCAAAGAGATAGTTTGAGAGACTCAAGGAAGAGAGACAAGAAGGCTCTCTGTCTACTCTATCAAGGATTAGATGAAGATACGTTCGAGAAGGTCACAGAAGCTAAGTCGGCCAAAGAAGCATGAGAGAAGCTTCGAACATCCTACAAGGGTGCTGATCAAGTCAAGAAGGCACGTCTTCAAACTCTAAGGGGAGAATTTGAAGCATTGCAAATGAAAGAAGGTGAACTAATCTCTGATTACTTCTCAAGAGTTTTGACGGTTACAAATAACTTAAGAAGAAATGGAGAGAAGTTAGATGATGTGAGAATCATTGAGAAGGTTCTTAGATCATTGGATCCAAAATTTGAGCATATTGTCACCGTCATCGAAGAGACAAAAGATTTGGAGGCTATGACAATGGAGTAACTTCTTGGATCATTACAAGCTTATGAAGAAAAAAAGAAGAAAAAAGAAGATATCGCCGAACAAGTTCTAAAAATGCGGATTGATCATATTAAAGAAGGAAATGGTCAAAGTTACCAAAGAAGAGGTGGTGGTCAAGTACGAGGACGAGCTCGTGGATATGGACGAGGTTGGAGGCCGCATGAAGGTAACACCAATCAAAGAGGAAAAAGCTCATTAAGAGGTCGTGGAAGAGGAAATCCAAAATCAAGGTACGATAAATCAAATGTTAAGTGCTACAATTGTGGGAAGTTTGGACATTATGCTTCCGAATGTAAAGCTCCCAACAAAAAAAAAGTCGAGGAGAAGGCCAACTACGTTGAAGAAAAAATCCAAGAAGAAGACATGTTATTGATGGATTATAAGAAAGATGAACGAGAAGATAATCATAAGTGGTACCTTGATAGAGGTGCAAGTAATCACATGTGTGGGAGAAAAAGCATGTTCGTGGAGCTTGATGAATCGGTGAGAAGAAATGTGGCCTTAGGAGATGAATCAAAGATGGAGGTTAAAGGTAAAGGAAACATTCTCATCCGGTTAAAGAATGGGGATCATCAATTTATCTCCAACGTTTACTATATTTCAACCATGAAGACCAACATCTGAAGTCTTGGACAACTCTTAGAGAAAGGATATGATATTCGATTAAAGGATAATAGCCTTTCTATAAGAGACCAAAAAGACAATCTCATTACAAAGGTGCCGATGTCAAAAAAATAGAATGTTTGTCCTTAACATTCAAAATGACATCGCACAATGTCTCAAGATGTGCTATAAAGAGGAGTCTTGGCTTTGGCATCTTACATACGGACATCTCAACTTTGGAGGATTAGAGTTGCTTTCAAAGAAAGAAATGGTGAGAGGACTACCTTGCATCAACCATCCAAATCAAGTTTGTGAAGGGTGTTTACTTGGAAAATAATTCAAAATGAGTTTTCCAAAGGAGTCAAGCTCAAAAGCCGTTGGAGCTTATACACACAGATGTGTGTGGTCCTACTAAGCCAATATCACTCGGTAAAAGCAACTACTTCATTCTCTTTATCGATGATTTTTCAAGAAAAACATGGGTTTACTTTTTGAAAAAAAAATTAGAAGTATTTGAAAACTTCAAAAGGTTTAATGCCCATGTTGAGAAGGAAAGTGGCCTTGTGATTAAAACTTTGAGATCCGACCGTGGAGGAGAGTTCACATCCAAAGAGTTTCAGAATATTGTGAAGACAATGGCATTAGATGACAACTAACAGTGCCAAGAACCCCTCAACAAAATGGAGTAGCGGAGAGGAAAAATAGAACAATTTTAGAGATGGCAAGGAGCATGCTAAAATGTAAGAAACTACCAAAGGAGTTATGGGCAGAAGCAGTCGCGTGTGCGGTTTATCTATTAAATTGATCTCCAACAAGAAGTGTCTCGGGAAAAACCCCACAAGAAGTTTGGAGCGGAAGAAAGCCCGGTGTTTCTCATTTAAGAGTCTTTGGAAGCATTGCTCATGCTCATGTACCAGACGAGAAGCGAAGCAAACTAGATGACAAAAGTGAGAATTACATATTCATTGATTATGATATCAACTCCAAAGGATACAAACTCTACAATCCGGACACAAAGAAGACAATCATAAGTCGTAATATCATCTTTGAAGAAGAAAGAGAATGGGATTGGAGATCAAATGATGAAGACTATAACTTCTTTCCACATCTGGAAGAAGATGATCTCGAGCAACCAAGAGAGGAGCCTACTACACCACCAACATCACCAACAAGTTCTCAAGGAGAAGAAAGTTCAAGCGAAAAGACTCCACGCTTTAGAAGTTTACAAGAGCTTTACGAGGTAACTGAAAATCAAGAAAATCTTACTTTATTCTGCCTATTTGCGGAGTGTGAGCCCATGGACTTCCAAGAAGCTATGGAAAAGAAGACATGGAGAAATGCGATGGATGAAGAAATCAAAGCGATAGAAAAGAGCAATACATGGGAGTTAGCTTCACTTCCAAATGGGCACAAGGCAATCAGTGTGAAGTGGGTGTACAAAGCAAAGAAAAATTCTTAAGGAGAAGTAGAGAGATACAAGACAAGATTTGTGGCTAAAGGTTATAGTCAAAGAGCCAGAATTGACTACGATGAGGTATTCGCTCCCGTTGCTCGTCTAGAAACGGTTAGACTAATCATTTTATTGGCGGCTCAAAACAATTGAAGGATACATCAAATGGATGTCAAATAAGCCTTCTTAAATAGAGAACTTGAAGAAGAAGTTTACATTGAGCAACCACAAGGCTATATAATCAAGGGAGAAGAAAATAAAGTCTTAAAGTTGAAGAATGCACTTTATGAGTTAAAACAAGCCCCAAGAGCTTGTAATACTCGAATTGATAAATACTTCAAGGAGAAAGATTTCATCAAGTGTCCATATGAGCATGCACTCTATATCAAAATTCAAAATGGCGATATATTGATTTCATGTTTGTATGTAGACGACTTAATATTCACGGGTAATAATCCAAGCATGTTCGAGGAGTTCAAGAAAGAGATGACAAAGGAGTTCGAGATGACGGATATTGGATTGATGTCTTACTACCTCGGAATTGAAGTGAAAAAGAAGACAATGGAATCATCATAACTCAAGAGTGTTATGCTAAGGAGGTACTTAAGAAGTTCAAGATGGATGACTCTAATCCAGTTAACACACCGATGGAATGTGGAATCAAGTTGTCAAAGAATGAAGAAGGAGAAAGAGTGGATCCGACACTATTTAAAAGTTTGGTTGGAAGCTTACGTTATTTAACGTGTACAAGGCCCGATATCTTATATGCGGTTGGAGTTGTTAGTCGTTATATGGAGCATCCAACAACAACTCATTTCAAGGCGGCAAAGAGGATTATTCGCTATATCAAAGGTACCATAGACTTTGGCCTATACTATTCTATCTCTAACGACTACAAGCTTGTTGGATATAGTGATAGCGATTGGGGTGGAGATGTAGACGACCGAAAGAGCATAAGTGGCTTCGTATTCTACATTGGAGATACGGCTTTCACATGGATGTCGAAGAAGCAACCAATCGTTACTCTATCTACTGGTGAAGCCGAGTACGTAGAAGCCACTTCATGTGTTTGTCATGCTATTTGGTTACGAAACTTGTTAAAGAAGTTAAACTTGCCACAAGAGGAGCCAACATAGATCTTTGTGGATAATAAGTCAGTAATAGCATTGGCGAAGAACCCAGTCTTTCATGACCGTAGTAAGCACATTGACACACGTTATCACTACATTAGAGAGTATGTTAACAAGAAGGAGGTGCAATTGGAATATGTGAAGACAAATGATCAAGTAGCCGATATCTTCACCAAGCCTCTTAAGCGCAAAGACTTCACCAAGATGAGGAGCTTGCTTGGAGTAGCAAAATCAAGTTTAAAAGAGGGTGTTGAAAGTTAAACTTGATTTTGGATCAAGTTTAATTATTGGATCAATTATCCAATAATTATCATTTTGGGCTAAATCCAAATTCTAGAGTTTTCTCTAGAAATATCAACACCTCCACCTCCTTAAAGGTAAAAATCTAGATATTTACATAGAATTATCTAGATAATTTGTAATAAAACAATCTAATATTAGAGAAGAATTATCTAGAATTAGGATTCAAATATTTGAGATATTTTTGTATTGTGGAGGCTATAAATGTATTTTTCCCCTTCTCATTTGTAACTAACTTAAGTTAAGTGAAGAAGTGAATAATAAGAAAGAGTTAAAAAATATATCAAAGTCTTCATTTTTCCTAAATTTCTCTCCTAAATACTTTAACACTTTCTCCATCATCATCTTAAAAGTTATTCTTCCAACATAGGTTAGATGGTAAAGTATTTATCGACATGAGTTTACCAGATGTGATAGGGTATTTAATCCACTTGAGGTACCTTGGGATCACTGATACTCGGTTAATATCTTTACCAGCTTTCATCTCCAATTTACGGTTTCTACAGACACTAGATGCATCGGGCAACCTGTTAGGAAAAACGACCGATCTAAGTAAGCTCACATCTCTAAGGCACCTCATGGGAATATTCATTGGGGAATTGAAAATAGGCGATGCAGTGAATCTTCAGACCTTGAGGTCTATATCATCGTACAGCTGGAGCAAACTTAAACATGTGTTACTGAAAAATCTTCAGGACTTGGAGATCAGCGACAAGTTTCTTTTGAATTTCGTTGGAGTTCCTTTGGAGTTGGCTTCTTTCTCTAAACTGACAAATCTTCGTGTCCTGAGGCTAGAGGTGGAAGCCTTCAAGTTATCATCGGAATCAGATGTGATCTTTCCCAGTCTTGAGTCTTTGACACTTGTCAAAACAACCATCGAGGAAGACCCAATGCCTGTTTTGCAGAAATTTCCGAGCCTGGAAGATTTGGTCTTGAAATACTGTTATTATACGGGAGAGAAGATGAGTATCAGCGCACAAGGTTTTGGTCGGCTGAGGAAGCTTAAATTGAAGATGGTAAAACTAGATGTGTTGCATATTGAAGAAGAATCCATGCCCTGTTTGACGAAGCTGAATCTAACAACCCAAGGACAACAAACGAAGTTGATGATTCCAGATCGATTGCGAGCATTGCGTGGACTCAACTAAATTTATCTGCTGATGAGTAACGTTAATAATGTTTCTGTTTGCTGTTTGTGATTTGTTAATAATGTTTCTGTTTGCTTTTTGTGATTTGTTAATAATCAAAGTTATATGGGAAGTCTGGATTTGGACCTTTGGTCCAGACAGTTTTTCTGGTAGTCCGGTAACAAGCGATCCGGCTACCCCTGACATTAGTCGAACAATATTCTAAACTCGGGATAAACAGTGTGGTGGTCCTTCGGGGAAAAGTCCATTCTGTAGCATTTCAGTGCGTTTCTACCGGAGCTTTCGGCATCACTCGATAGGATTTATCAAAAAAAAAAATATATGCTTCTGACTTGTGAGTGTTTTTTTTCTTTTTTTTTTCCCGTCAAATCAAGTCCTTCCTTTGAATCGAGTCTTTCCTTATGTGAACTTGGCAAATTCGCGTTTGCGTTTGAGTTGCAATTCGCGTCTATTGGTTGCGATAGGAGAATCGATTTTCTAATTGCGAGTCAACTTTCCAAAATGCAAATTGGCATCGTTTTTCGATGATTTCTTCTCCTCTGAGATTTCATCGACCTGTTCTGATGATTCATTCTTCTACAATTGTATGTTGATTATGTGATGGAGTTCACGCATTTCTGTAATCAATTCCTTCTTGATTACTAAATCCTCATTTGCAATACCGAACCTGAATAACAAATTCTTTCTCCAAACCAAAATCGAGCTTCTCCATCCATGAAACTGGAAGCCAAAAACAGTTTCTGTAACTTCGAGTAATCATACAGAGCAATTCGATTCTCTATCCATGGCCTCAATTTCACACCCATAAAGATTAAATTCGATTCGATCCGAGATCTGCAGTTGTTACAAATCAGTTAGAAGACTCTTTCTTCTTATCTTCTTCTCTTGCACGTGATCGCTTCCTCTACTTGAGCTTTCTCTCACGTGCTTGTTCAGCACATCCTTCTAATCTTATCAGAGGGCCTAAGCAATGGAGAAAAGAGCAGAGAAGAGAAGGAGGATAGTGTTGGTTCCACTTCCATTACAAGGCCATATCACTCCAATGATGCAACTTGGTCAAGCCCTTAACTTGAAGGGTTTCTCAATTACAGTTGCTCTAGGAGAGCTCAATCAAGTAAGCTCTTCTTCGCAACATTTCCCTGGTTTTCAATTTGTCACCATACTAGAAACCGTACCAGTGTCTCAACACGAGACACTAGGACTAGTTGAGTTTCTTGTGAAGCTCAACAAAACCACCGAGGCAAGCTTCAAGAACTGTATAGCTCAGTTGCTGCTACAACAAGGTAATGATATAGCATGTATCATCTATGACGAGCTAATGTACTTCTCTGAAGCTGCAGCTAAGGAGTTGAAGGTTCCTAGTGTCATGTTCTGCACTGGCAGTGCCACAAATCAAGTTTGTAGTTGTATTTTAAGCAAACTCAATGTTGAGAAGTTCTTGATTGACATGGAAGGTAACCAAAACTATCTTATTATTCATTCTGCAACATGGCCTCTTACTCAAAAGACGATTTTTTGTTTTTTACATCTTTTCAGATCCTGAAATGCAAGACAAGGTGGTGGAAAATTTACATCCATTAAAATACAAAAACCTACCAACTTCAGGAATGGGGCCACTAGAGCCGTTTTTGGATATCTGTAGGGAAGTATGTAACAAAAGATCAGCTTCCGGTGTTATCATCAATACGACAAATTGTCTAGAGAGCTTGTCTCTGTCATGGCTGCAACAAGAACTTGAAATTCCAGTGTACCCATTAGGCCCTCTTCACATTAGAGCTTCAGCAAATCTTAGTTTACTGGAAGAGGACAGGACCTGCATTGAATGGCTAAACAAGAAAAAACCAAGGTCAGTGATTTACATAAGTTTTGGAAGCATAGCTCACATGGAAACCAAGGAGTTGTTAGAGATGGCTTGTGGATTGTGTGATAGCAACCAACCTTTCTTATGGGTCATCCGACCGGGCTCTATCCCTGGCTCAGAGTTATTGCTAGAGGAAGTGAGTAAGATGGTATCTGAAAGAGGATACATTGTGAAATGGGCACCACAGAATGACGTACTAGCGCATCCTGCAGTGGGAGGCTTTTGGAGTCACTGTGGATGGAATTCAACGCTTGAGAGCATTGTGGAAGGAGTTCCAATGATCTGCAGGCCTTTTAACGGAGAGCAGAAGTTAAACGCATTGTATATACAAAGTGTTTGGAGAATAGGGATTCAGCTTGAAGGTGAAGTGGAAAGAGGAAGTGTAGAGAGAGCTGTGAAGATGTTGATCATGGATGATGAAGGTGCATGCATGAGGGAGAGAGCACTGGGTTTAAAGGAGAAGCTTAAAGCCTCTGTGGGAATTGGAGGCTCTTCATACAACGCATTGGATGAGCTTGTCAACTACTTGGAGACAGAGTGCAGCACTTCCTAAAAAACAGAGTAAAGCCGAAGAACTTCATGTAACATGAAAGTTCAAGCTCATTTTTATAGATCAACGTTGATCTTGCAATATTTACGAAGTACATGGTTTGTTAAGCAAATAAAAAGCAATTTTCATGTCAAACACCAGAATCAGTTTTCAATTTTTCATACTTCTTTCAAACTGTAATGATCTTTTTTGGCAATTTGGTTGTTATAAAATCCATCTCTTATCCAGAGAAGTTCCGCTTCAGACATGACCAAAAGTTAATGCAAAAAACTAATTAATCTAAAATCTGTTTTGTGACTGTTGTCCACTGGTGAATGAACGTAGCTTCCTTACATTAATAGAGGAACCTCTAAGATTTCATTATGTCATGAAAACTTTATGTTCGAATTCATATTTGGCACCATGCAAAGGAAAAAATAGATAAAATTTTGAGGCGTACCGTCTCATTTCTTGAAGATCTCTCAAGATATTCAAAGTTAACATAGAAATAAGATCATACTGACCTCAAACCGAAGTGAGTTCCAAAAGATGATAACATATATAAACAAGAAGAACACAGCTACACTGCAGATGCTCTTCTCATTATAATCGTCTTTGACCAATAGAGTATGAATGATCTGATGTGTACTTAATCAATGAGTCGGAGTTTATCAGAGTCAGATTGCTTAATCCAAAAAAAAAAAGCTTTTCCAACGCAATTCCCTGAATACCACAAATATTGAGGCATAGTAGACCAGATCTTTCAAAACTAGAGATTAATGACGACACAAAGAAAATATTCGATTGTACTATATATGTGTAGATTTTGTGATTTATGAAAAATCTGAAGCTTTCACACAAAAACTCGTATGAATCGTTGACAAAAATGTATACTAATGAAAGGAGTTCTTTCATGCTCCTTGAGGCCCCTGATAATTTTGTCTTAAATCTGCGTCAGATTTTCCATCTTAACATGCCCTAGACTAACTCCTAATCTTTTAGACATAAATCTGAGCCAATATTTGAGACAAATTTGATACAAGTCTTTTCTAATTGTTAAACTTAATTTGGGATTGAATACCACACCTCAAAATTATACGACTTCAACATATATATATATATATATATAATATGGAAAATTGAAATTTTCAGGAAAAGTCGTATGAGATGTTGACCAATGAAAATTTATATTGGTCTCACGTCTACTTCGATTATTTAAATAAAAAAGTTTATCAAAAGCCGCATAATGTCGATAAAATAATAGGAGGGGGTCAAATTTGATCAGACATCAAAAACAAATATCCAAAAAAGTGAAGGAATCAAAACAAATCTTCAATCTTGTTCATATTTTGAGATCCTTCGAATCAAACTCATCCTGTTGAGATGGTAGATGCCATAACCGATTTTGTCGTGGCAAAGATGGGCAACTATCTCATGGAAGAAGCGTCAATGTTGATTGGGGTCAGCGACAAACTACGCGAGATGAAGACAGAGTTGATGTGCATACAAGGTTATCTAAAGGATGATGGAGCTCGAGAAAGAGAACATGAGGCCTCAAAAGTGTTGACACTCAATTTTGACAAAAATGTTTTAAGAGTCAAATTTAAATGACTTTGGGCGAATTTACAACCATGTAATGAGAATGTCTAAAGTCGGTAGCTTGAAAATTTTTAAAAACATGTAATTTTGTCTAAGTATCAAAATGAGCAAATGTCCCACATTATATAGAAAGTGAGAGATGGAAGGTCATTATGCAAAACCATACACATTCGCCGCCGTTGTGTTGAGCTTGAGTTTGGTTTTTGGTGAATGTGGGCTTTAAGGCCACAAAATATTATTCTTTTTGGGATAAATTTTTATTAATAATTTAATTAATTTTTCTTAAAGATTTTTGCATAAATTCGGATAGCTCTAGAAGTTTATAGATTTTGTCCAAATTATTTTAATAAATATTTCTGGATCCTTATCCTTGCGGAACAAGGCAGAAATATCCATTTTTGAGCTCACCTTACGCGATAAGGAAGAATATTATGTGGATCAAGCTAAAAACTTGGGGATCAATCTACTCCTCTATATAAATTAAAGGGAAAAATAGCATTTTTAACCTTGAAAGTATCACATGCTAGCATTTTAAACCTCGAAAGTATTACACTAACACTTTAAACCTTCAAACTATTTTTACTAACACTTTAAATCTTAAAACTACCTTCCACGTTTTTCCGCCATAAAATTCATTACAAAATATTTACCGAAAAAACTAACGAAATTTCTGAATTTCTGACGGTAGTCCGATTAAATATTTTGACAAATAGTTTTGTCGGAATTTTCAAAATTCAAACAGTTGCAGCAATTTACACATTTTCAATGGATTTTTGATGGTTACTCGAAATCCAGAAATCCGTCAAAAATTGTTCGACGAATTATCGATGGAACTATTATGTCAAAAATCTGTCGGACTAAGATTACGTTGGAAATTATGTAAGTTTTCCTTAACATATTCTTGTAGTGACAAAATTTTGACGGAATCTTAATCCGATGAATTTTTGACAAAATAGTTATGTCAGTAATCCTTATGACAATTTCTGACCAATTTTCGAGAAACCGTTGAGAATCCGTTGAAAAATATGTACATTGATATAGTCGTTTGAATTTCTAAAATTTCGACAAAACTATTTTGTCGAAAATCCATCGGATTACCGTCAGAAATTCTATTAGTTTTCCGGTAAATATTTTGTAATAAATTTTATGGCGAAAAAACGTGGGAGGTAGTTTCAAGGTTTAAAGTGTTATTAAAAATAGTTTAAAGGTTTAAAGTGCTAGTGTAATATATTTAATGTTTAAAGTGCTAGTATGTGACACTTTCAAAGTTAAAAATGCTATTTTCCCTAAATTAAAGTCCCACCTCATTCTCTCAAATCATCCAGAAACAAAATTCATAAGCATCTATCAATCTCCCTTTTTCTCTTCTCTTAAAAGTAATTCTCGAGAGTATATCGTAGATCTAGTTCGCAGATTCTATAATCGAGTGTCGCGATTATATCCTCAACACGGTTGTATCTTGGGATTCAAAATTTTCATCAAACCACCACACTGTGTGAGATTTATTAAATTAGGGAAATAAACAATATCTCGCCTCTGCGTATTCAGCTTTCCTTAATCGGATTTTGTTCGTGATTGTCAATCTTAGATTTCACAGTCCTACAAAAGGTGTGGACAAAATTGGTTTTATAAATAGCTTACGATGTCGAGGATGTTTTGGACAGCTATAACCTGAAAGTCGAAGAAAGATCACAAAGGTGAGGCTTGTTGTGGAGATTTACTAACAAAATAGGCAAGAAGATGGGTATGTACAACATAGTTTATGATATCAAAACCCTCAAGAGAAGAATCTTGTATATTACTCGCAAGCATAGGGAACTTTATTGAGCCTTAAGGTGATAATACTTCAAGTTTGAGGATGAGGCAGCTTAAACATGCTCGATCTGTTAATCATGAAGATCTTGTTCTTGGTTTGGAAAATGATGTCAAGATTCTTTTGGCAAAGCTTCACGATGATGATGATGGGGATCAAAATAATCATATAATCTCCATATTTGGAATGTGAGGACTCAGAAAGACTGCTCTAGCCAGGAAGATTTATAACACTTGCGATATGAAGACGTGATTTGATTACCGCAGATAGACCTCTGTTTCCCAAGAATATAAGACAAGAGATATGCTTATGAGGATAATAATATCTTTAGGAGTGGCTTTTGGGGAAGACTTGGTAAGATAAGGATCCTTGCGGAGGAGGAGTTAGAAGTTTACCTTCACAATATTCTAGAAGGAAAACAAATTTGGTGGTAATAGATGATATTTGGGAGAAAGAAGCGTGGGAGAGCTTGAAGAGAGCATTACCTTGCAACCATAAAGGAAGTAGAGTCATCATTACTACACGTATCAGAGCGGTTGCTGAAGGCGTAGACGAGAGAGTGTATGCGCATAAATTAAGGTTCTTGAGATTTGAAGAAAGTTGGAAATTGTTTGAATATAAAGCATTTAGGAATATGGAAAGGGTTGATGAAGATCTTCAGAATGTTGGAAAATCAATTATTCAAAAATGCGGTGGATTACCGCTTGCTATAATTGCTCTTGCTGGGCTTATGTCTAGGAAGAAGCCAAACGAGTGGAATGATGTGTGTGTCAGTTTTTTGCGTTTCATGTTTCCACTGTGTTTGATCTAAGTTTCAAGGAGCTGCGCTACGAGTTGAAACTTTGCTTTCTTTACATTAGTGTTTTCCCAGAGGACTATGAGATTGATGTAGAGAAGTTGATACATTTACTTGTAGCAAAAGATTTCATACAAGAAGATGAAGTGATGTTGATGGAATATGTGTCTTGATATTACATTAAAGAGCTGATAGACAAAAGCCTAGTGGAAGCACTGAGAAAAGATAGAGGGAAACTGATGTCTTGTAGAATCCATGATCTTCTAAGGGATGTGGCCATCAAGAAAGCAAAAATTCTCAACTCTGTAAACATTTACAATGAGCATCATTCTTTTACTACGTGCAGAAGGGAATTCGTTCACCATATTATGAACGACCACTTGTGATACGTCCCTAGGGTGAATTACACAGGGTGAATTAACTGATATGTAGAAGGATCGATGGAGCAGAACGATGGATACACGGGGAGATCGTTGGAATGAAACGATGAATACACTGAGGATAGATGGATGAACAGAATGATGAGCGTAACTTCGGAGATGACTCTATCCGATGAAACACGATGCAATGGATGAGATGATGGTTGAACGAACGGAGCGGAACGACGGATATACGGAAGAATCGATGGATGAATGGAATGGAACAAATAATATACATAGGATCAATGGAGCGATAATCAGCCACACGGACTATGGATTGTTGTGTGATATGATTGAACGATAGATCCGAGTCCGACTATGAGGATCTAACGTGAAACATTTCAAGAGCAAAGTAGTTCGATTGAAAAGAGAGGAAACGAGTTTATAGTTTAGGTTTATTCAGGGCTAACCTTATTACATGCAAGGTTCTCGACTATTTATAGTGGAAACCTTTAGGTTTTACAAGGTAAATAAAAAGACTAGCGTGCCCTTAACACATGGCCGCGTAAACGTAAAAACTCTAAGTAGAGAAATGAGACTCGGTAATGCGGTAAGTCTCCTAAGAATAAAAATCACATTCGGTAATTACCTCAACATGTCATTGAAATTTCCTCGAGGAATAATTACATTTGCCAAGTGTGATGCTCCAAGATTGATCACCTCGTTAAAAACCTCTCGGTAAACCTCTTTGGGATAAATTCGAGTAGGGAAAAAGAGTGCAACCTTTCTTGGCGACTTAGGGGTGCGTTTTCACTGGGTGATGGTGAAAATGCTAAGGGTCAAAATTTGTTCGTCCTCGGTGACTGTGGTGTCAATAACCGATAAACGTCCCATTTATCCTTGCTCAACGAACGTGATGAACTTGGCTCGGTAGGGTCGTTCCTTGTCCCTCTTGACTCCTTCGGGTGGGATGATCAGTGCTTGGATCGGAATGGCAAACTCGGTCATGTCTGGATGTGGTGTGCTCGGGTCGTCTGGTGAATCCTTGATAGGCAGAGGCGTATCATACCCTCCCGCTTGATGAAGTTTTGTCCTCAAAACTGTGTCATCACCTACATCAAAACAAGATAGGTCAGAAACATTAAAGGTCAAGGACATTTTGTTCGTACCTGGGAGTGTAAGTCGGTAGACATAGTTGTTGATCTGCTCCAACACTTTGAATGGTCCATCACCCCATGCTTGTAGCTTACTCCTTCTTTGCTTCGCTAATCTCTGAGGCCTCATGTGTAACTAAACCCATTCTCCCGGTTTCAAGATCATTGGTTGCTGCCCATATTCAGCCTTCCACTTGTAGTGCTTGGTCGTCTTCTCTACGCTATCCTGGACCCGTTCGTGTTGCTTCCGGAAAACTTTGGTTTTATTGACACCATATTGGTCTTCAAGCTTCTCGGAGGGGGGGGGGGATATGGGCAGCATGTCCAAAGGCGTGATTGGGTTGAATCCATAGCATGTCTTAAAGGGAGATAAGTTTGTGGTCAAGTGTACCGAACGGTTGTAAGCAAACACCACATGGGGAATGCAATGTAGCTATGTTTCCCGGTTGGAATCTATGGCCATCCAAAGCAATGTGCCTAAGGACCGGTTCACCACCTCGGTTTAGCCATCAGTTTGGGGATGACTTGCCGTTGAGTAGAGCAGCTTGGTTCCCATGCGCTTCCATAAGGTTTGCCAAAAGTGACTGAGGAATTTGAGATCTGGGTCGGAGACAATTGTCCTCGGAATACCGTGTAGCCTAACCACTTCCTGGAATAATATATCAGCGGTCAAGGTACCGCCCCACATCTTGGAAAAAGGCAAAAAGTAAGCCATCTTGGAGAACCGATCAACTGCTACCATTACCGAGTCCTTGCGTTTGACAATCAGCAATCTCATGACAAAATCCATCAAAAAATCTACCCATGGTGAGGTTGGAATCGGCAACGGTATGTACAATCCATAGGGATGAGTACCAGACTTAGCTCTCAAACACGTCATGCACCTTGTGCAGAACGTCTCTACCATGCTTATCATCTTGAGCCAATAGAAATGGCTCCTATGAATTGCAAAAGTCTTGTGAGAACCGAAATGTCCCATTAGGCCACAACTATGCGCTTCCTGTAGTAATAGTTCTCTTACCAACCTGGCTGGGATATAAAGTCTCCATTTCTTGAAAAGGAACCCGTCATAAAAATAGAATGCCTTGTAAGGTCCCTTGCCGTTCTCGACCCTGGGCCATCTTCATATTGCCCCTTAAGACTTTCAAAGTAGAGTACCTTGGCTTCCACTGTTGTGATCAAGGTGTGTCTTCAGGATAGGGCGTCGGCTACGATGTTATCCTTACTTTTCTTATACTTGATAACATTTGGAAATATCTTGATGAATTCGAGCCACTTCGCATGTCCTGGCTTGATGTTGGTTTGTCCTCGAAGATGCTTCAAGGTTTCGAAGCCACTTCGCATACGATGTCGGTTTGTGATCAAGGTATGTCTTCAGGATAGGGCATCGGCTACGATGTTATCCTTACCTTTCTTATACTTGATAACATATGGAAATATCTTGATGAATTCGAGCCACTTCGTATGTCCTGGCTTGATGTTGGTTTGTCCTCGAAGATGCTTCAAGGTTTCGAGGTAGGTGTAAATGACGCATTCTTTGGAGAGGATGTAGTGTTATCATTTCTTGAGTGTCCAGACCAGAGCATATAATTCCTTATCATCAAAGGGTTGTTGGGAGTAGCTCCGCTTAGTTTCTCACTAAAATAGGCCACGGGTCTTCTGGCTTGGGTGAGCATGACACCAATACCAATACCGAAAGCATTACATTCAATCTCAAACGTTCTTTGGAAGTCTGGGAAAGCTAGGAGAGGCGCCTAGGTGAGGCGGGATTTCAATTCCTTAAAAGCTTTCTCTTGCCTATCTTCCTAAACAAACCCGATGCTCTTCTTGATCAGGGTCGTGAGTGGTGCCGCGAGGGTAGTAAAGTCTCGGAAGAACTCGTCGGGTAGGCCATTTTTCATTTGCCCTATTTTTTTATCTGTCCACTTTCAAAACCTCGGAACTGATCACAAAACCCAAAAACACAAGCTTGGATGCTCCGAACACGCATTTCTTCAAGTTGGTATATAGCTCATCTTACCTTAAGGTTTAGAGAACGACTTCTAGGAGAACAACATGGTCTTCCAAGCTCTTGTTGTATATCAAAATATCATCAAAGTACATGTTAACATCGTATTTTGACCCGTTTTTACTATGGTTTTCATATTTTTTATGAGAGATTGGTATGATTTCAAGGCTAAATAAGCTATCATCGAGTATTGTTAGTGTCAAAGAGGTTTTACAGGATTTATGGGAAAATGACCATAAGAGGAGCAAACCCCATTTTAAGGCAGTTTTAGAGTATCAAGAGTTTGGCAATGTTTGAAGACCTTCACAAGAACCAAATTTGGAGTTCTTTATATAAATAGAAAGCTGAAAGAGTCAAGATTCACAGGGGATAAGAATCGAAGCAATCCATTCAGCCGTTTGGAAGATGTATCCCGAAGAGTGAAGACATGTCGACTGAAGCTAAATCTTCACCACCTCAATCACATGGCCTCGTGACCAAGGCCAGCCCTCTTGGCGACGGCGGTCAGTCCTACCCATCACCGATGCATGGCCTTTTGCCTCCACATTGCCCAAAATGATGAGTTTAGCCTCCAAAACCCTAAAACCGACTTCTTGTACCCCAAGGCCTATAAATACTTAATCTTAAGCACTAGGGTTTTGTATGAATCACATGTGCTTCCTCACCAAACCCTATTTCATCTTCACCACAAAATCAGAGCCCTGCCACCTCCAGAAGAACCCTAAGAAGCCGCATTAGCCTTGTTGTTTATAGAAGCCTTTGGAGTTTCACCATCTATTTTCTCTACAATCTCCGAATACTTTGTAATCTCTAAACCTTTATCTATATTCTATGAATCACTTTCACATTGCTTTGATGCTTTCCTTTGAACATGCTTGAGTGATTTACTTGTTGGGTTAAAGGAGTTTAATCAAAGGGGGGGATGTGAGCTGTTTGGTTAAGTTGCGAGTTTATGATAGTTGCATCACCTTCTATACTGTTCTTTTGGTCTGATCACTTTCTTAATGCATATAGTTAGCACCATGAACTAGCTATTGATCGTAAGCATCTAGGTTATGCTATCCGCTTGCTTACTTTGTTTGAACCTAGATTGGATGAGTATCGCGTCATAACAAACACATACCACTTAGTTATGGAGTTTTATGGACTATGAGTGAACCTGATTTTAATGTTTTGACATATTTTTTGTTGCCTGCGAAAGTTAAGTCTTAGGACATATAGATTTTAGCCGATTTTCTCTATGGTAATAGGTTGATCAAACTTTTTTGTTTCATATTCCGAGACTTAGGAATAGATATGTATTACATAAATTTATCTTGAATTGTTTGATCACGAAACCTTTGAACACCTAACACCTTTCCAATTTGATTGAAACCGATTTCTTTGCATACTTGTTGCGTGACACAAAAAACTAAACCCTTTTTATTATTGAGTTTTAGCCTTACTTGTTCCTCTTTATTTGCAAAACAACTTCTCTCTCTGTGGGATCAATATACTTTAAGTATTACAATTGATTGATGTGCACTTGCAGCTTGTTGATTGTGTGTCCGAACAAAAACTAGGAGAAAAACTTCTCCGATACATCAGTACACAACAACAAATTTGTTGATGTAGACTTGGAGAGTATTGTTCATAAGCCTCATGAATGTGGAGGAGGCGTTGGATAGAACAAAAGGCATCGCCAACCACTCGTATAGGCCTTGCTTGTTCTTGAATGCTGTCTTCCACTCATCTTCTTCTCGCATTCTGACCCGATGATACCCACTATTCAAATCGACCTTGTAGAAAATGACCGAACCACTTAATTCATCTAGAATGTCGTCCAATCTCGGAATGGGGTGTCGGTACTTAACTGTGATGTTATTGATTGGCCGGCAATCCACACACTTCCTTCAGCTACCATTTTTCATTGGAACCAATATGACCGGTACCTCACACAGACTTAGACTTTTCCGTACATATCCCTTGGACATCAAGTTGGATACTTGTCTCTTGAGCTCTTTGGCTTTTTCTGGGTTAACACGTAGGCTGGCCTGTTGCGTAGAGAGGCTCTCGGGACAAAGTTAATCTGGTGCTCGATCCCTCGGAGTGGTGGTAAGCCTTGTGGAATTTCCTCAGGGAAAACATCCTCAAACTTTGCCAATACTCCCTTGATCTCTTTCGTTACATCACATTCGAGGGTACCTAAACTCAACAAATATTTGTAAACCATTAGTATTACACGACACTCATTACCAATTGACTTTTTAACGTCATGAATATTGATAAGGAATTATGGTTTAGATTTGGTATCCTTAGATAATATAGTTTGTAATTCATGTTCTTGAGCCGGTGACAAAGGAGCTAGGTTAATTCATTTATATTCATGCATGAAAGAGTAATAATTGGTCCTACCATTATATGTTGCATCCTTATCAAACTGCCATGGGCGTCCGAGGAGAACTTATCTGGCTTGCATAGGGACAACATCACAAAGGATCGTGCTCCGATATTGGCCGATCCTAAATGCAACCTCTACTTGTTCATTTACTTGGATGTTAGTCTTATCATTTAACCAACACAATTTATATGCCTTAGGCTGCTTAGTAGTAGGGAGAGAGAGTTTGGTCACCAAGTAAGTACTTGCAACATTAGTGCAAGAATCACTGTCGATGATCAAACCACATACCTTGCCACTTACCGTGCAATGGGTATGGAATATTTTGTCCCAATGGCTCGTGGTGTCCAAGGAAAAGGTAGAGTTGAGGTTCCATCACAAGTAGCTCTTCTACATCTGGATACTCAACATTGTCTTCCGGTATTATCGCTTATTCTTCTAGTTTTGGGGCTTCCTTGTCTTACGACTCATATTTGCCTTCCTTGGCACTTTCAGATCACGTCCTGGCTTCTTCCGGGGTTGGCATCTCTCTTTGCATCTTGGTGAGTATCTTATAAATAGGAGTAAATGAAAGCCAGCTTGTTCTTCTCGGGAAGCCAGGTGGCTTAGTTTGGTGAAGAAGAGCTAGGTGAAGAAGAGCTCGGTGACCATCTCGGGTTGGCTTGGGGTCGTGTCTGAGTTATGCTTACGGCCTTGCACTTGACTTCTTGCTCAATTTCAATGGCATGGTTGAGTAGTTCCTTGAATATTCCATAGTGTTTCCTCTCGACCTTGCGCACAATGCGGACTTTCATACGGTCAAGGAATTATACCAAAAGATTTTCCTCAGACTCATCTAATTGTAGCCGTTTCCGGTAATATTCGAATTCCTCATAATACTCTTCCAAGGAACGGTTACTTTAGTGAAGCTTTAAGAAATGCTTTTGAAGGTCTCGGTGTTATAGGGGAGAGACATAACGTCGTCTCGTAACAAACTTCATGATTTCCCAATTAAGGTATGCTTTGGGATCAACCTTCCCGACAAAGGTAGGAGGTGTGAGCTTATGGACTGGTTCTTCTGGACGTGGAGCTCGGTCTTCTCGGTCGTATACGGGTGGGTCTTCACGATGTCTTGGTCGAGCTCTCTGATATAGGAAATGATCGACCTCATCATCAGATACTTCTCCTTGTTCCGGGTTAAGATGTGGCCGAGGTGCAAGGACATCGGCTTGTAGTAGAGGGATAAGAGCCACGGTAGGTTGAGGCGGTGTCTTCATTCGGTCTAAGCAGGTATTCAATTGTTGGAATAGAGCTTGAAAACCGGCCAAGATAGCCCCAAGATCAAGTAGAGCCGGTGGATCGACAATAAAAAATAAGCCAATACGGACGGTGGTGTTGTACGGCCAGCAAAGTAGAGACGGTAGAGTTAGGCCAGCAGGATGGGAGTCGGCGAGGAAGGCTGGTACGGATGATGATGTTGGTCAGCCGGTGACGCACGGATGGTGGAGTAGGGCTGGAGGAACTTGGGATGGTAGAGGCAGGTCGGCGGTGATGGTTGGAACGGAGGATGGTTGCCCAATATGGTCGACCGGTGTGATCCGTCGTCGAGGCCGACTGAGGTAAATCGAGAAAGGTGGCTGGAATGATTAGTGAGTATGGACTGGAGGCTTCGGAGTCAGCCAGTACGTTGACTCGGTTGTTGCTCGGTAAACCTTCGGTAACACGTGGTAACTGGTACTTTGGTAACTCTCCCTGTTAAACGGTAAGACTCATCCGGATGCTCAAGGAACTCTCGATACCTCGCAAGTAAAACATAAAATTTGTTAACAAGCCGTAATTGCTAACTCGTGCAACAATCATAATCCAATAGGTGAGATAAATGAAATAGCCAAACAATCATTGGCGATGACAACGCAAAAGCAAACAAATCTTATGCTACAAGACAAACTACTTTATGACGCGTAATAAAATATTTATATGGCTTAGCAGATAACCGGGAACTAGAGACGTGTCTCTTTCTCTATTAAGAACTCGTCTTTGACCGCATGAAAAGGATCATCTTCCTCAATGCAAGAACACGAGCTACAACAATGGAGAATGCACATAACTGAATTTAGACAGCTTAATAATTAACTAAATGAACTAACTTGCTACAATACTAAGCAAGATGATATTTTTATGGCTTTTCAAGTGATTTTAAGCTAACGGATGCAAGAACAAAGAAAATGAAAGGATGAACAACGTAATAAACGAAGATAGAAAGGAAATACCCAACCTTTAGCGGAGCCAAAGCTCTGATACCAGCTGTTACATCCCTAGGGGTATGGCTCCGGAACATAGTACGATGAATGGAAGGATGGAGAAATACACAGGGTGAAATGATGGATATGCGGAAGGATCGACGAAGCATAACGATGGATATACAGAAAGATTTTTGGAACAGAACGATGAATACACGGAGGATAGATGGATAAATGGAACGACGAGTGTAACTTCGGAGATGACTCTATCCGATGAAACACGATGCGATGAACGGGACAATGGTTGAATGAATGGAGCAAAATGAGAGATATACGGAAGGATCGATGGATGATTGGAATGGAACGATGAATATACAGAGGATCGATGGAGCGATAATCGGCCACTAGGAATAATTACATTTGCCGAGTGTGATGCGCCAAGATTGATCGCCTCATTAAAAACCTCTCGGTTAACCTCTTTGGGATAAACCCGAGTAGAGAAAAAAGTGCAACTTTTTTTGGCGACTTAGGGGTGCGTTTTCACTGGTGCGTTTTCACTGGGTGATGGTGAAAATGTTAAGAGTCAAAACCCATGCGTTGTCGGTGACCATGGTGTCAACGATCAGTACTTGTCCCATTGCTCCTTGCTCAATGACCTGCTCCATGAATGTGATGAATTTGGCTTGGTAGCGTCGTTCCTTGTCCCTCTTGACTCCTTCGGGTGGAATGATCAGTGCTTGGATCAGAAGGGCAACCTCGGTCATGTCTTGATGTGGTGTGCTTGGGTCATCCGGTGAATCCTAGATAGGCGGAGGCGTATCAACTTGTATGACAGACGTGTGAACAAACATATGCGATCCTTCTTGTTATTCGGAGAAAGAGCTGGAACATTGTGGGGTTTTGTAAGCACCATCTACCTTAACTGAAGATACTTCGAGTGCTTAATCTTGGAGGACTTCACTTTGTTAGTAAAGGATACATCCCCTTAAGAATACAAGATGAGATAGGAGAGTTAATCCACTTAAGATAACTTGGTATCACTGATACTTTTATCAAAACTTTACCAGCTTTCATGTCCAACTTACAGTTTCTACAGACTCCAGATGCATCGGGCAATGACTAGTTCAGGAAAGTAATTGATCTCTGTAAGCTCACATCACTGAGGCATCTCATCGGAAGATTTGTGGGAGATTTGCTAATAGAAGACATAGTTGTTAAACTTCAGACCGTAAGGTCTATCTCCTCCTTCATTTGGAGCAAACTGAAATATGAGTTACTCATAAATCTTAGAGACTTGGAGATCTACGACTTCATGTGGGTAGATCACATAATAGTTCCTTTGGACTTGTCTTCCTTCTCTAAACTGAAATTTTTTTGTGTGTTAACACTGAAAGTACCAACCTTCAAGTTATCCTTGGAAGAAGCAGTTCAGTTCCCAACTCTTGTTGAATTGACACTGCATTGCGACATAAAGAGACTTCCCAAAGACATGGATTTGATATTTCCCATTCTTGAGTCTCTAAGGCTTGTTGGATTACATCTTGAGGAAGATCCAATGCCAGTTTAAAAGACAATTAAGAGACTGGAAAATGTACTCTTGGATTCTTGTGATTACTCGGGAGCAAAGATGAGGATCAGCGAACAAGGTTTTGGTCGGAAAAGAAAGCTTGCGCTTTAGATCGATGGCTTAGATGCAAATAGAAGAAGAATCCATGCCCAGTTAAGTGGAGCTGAAGCTGAGAACCAGAGGACAACAGATAAACCTGATTATTCCAGATCGTTTGCGGGCGTTTCTTGAGCCCCTATATGCCACAAGTTAACTTGTACCTGCCTAGGGTCAAACTTTTCATATTAATACCGGCACTTCGAGAAGAGATTTTTTCCTAAAGGTATGAATTCTACAATCCTTGCACTTATTCCAAAGAAAACCTTAGCTGTTGAAATGCAAGATTATAGACCTATCTCTTTTTGCAATGTGATATACAAAGTCATCTCTAAGATTATTGCAAATAGGATGAAAGACATTCTTCGCCAACTCATTTAACTTAACCAATCGACTTTTATGAAGGATAAATTATTAATCAAAAATTTGTTGCTGGCGACACAATTGGTGAAAGATTATCATAAAAACACGGTCTCATCTCGATGTGCTATAAAGATCGAAGTCCAATGGTCTTTCATGTTTAATACTATCAAAGCTATGAATTTTCCAGATAAATTCATTCATTGGATTTCGCTATGTGTCACAACTGCCTCCTTCTCAGTTCAAGTAAATGGGGGAGCTCACAGGATTCTTCCGGAGTAAGAGAAGGTTAAGACAAGGTTGCTCTTTGTCCACATATTTATTGTTATTGGCATGAATGTTCTATCACAGTTGTTGGATAAAGTAGCGAGTGCTTGACTGACTGGTTATCACCCAATATGCAAGAATATTGGTCTTACACATCTAAGCTTCGCAAATGATATCATGGTATTCACTGACGGCAAGGTTCGGTCTGTTGAGGGGATAGTAAAAGTGTTTGAAGATTTTGCCAAGATTTCGGGTTGAGAATAAGTCTAGAAAAATCCACCATTTATATAGTGGGTGTTTCAGCAAATATTCGAGATTAGATTATTATGAGGTTCTCCTTTTCTTCGGGTCAGTTACCGGTAAGATATTTAGGGCTCCCTTTACTAACTCGGAGGATGACGGCTTCTGATTTTCTTCCTCTTATAGAAAAAAATCTGCAACTTATCAGTTCTTGGTCTGTTCGACTTTTATCGATTGCGGGAAGGCTACAGCTTTAAACTTTGTGTTAATGAGCATGTCAAACTTCTGGTTATCTGCATTTCGGCTTCCTAAAGCTTTTATTCTCAAAATCGAAAAATTATGCTCCTCTTTTCTTTGGTCTTGTCCAGCATTGAATCCAAATAAACAAAGGTGGCATGAGATATTGTGTGTAAACCAAAGCAAGAAGGAGGCATGGGGCTGCGTCTTTTATCAGAGATTAATATGGTTTGTTATCTCAAGTTTATTTGGAGGGTTGTCTTATCTCAATCTTCACTGTGGGTTAAGTGGGTCCAAAATTATTTGATTCGAAAGGATACTTTCTGGTATATACAAGAGAACACTAATATGGGTTCTTGGATGTGGAGAAAAATACTAAAAACTCGAGCTCTGGCTCGAAGTCTACATAAGGTTGATGTTCGAAATGGGGAAAAACTTCTTTCTGGTTTGATACATGGTTGGACCTGGGTTGTTTATAAGATAAACTTGGTTCGCAAGGTGTTGTTGATATGGAAATCCCGTTGAATGCCTATGTTGCTTCAGCTTGATTAATCAGAAGACGGCGCCGACACAGAACCTAGAGTTTAAGACAAATGGAAACAGAGCTTGAATCATAGAGGCTTCGGTCAGATCCTGGAGCATTTGATGTCTCGCTGTGGCGTAGCAAAGATGATACAAATCAACATTCATCTAAAAAACATGTGGTTTCTGATACATGAACCAGGTCCATCTGTTACTTGGCACACCGATACTTGGTTCACACATTCAACTCCGAAATTCAAATTTTTTGTGTGGCTAACGATTCACAACCATTTAACAATCGGGGATCGTATGTCTCATTGGAATGTGGGAGCAAATACCTCAAGTATTTTTTGTGGAGATCCAATTGAAACACATCAGCACTTGTTTTTCTCTTGTGCTTATTCAACAAAAGTCTAGAAGTCATTAGCTCAAGATCTATTGAAAGCTCGGTTCACAACAGATTGGTACCAGCTGCTCTTTCTCATTCCAGATAGAAGACTCGATAGAGGTATTCTGTTTCTAACTCGT
Source organism: Cardamine occulta (assembly GCA_028015245.1). Classification (NCBI taxonomy): domain Eukaryota; kingdom Viridiplantae; phylum Streptophyta; class Magnoliopsida; order Brassicales; family Brassicaceae; genus Cardamine; species Cardamine occulta. The sequence continues at coordinate 13,605,371 of CM051378.1, read as the reverse complement.
TATGCTTTTCAATCCACTGTCTACTCCATATGGAGAGAGAGAGAAATGCCCGCCATCACAGTGAAATACTGATTACACCAACAGTCCTCATCAAACACATCAACAAACAGATCCGAAACATATGTTCTACGTTATGTGCAGGGCCGGTCCTGAAAAATATGGGGCCCAAGCCCAAAAAAAAACAATTGTTAGGTTTTATAGATAAATATCTTAAAATTTCAGACAATTGAAGCATATTTATGCAATACAAGTATTTTAACGAGGCTAATTTTGCAATACAAATAATTTTGGGACCCTCAGTCTGCAATAAAAAAAATTTGAGGCCTAATTGTACAATAAAATTTTTGAGGCCCAATACCCATGTTTCATGGGTATTGGTGCAGGGCCGGGTCTGGTTATGGATCATAAACTAGTTGAATCTCTCCACCTCTGGTTCCCTTCAAAACTACGATGCATTTAATATAAAAAATGATTTATTTTTGGATTTGAATATAATTTTATATTCACTTCAAAAAAAATTACCGACACTTCATATTAAATGATTTTACCTTTAATATATGTATATTTTTTTTAATGGAAATGTTTTGATTAAACAGAAATTCGTTGACAAATGAGAGTATCACGTGACGTGTACTTCGAAATATTAAAAAACATTACACAGGACATAAGAGCAAGCAGCAAATATAATATTTGGAAAAATAATTAAACTTCCAGAAAAAGTCATAGGAGTATTTGACAAATGAGAACTTATATTGGTATTTGGTAGCATGTCTACTTCAAAACTTTTAAAATAATTACCAAAAGAGCATAGTGCCCAACTGCCCATAGAATGTTAGGAGGTGATAAAACTTGATCAAATATCAAAAACAAAACATCCAAGTCTCAAGGCTTCTGAAACTTGAAAGGTTAACAAGGAAACAGGAAATATCTTCAATCTTCTTAATATTTTGTGATCTTTTGAGTTGAATCAATCTTGTGGAGATGGTAGATACGATCACAGGGTTCGTCGTAGGAAAGATGGGTAACTATCTCATTGAAGAAGCGTCTATGTTGAGGCAAGTCAAAGACGAGCTAGAGGAGTTGAAAACGGAGTTAATGTGCATACAAGGTTATCTCAAGGACGTTGAAGCTCGAGAAAGAGAAAATAATCCCTCAAAAGTGTGGACGAAACTGGTTTTAGACATAGCTTATGATGTTAAAGATGTTTTGGACAGCTACAACTTGAATGCCATAAAAAGATCACAAAGACGAGGCTTGATAAGATAAGATTGACCAACATAATAGGCAAGATGAAGGATGCTTACAGCATAGTTGGTGAAGGTTTTGTGTCCTTTATACCAAGAATATTTCTAAGTGTGGGAAAGTCTCTACTCAAAAGGGAAGGTCTTGACTAAGCAAGTGGTCAAAGTTAAGAAGACACGTGAGCATTTAACACGTGAGAAGAGAAGGATCTAGATACAATATATCTTCTTCCTTATTCCTTTTTTTTTTCTTTTGAGCTGTTCATAATCTTTGTAACAGAGAGAGAGAGATTATTGTAGAGAGATAAAGGAACTCGAGTTTGAGTTCAAGATCTAGTGGATTCCGGAATAAGCTTCCGGCGAGATGTAGGAGGAAACTCCGAACTCGTAAAATTCTGTGCGTCGTCTCTTTCTTGTTTTTCTTAACAAACGAGAGGTTGAGAGATTTGAGAGAACAAAGTCAGATCTAAGATTCCATCTGCACAAATTGGTATCAGAGCCTTTAAGGTGTTGCTCCGATCTGCAAGATGACAGGCTCGAAGCATAACGTAGCCATGTTTGACGGATCTGGAGATTTTTCCCTTTGGAAGACTGATACACAGAGTTTTAACCCAAAATAATTTTGCAAGTGCACAAACAATCGCAGTATAATATAGGGTATCGAATCCACAGAGACCAAGGCTACACTATGAAATTATAGATTTTAATTTAAAGCTAAGACAAAATAAAAAGGTTTGTAATTTTCGGAACAAAAGCAAGTAAATAAATCGGTGTAAAAATAATAAAAACAAGCACTAGGTTAAGGCGTTTCACCGGTGATTCGGAGACAAGGCTGAGCAACTATTCAGGGGCTAAGTAACTACCGGTCTAGTACTCAAACATAAAATTAATATCGCCCCACTGTCGTGATGTATCGACAACTTTATCTAACAACCTAGACACCGAAACTGTCGTTTGGACCTAGCGAGGTTGATAAGCATTAACGAGCTGGTTCAATTTGTTCACAATCAATCGCAACAATCAACTGTCGTTGGTTACGCACCAATTGCTCACCAATGATTTATCTAGAACCCTAAAGCACTGTCGTGAATAAGTTTAACCTAAAATCATAGACTAGGTGATCAAGCTAATCTAATGCATTAAGAATCCCTATTGGCGAAGACATTATAAATTCCAATACCTATTTGTGCTCAGCCATTAACATCCTAAATCACCATTGAAAACCTTAACCTAGCTAAGGATCTACTCACACATGGCGAAATCAAACACAACAAAGCAATAGAATGAATTCATGATATTATTAAAGAGATTAGGGTTCAGAATTCTTCTCAAAACAAAGTTGTGGTCTCTTGAAATATAAATCTCCACGTGATGTCCTTAGCAAAAGCGTAAGTAAAAAGTCTAAAGCATAAGTGTCTTAGAAAATAGAAGAAAAACGATATATACAGGTCTGGAGGCGGCTGGGTGAAGATTAGGGCGTCCTTGGAGAAAAATTAGGAAAGTTGGGATTTTCCCTTATTTTCTCTGTCAGGTCGTCGTGAGCGGTCACTCAGAGGCTGAGCGGGTGCTCAGCGGGTGAAAGTTCGACTTTTCCCCAATTTCTGCTAAGTTCCTCCCAAAAGCTCAAATCTTCATCTTTAGCCATCTTTTGACCTGTAATGACTCAAAATAAAACTAAAAGACTCGATAAAGACTTGAAAACAACTGTTAGAATGTGCCAAAAATGCAACATATCAATTCCCCCAGACTTAGATCCTTGTTTGTCCTCAAACAAAACTCAGAACTAAGCATAAGAGAAAGGTTTGAAAAATACGGAGACTCACCTGTTCTTGAAACACTGCAATGACCCTTTTGAATTAGTACTCCACATATCACATAGCCAGCTCCAAATCTAACCACCATGTACTTCTCCGTAGACCTTTGCAGCTCAATATACTCCACACATGAATTCGCAACCTTATCCATCAGAGCCTTCATCGCCAGTTTCATCTCTGCAATCAATTATCAAGGACCTTCTAGACTGTTTCATATACAATATCTTGACAAGAACCACTTAAATTCCACACACTTTTTGGTATTTTTCTCCTCTCCCCCAGATTTATTTCTAAGCTAGCTCATCCCTCTTTTTTTTTTTTACTAAGGTCCGAGACGCGAGTACTGATGGTGTTTGCCACCGAGTTCCCGGTTCATTCCTTACTGCATATATCAAGTTCCGAGATGCGAGTACTAATGGTGTTTGCCACCGAGTCTCCGGTTTATCCCTATCAATATAAAGCATGTACATATCAAGGTTCGGAGACGCGAGTATTGATGGTGTTTGCCACCGAATCCCCGGTTCATCCCCTCTCTATGCAACTCACATACATAACCTTATTGCTAGCTAAACTTCTAATAGGGGGAGGAGTACCATTACTTTCTACTGGTGGGTTCATATGTCAGATACGAATGATGAGTCAAGCCCTATGGAAATCGACCACATCGACGAAGTGCAAAAATTTGGCTTAGGCTCGGATGAACTCCGCTGGAAACATGGTGTCCTCTAGTTAACTGGTCAGTCTTTGGATTTTTCATTAGTCCGATCTAGAGGTGGTTCTGTAACAATGCTCACTTTGAAGCAAGGTTAGAACAATATATTCAAGAAATAGATCATAATCTCCAACAAGTTTTGACTCAATAAAACAAACTGACTCAATGAAAATATAAAAATGACTTCACACCGTCCAGGTGTGAAAATAAATTTAGAGTTGGATAAAAATAAAACAAAATAAAGAAAGACAGAACCGTTATAGAAAAGAAATACTTACCTGTTTCCGGAAAAATCTCCTTCTTATCAGAGCGGGAGCTTGGGGCTGAGCAGGTGCTTAGGGCTGAGCAGGTGCTCAGGGTTGAGCGGGTGCTCAGGGTTGAGCAGGCGCTTCATCGGTCTTCATCAAGCCGCTACAGATGGTCGCTGTCTCGCCCAGAGAAATCTCAGTGGCTTCGTATCGGTCAAGATCTGGCCGCTACATCCAACTGCTAGGCTTAAAAATTTTTATTTTTTTTCATGAAATCCAAAAGTTAGTAACAAAAGAAATTAAATAGAAAGGATAGATACACTTACCGGTGGGTTGCCTCCCACTAAGCGCTTGGTTAAGGTGTATAGCTTGACCGATGTACGAAAGGTGTTAATCATGAGAATCAAAAGGTTGGACCAATGGTCCTTTGGTTCTTCTCCTGTTAATGCAATAGATAATTTCTGCAAAATCACGCACAATTGTCCATGGTAGATAGACAAAACATTCACCAATGAAGTTTACTACAAATGTAGCATATATCTTGAAATATTCTTTGATGATTGAATGTCCAGGAGAATCAAATGCATTTAATGGAAAAATAAAGTCAACTTCAGGAGTAAACGAGTTCATCACAACATAGTCAACTTCATCTCCAACAACTCTAGGCAACTGAATATCCTCAAAATTATGAAGTTCAAGGGTTGAAACGCATGTACCTTCTAGTTGGGTTGGTGGAACCCAATATATTACCTCTTTAAGTTCATGAGCTTCCATTATCTCCATGCAATTCGCATCTTCCAAATATTTTCGAGTTTTCTTTGGAGGAACTGAGTAAGGAATCCTAGACACGTAAACTCGCTCTAGAGGAGTTTCTGCAGATTCCAGAATTTGCACAAGGGCACCCTGACGGAGCAGATGCTCAGGGCTGAGCGGGTGCTCGCTGGATTTTTCTTCAATCCCATTTGGAACAGTTTCCAGAGGTGTCCTTGAGCTTGAGCCAATGTCTACATGTCCATCTTTCACGGTGAAATCGCTTCCTTGTGCCTGATGCTCGGAAATTTTCTCCTTAGCCTTTTCGTGGAAGCTTGTCATCGTAGGTGGTGCCAGCAACTTTCCACTCCTCAACTCTACATCATACACATGATATTCATTCCTGGGCAGTTCACCTTTACCTGGAAAAGCTCCAGCTGGTCTCTTGATAGCCTCGGCGGTTTGAGCCACTTGTATATCTAGCTTTTTCACATGCGCGGTAACAGCCTCATACTTCGCATTCAGGTCAGTGTACATGTGATCTACCTTGGCATTAATCTCAATTGAAGCCTTTTGCTGATTAACCAGAAGTTGATGCATAAGAGTCTTCAGCTCATCTTGAGAATCTGGAGTAGAAGCGGATTGTTGAGTGGTTGCGTAGTAAGGTTTTTGTTGGACTCCTCCTTGGAACCAGTTCTGGTTCTGTGTGGGGACAAATGGCTTCCCGTGTTGGTTGCTGGAGTAGAACTTCTTAAACCCTTGGTTTTGTGAAAATTGATTCGTGCTTCCTCCTTGCTGCGGATAAACCTGATCTTGTGGATTTTCGACATTGGTGCTGTGGTAGAAAAGGTTCGGGTGGCTCTTGTAATTTGAGTTGAACCCACGGTTCTGCATATTTCCATGTCCACTCATGTGATTAACCTTTTGTATACCAGCATCATCATCCTCTTCAAACTCTTGGGAGATAGGCGTGCTCCCATTCTCATCCACAAAATAAACCGATTTTTGGTTTTTCCTAAGGAGTAGGTTCACCTTTGCTGTCAGCTCATCAATCTTTTGTGTCACCATGCTATTGACTTTTCTGGACCTATCATACTCGGGAAGCTTGTTGTTGGAACTCGAAGCCAAGTTTTCAATCAGCTCAAAAGCACCTTCCTTAGTTCTGGTCATGAAATCGCCATTACTAGCCGTATTCAGAGTATTCCTATAATCCCACTCAACACCATCATAGAAAATTTCCAGAATCTGCTCGTCCTTGAATCCGTGGTGAGGACACTCTCTGCGATATTCCTTCAGCCTTTCCCAAGCCTCACAAAAAGCTTCCCCAGAATGCTGTTGGAATGAGGATATCTTGCTCTTTAAGGATGCAGTTTTTGACTTGGTGTAGAAATGATTCAAGAATGCTACTCTACATTCAGCCCATGTCTTCAATGAACCCGGTGGTAGTGACTTCAGCCATCGTGATACCTTATCCGCAAGTGAAAAAGGAAACAACTTGCACTTCAAAAATTCACTCGGCACTCCATTAGAACCCGTGGTGCTACAGATTTCCTCAAAATTCTCGATGTGATCCATGGGAATTTCAGCTGGGAGCCCATGGAAAAGATGTTGCTTCACCAACAAAATCAATTGAGGTTTGATTTCGAAGTCTTGCCGCTGAATAGCTGGAGGCACAATGGTGGCTCGGTTCTTGTAATATGCATGTGGATTGTCCGAGTCTCGAATACCAGGCTGCGGTTGCTGAACCTCTTGTCTATCTCTCCGCAGTTGCTCCATCTCAACCCGAAGCATCTGTAACTGAGCAGGCAGTACGTTATCTTGCTCCCCCATGTCAGCGGTAATGAGTCTACTGGTCATGCACCTAAAAACGTAAGAAAAAAAAGAAAAAGAAAAAGGAAAAAGAATTAGTAGTGTCTTAGACTGAATTTAAAATAAAAAATCAAAGGTAACGCAATTGGTCCCCGGTAGCGGCGCCAAAAACTTGATACACAGAGTTTTAACCCAAAATAATTCTGCAAGTGCACAGACAATCGCAGTAGTATATAGGGTATCGAATCCACAGCGACCAAGGCTACACTATGAAATTATAGATTTTAATTTAAAGCTAAGACAAAATAAAAAGGTTTGTAATTTTCGGAACAAAAGCAAGTAAATAAATCGGTGTAAAAATAATAAAAACAAGCACTAGGTTAAGGTGTTTCGCCGGTGATTCGGAGACAAGGCTGAGCAACTATTCAGGAGCTAAGTAACTACTGGTCTAGAACTCAAACATAAAATTAATATCGCCCCACTGTCGTGATGTATCGACAACTTTATCTAACAACCTAGACACCGAAACTGTCGTTTGGACCTAGCGAGGTTGATAAGCATTAACGAGCTGGCTCAATTTGTTCATAATCAATCGCAACAATCAACTGTCGTTGGTTACGCACCAATTGCTCACCAATGATTTATCTAGCAACCTAAAGCACTATCGTGAATAAGTTTAACCTAAAATCATAGACTAGGTGATCAAGCTAATCTAATGCATTAAGAATCCCTATTGGTGAAGACATTATAAATTCTAATACCTATTTGTGCTCAGCCATTAACATCCTAAATCACCATTGAAAACCTTAACCTAGCTAAGGATCTACTCACACATGGCGAAATCAAACACAACAAAGCAATAGAATGAATTCATGATATTATTAAAGAGATTAGGGTTCAGAATTCTTCTCAAAACAAAGATGTGGTCTCTTGAAATATAAATCTCCACGTGATGTCCTTAGCAAAAGCGTAAGTAAAAAGTCTAAAGCATAAGTGTCTTAGAAAATAGAAGAAAAATGATATATACAGGTCTGGAGGCGGCTGGGTGAAGATTAGGGCGTCCTTGGAAAAAAATTAGGAAAGTTGGGATTTTCTCTTATTTTCTCTGTCAGGTCGTCATGAGCGGGTGCTCAGCGGGTGAAAGTTTGACTTTTCTCCAATTTCTGCTAAGTTCCTCCCAAAAGCTCAAATCTTCATCCTTAGCCATCTTTTGACCTGTAATGACTCAAAATAAAACTAAAAGACTCGATAAAGACTCGAAAACAACTGTTAGAATGTGCCAAAAATGCAACATATCAAAGACAAGGATGTATGCTTATCTCAGCATACAAGGTCTGAAAGATGTTTTGCAGGCGAAGACGGAGTCTAAGACGTCAACCGCCGAAGAAGAATCTGATCCAGATTGAAAGAAAAAGAAAATCGAAGAAGAAACGTCAAGATTAGATCGATGCGAGAAAGCAAAGATGATGATCTATCTGAATGTTTTTGATTCAGTTCTTAGAAAGATCAACCATAGTACTACTGTAGCTGAAGCTTGGGATACTTTGGAGAGGTTGTATATGGTTAAGTCCCTTCCGCGTGTGTATCTTCAGCTCAAGGTATATACATACAAGATGCAAGATAATAAATCAATAGATCAGAACGTGGATGATTTTATGAAGATGATTGCAGATTTGAGCAATCTTAATATTGAGGTTCCAGACGAAGTACAAGCCGTGTTGCTTCTAAGCTCACTTCCACCTAAATATGAGTTGCTAAAGGAAACTCTAAACTACATTAGAGATGTGATAAAGTTTGAAGAAGTCGCGAGTGAAGCAAGGTCTAAGGAATTAGAATTTAGAGAGAATCCGGGTTCAAGGTCTAATGGTGAGGGCTTCTATGTGAGAGGCAGAACTGAAACAAAAGGACATCACGGAGGAAAAGGGAGAAACAAATCCAGATCGAAATCAAGAGAAGGCAAGAAAATATGTTGGATTTGTGGTAAAGAAGGGCATTTCAAAAAACAATGCTACAAGGGGCTTGAGAAGAATAAGCATAGTAGATTAGGACATGTGGGGCAGAAAGGAATAAGAAGATCATCGTTGTATATTCTACAAGGTTCTGCGAGATAGTCAGAAGTTATAGCTGCAACAGTGAAATCAGATTCTGATCAGACTCAGCTGTGGCATAGTAGATTAGGACATGTGGGGCAGAAAGGTCTGAATGTTCTCATGAAGAAAGGTTGTTTCGGGAACGACAAGGTGTTCGAGATGAGCTTCTGTGAGGACTGTGTGATTGGAAAAACGCACAAGGTTAGCTTCAGTACAGCTCAGCACATGACCAAAGAGAAATTGGATTATGTTCATTCAGATTTATGGGGCTCGCCAAATGTATCTTTGAGTCTCGGTAAGTGTCAGTATTTCATTTCTTTCATGGATGATTGGTCAAGGAAGGTCTGGGTTTATTTTCTCAAGACAAAAGATGAAGCATTTGATGCGTTTGTTGCTTGGAAGAAAATGGTAGAAACTCAAAGTGAGAGAAAGGTGAAGAAGCTACGTACAGATAATGGCCTTGAGTATTGTAATAACAGGTTTGATGATTTCCGTAAGAAAGAAGGTATGGTAAGGCATAGGACTTGCACCTATACTCCGCAACAAAACGGTATTGCTGAAAGGCTTAATAGGTCAATACTAAATAAAGTGAGGAGCATGCTAAGTGAAAGTGGCCTTGGACAAAGTTTATGGGCTGAGGCAACCTCTACTGCTGTGTACTTGATAAACAGATCTCCTTCTTCTGCTATTGATTTTCAAATCCCAGAAGAGTTGTGGACATCTGCAGTACCGAGTTTGATGGGTCTTAGAGTGTTTGGGTGTTTGGCGTATGTGCATTCAGATGAAGGAAAGCTTAAACCCAGAGCCAAGAAAGGGGTGTTTATAGGTTATCCTGAAGGAGTTAAAGGATTCAGAGTATGGTTGATTGAGGACAAGAAATGTGTGATCAGCCGGAACGTGGTCTTTAGAGAGGATGTTCTCTACAAAGCCATCAAGGATTTGCCCGAATCAGGTATTGACAGTTATTTTCTTTTATCTGACAAGTTTGTTAGTGGTAATCCTACAGGTAATGATAAGGAGACTGAAGATTCAGCTCAAGGTGGAGTCACTGAGATAAAGGATCAAGAGAATCAGCATCAAATAGAGGATCAAGGGAATCAACAAGAATTAATCACATTAGAGGATGTGGTCCAAGATGTGGAAAACTATCAGTTAGCAAGGGACAGGCCAAGAAGACAAGTTGTTATGCCAGCAAAGTTTGATGATTACATTCTTAATGAAGAGATGATTGATGAGATTTCAGGTTATGCATACTTAATAACAGAAGATCCTGGCAGACCTGAACCAGATAGTTTTCAAGAAGCTATGGAGGATTCAGATAGTGACTTGTGGATATCAGCTACTGATGAGGAAATGAATTCCTTAAGAAAGAATAAAACTTGGATCCTAGTTGACAGGATAAAATCACAGAAACCTATAGGTTGCAGATGGGTGTTTAAGAGAAAGTCTGGAATAATTGGAGTAGAAGGCCCTAGGTTCAAGGCTAGGTTGGTAGCTAAGGGTTATTCTCGGAAAGAAGGTGTAGATTATCAAGAAATTTCTCACCTGTTGTAAAGCATGTTTCTATTCGATTTATCTTGTCAATGGTGGTGCATTTTGACATGGAGCTTCAGCAATTAGACGTTAAGGCAGCTTTTCTACATGGGTTCTTAGATGAGGAAATTTATATGGAACAGCCAGAGGGTTATGTAGATAAGAAACATCCGGATAAGGTTTGTTTGTTGAAAAGGTCATTGTATGGTCTAAAGCAGTCACCTCGTCAGTGGAATCACAGATTTGATGAGTTTATGCAGAAGAATGGGTATGAAAGAAGTTAGTATGATGTCTGCGTTTACTTCAAGAAATTTCAGAGTGGTGACTATGTTTATCTTTTGTTGTATGTGGATGACATTCTCATTGCCTCAAAGAATAAGAAGCAGGTCAATGAATTAAAGTTACTGCTAAGCTCTGAGTTCGAGATGAAAGATTTAGGTGATGCCCGAAAGATTTTAGGTATGGAGATCACAAGAGATAGAGTGAAAGGTACTTTGACAGTGTCACAAGAGGGTTATCTTTTGAAGGTGTTAGGAAGCTTCAATATGGATCAGTCTAAGAGTGTAGGCACACCTATGGGAGTTCATTTTAAGCTCAAGACAGCCACAGATGAAGAAGTGAAGAAACAATTTGATGAGATGAAGAATATACCTTATCAGAGTGCTGTCGGAAGTCTTATGTACTCAATGATATGTACAAGGCCAGATTTAGCTTATGCAGTTGGACTTGTATGCAGATTCATGAGCAAACCTATAAAAGAGCATTGGCTGGTAGTAAAATGGGTGATGAGATACATCAGAGGTTCCCTAAAGAGAAAGCTGTGTTATAAGAGTGAAGGAGAGTTTGTTTTAAGAGGGTATTGTGATTCTGATCATGCAGGAGATCTGGATAAGAGAAGGTCAATCACAGGTTTGGTGTTCACTCTTGGTGGTAATACTATTAGCTGGAGATCGAGTTTGCAGAAGGTTGTAGCCTTGTCAACGACAGAGGCGGAATATATAGCTTTAACTGAGGCAGCAAAGGAAGCGATATGGCTAAAGGGAATGCTGAATGAACTCGGTTTTGAGCAAGAATCTGTAAGTATATACTGTGACTCTCAGAGTGCAATTGCCTTAGCTAAAAATGCTGTGCATCATGAGAGAACTAAGCATGTAGCTGTGAAGTTTCATTTCATTAGGGATTTAATTACTGATGGAATGTTGAAAGTAATCAAGATTGCTACAGCTTATAATCCAGCTGATATTTTTACTAAAGTTCTTCCTGTAAGCAAGCTTCAAGAAGCTTTGGAGTTGCTTAGAGTTACAGAGAAGTGAAGGGATTTTGAGCTCCGAGAAGAACAGCTGAGTGGGTTTACTCGGGGATTAAAGGTTGAGTGGGTTTACTCAAGAAGCGTAACAGGTGAGCGGGTTTGCTCATGATCCAGAAGTGGAATCCAAGTTTATACTAGATCAGGGTATTAAGGACAAGGTGGAGAATTGAAGGTTTTGTGTCCTTTATACCAAGAATATTTCTAAGTGTGGGAAAGTCTCTACTCAAAAGGGAAGGTCTTGACTAAGCAAGTGGTCAAAGTTAAGAAGACACGTGAGCATTTAACACGTGAGAAGAGAAGGATCTAGATACAATATATCTTCTTCCTTATTTTGTTTCTTTTTCTTTTGAGCTGTTCATAATCTTTGTAACAGAGAGAGAGAGAGATTATTGTAGAGAGATAAAGAAACTCGAGTTTGAGTTCAAGATCTAGTGGATTCCGGAATAAGCTTCCGGCGAGACGTAGGAGGAAACTCCGAACTCGTAAAACTCCGTGCGTCGTCTCTTTCTTGTTTTTCTTAACAAACGAGAGGTTGAGAGATTTGAGAGAAGAAAGTCAGATCTAAGATTCAATCTGGACAGTTGGAAACATCAGAATCCTCAAAAGAAGAATCATGGATGTTACTCGCAAGCGGGAGACATATGGCATAGTAAACATCAATGAACCCCAAGCTCAAGAGAATCCTTCAATTTTTAGATTGATGAAACTTCGACGTGCTCGATCTGTTGATCAAGAGGAGCGTGTAGTTGGTTTGGAAGATGATGCTAAGATTCTTTTAGCAAAGCTTCTTGATGGTGATGGGGATAATAAGAGATTAATGATCTCAATATTCGGCATGGGAGGTCTGGGAAAGACTGCTCTTGCTAGGAAACTCTACAACTCAGGTGATGTGGAGAGAACATTCAAATACCGTGCATGGACTTACGTTTCACAAGAGTATAAAATAACAGATATACTTATGAGAATCATAAGATCTTTAGGAATAGTTTCTGGGGTAGAGCTTGTGGAGGAGGAGTTAGAAGTTTACCTTTACCATCTTCTAGAAGGTGAAAAATATTTGGTGGTGGTAGATGATATATGGGAGAAAGAAGCGTGGGAGAGCTTGAAGAGAGCTTTAACGGGCAATCATAAAGGAAGCAGAGTCATTATTACTACACGTATCCGAACCGTGGCTGAATGCATGGACCAAAGAGTATATGCCTATAAGTTAAGGTTCTTGACATTTGAAGAAAGCTGGAACTTATTTCAGCAGAAAGCATTTAGAGATATTGAACATGACGACCAAGAACTACAGAGAATGTGGTGGCTTACCGCTTGCTATAGTCGTTCTTGCTGGGCTTATGTCTCAAAAGAGGCGAAACGAGTGGTATGATGTGTATGCCAGTTTATGGCGACGCCTAAAGGATAATTCCATTCACATCTCCTCTGTGTTTGATCTAAGCTTCAAGGAGATGCGACACGAGTTGAAACTATGTTTCCTTTACCTCAACGTCTTTCCAGAGAATTATGAGATTGATATGGAGATGTTGATACACTTACTTATAGCAGAAGGGTTTATACAAGAGGATGAAGAGTTGATGATGGAAGATATGGCTCGGTATTATATTGAAGAGCTGGTAGACAGAAGCTTAGTGGAGCCAGTGAGAAGAAAAAGAGGCAAAATGATGTCTTGTAGAATCCATGATCTTCTGAGAGACGTAGCTATCAAGAGCTAAACTTTGTACATGTTTGTAAGGACCAGCAGTCTTGTACTACATGCAGAAGAGAAGCAGTCCACAATATAATGAACTATCACTTGTGCGACAGGCGTGTGAACAAACAAATGCGGTCAATCTTGTTCTTTGGAGAACAAACGGGAACGATTGGAAGTTATGTTAAAACAAGTATCTTGAAACTGAAGCTACTTCGAGTGCTTAATCTTGGAGGCTTTGAGTTAACTTGTGAAGAATATATCCCTTATTTACTAACAAAAAGAGAATATATCCCATTGAGTTTACCAGATGTGATCGGAGGTTTGCTCCACTTGAGGTACCTTGGGATTAATACTGGTTCGAACAATTTACCAGCTTTAGTCTCCAATTTACAGTTTCTACAGACACTAGATGCCTACGACAGCTTTTTAAAGGGAACGACTGATCTCCATAAGCTCACGTCACTAAGGCATGTGATAGGCAAATTTTTGGGAGATTTGCTATTAGGAGCACAGTAAACCATCAGACCTTGAGGTCTATCTCCTCCTACAGCTGGAGCAAACTAAAGCATGAGTTGCTCATAAATCTTCGGGACTTGGAGATCTATGACGACTTCTTCGCGAAAAAAAGAGTTATAGTGGACTGGGCTTCCTTTTATAATCTTGAAAATCTTCGTGTCTTGAAACTAGAGGTGAGAGCCTTCAAGATAACTTGGAGACCCGAAGAAGCAGTTCGACTTCCCAGTCTTGAGTCTCTGAAACTTGTGGGAATAAGTCTCGAGGAAGATCCAATGCCTGCTTGGCAGAAATTGCCGAGACTGGAAGATCTGGTCCTGAAAGATTGTAAATACACGGGAGCGAATATGAGTATCAGTTTACAAGGTTTTGGTCGGCTGAGGAAGCTTAATTTGTTCATGGTAAAATTAGATGAGTTGCGGATAGAAGAAGAGGCTATGCCTAGTTTGATGGAGCTGAATCTGACATACAGAATAGGACCAAGAACGAAGCTGATGATTCCAGATCGGTTCTTGGCGTTTGCTTGATGCTACCCGAATATATGCGGGGAATGAAAATTTTGGATCCAGCACAAGAATTGGATCACGCAAGGAGGAATGAAGATACTTGTTTGTAATAAGCTTGAGATTATATCCTGAGCGTCTATATATCATATTAGGTCTACTGGATGCTACATAATTTTCCAGAATGTTTATTTTGTAATTAGCTTGACATTATATTGCTTTTGAAATATTTTGTAATTAGTTTGAATTTATCTCACTATGGGCACGAAAAGGGGATGCACAACCACTAAACCGCACAAATGCAGGTCCTCAGAAAACTAGAAGATCATGTTTATATTACTTTGCTGAAATGTAATGAAAATTTTGGATCCCTCTCAGAACTCAACATGAGAAAAAAATCATTTTCTAGTAGGTATTTTCCGAATATGAAAATCACTGGTTTCTCAGATGAAGCAGAATCCTTTCAATCAGATGGAGAAACTTAAACCAAGTATATTTCAATTTTATAACATAGGTAGAGAGATAGAAACTTGGAATAGTCAGATTCTGAGAGGGATCTGAATCACCTAGCTTTGTCTGAATCTCACTTTCATCATTCCGATGAAGTTTATTAGCCCGTGGCTCTTGAACACAATGGAAGGTTAAAGAACTAAAATAAGTAGTTTAATTTTGCATAGTCAACTGATATGAGACAAAAAGCTGTTCATTTTGATGCAATCACCATGATTTGATGATTTGAGAACCATTGACGTTGCATGTGTTAAGACTCAAAGATCTTCTATTCCAAGAAAGGAAATGCTTGTTTTTTTGTAACAATAAAAAAGAACAAGCATTTCCTTTCTTGGCATAGAAGATCTTGAGTCTTAACACATGCGACATCAATGGTTCTCAAATCATCAAAGGAAATGCTTGTTGCTACTTAATTTGGAGGAAATATCTAAAAGCCACCTATACAGAGAATCAGGTTGGTATGTAAATATGTAATGTCTCATGTGCAGAGAATCATATACAAATAGAACAAACAAAATTAGTTGAGACAAAAAGCTTTTTTCGAAAGATTAAATATTATTTTAAGTTCCAAATGAAACATACCCTTATTGTGCCTAAAACCACCAACTCTATGTGTGCCAGAAAGATAAAGCTTGAATTTTTAGATCAAGCTTGATCTTCCAAAATTTACAAAGTACATGGTTTTTTATGCAAAAAGCTACTCACGTCAAATAGACGAGCATCCCTTTTCAAAGTTTTTTCAAAATTGAATGATCTCCTTTGGCAGTTTTGTTGTTAAACAATCCATCTTCTAGCCAAAGAAGGCCCGCTTCAGACATGACCAAAACGAAATGCAAGACACTGACTTATCTAAATTTTGTATTGTCTCACAGAGGAATGTAAATTCCTTTCCCATGCAAGAAAAATAATAGATGACAGATTCAAGGTTCCATTACGTCACAATGTTGTGATGAGATGATATGGACTAGAAAGCCTGATGGATTAGATTACGTAATCACGAGTTAGCAAGAAATTTATGTATTGCCTTGTGAGACACCTTTGTTGCATATGCTAATGCCCTTGACTCTTGAGTACCAGGAGCGGATCCATGGATAATTTCACTGGGGGATAAACATTATTGATAATTTTTAAATCAACAAACAAATTATTTTTTCTCAAAACCTAACATTCGCAAAAGATCGTGTGGAAAGTTGAAAAATGAGAATTTAACATGGTCTCACGTCTACTTCGATTTTTTTTTCTTTTTTTCTTTTTTAATTGCCACTGGGCATAGTGCCGATAGAATATTAGGATTTAGGAGGCGAATAATATTTGTTCAAATGTGAAATCAAGTATCCACAAATTCAGTTGTCGAAACTTCCGAAACTTGAAAGGTAGACAAGGAAAAAAAAACTTATGTTCAATCTTGTTCATATTTTGAATTCACTCAATTCAACTCGATCCTGTGGATATGGTAGATGCGATCACGGGGTTAGTGGTTGGAAATATCGGCGGCTATCTCATGGAAGAAGCGTCAATGTTGATGGGAGTAAAAGATGAGCTAGAGGAGCTGAAGACGGAGTTGACGTGCATCCAAGGTTATCTCAAAGATGTTGAAGCTCGAGAAGCAGAAGATAAAGTTTCGAAAGAGTGGACAAAGCTGGTGCTAGATATCGCTTTTGATGTTGAGGATGTTTTGGATACCTATATCCTGAAAGTTGAAGAAAGGTCACAAAAGCGAGGTTGGATGAGGATATTGATCAACAAAATAGGCGAGAAGATGGATGCGTACAACATAGTTGATGATATAAGGATCTTAAAAAAAAAGAATCTTGGATGTAACTCGGAAGCGGGAGACTTATGGCATTGGAAGCTTCAATGAGCCCCGAGGAGGGGAGAGTATTATTACTCCAGGCATGACGGTGAGGCAGTTTCGACGTGCTCGATCTTTTGATCAGGAAGAGCTTGTAATTGGTATGGCTGATGATGCAAAGATTCTTTTGGCAAAGCTTCTTGATGATGATGGTGACTACAGGAGATATACAATCTCAATCTTTGGCATGGGCGGTCTCGGAAAGGCTGCACTTGCCAGAAAGCTCTACAACTCGGGGGATGTGAAGACAAGCTTCGATTGTTGCGCTTGGACCCATGTCTCTCAAGAGTATAGAACAAGAGATATACTTATGAGAATCATAAGATCTTTGGGAGTAGAATCTGGGGTAAAGCTTGAAAAGATGGCAGAGGAGGAGTTAGAAATTTAGCTAAATCGTCTACTACAAGGAAAAAATATCTAGTGGTGCTAGATGATATATGGGAGAGAGAAGCGTGGGAGAGCTTAAAAAGAGCGTTAACTTGCAACTATAGAGGAAGTAGAGTCATCATCACTATGCGTATCAGAGCTGTGGCTGAAGGCATGGACGGGAGATTTTATACACATAAGTTAAGGTTCTTGACGTTTGAAGAAAGCTGGAAGCTATTTGAACAGAAAGCATTCAGGAATATGCAGTGGGTCGATGAAGATCTGCAGAGAATCGGGAAAACAGTGATTAAAAAATGTGGTGGCTTACCGCTTGCTATAGTCGTTCTTGCTGGGCTTCTCTCAAGGAAGAGGCCAAGCGAATGGAATGATGTGTGTGCCAGTTTTTGGCGACGTCTAAAAGATAACTCCATTCATGTTTCCACTGTGTTTGATCTAAAGCTTTAAAGAGATGCACCACGAGTTGAAAATTTGCTTTCTTTACCTCAGCATCTTCCCAGAGGACTATGAGATTGATGTTGAGAAACTAATACACTTACTTGTGGCAGAAGGGTTTATACAAGAGGATGAAGAGATGATGATGGAAGACGTGGCTCGATATTATATTGAAGAGCTGATAGATAGAAGCTTAGTGAAAGCTGAAAGAATAGAAAGAGGAAAGGTGATCTCTTGTAGAATCCATGATCTTCTGAGAGATGTGGCTATCAAAAAAGCCAAAGAGCTCAACTTTGTAAATGTTTACTAAAGGAAACTTAGGAATAAAGAACAACACTCATTATTAGATTTAGAAAAGCTCTCACGAAAAACTAAATCTCTTTCTCTACATCTTATGGTACATCACACCAAAGACTCCTATTTATCTGAATTAACTACTCCTAATTCAACTAGGAATAGATAAACACAAAACCTCTCTAGAATTATCTAAAACATGTTTGTATTTATCTCTAATATCTATTAATCCTACTCGACTAATAGATAACTTCTTCCGGAAGCTACTGGAATTATCCAACATTCTCCCCCTTAATTCCAACATGCATTTCTGGGTCTTGAATTTCTTCCACTCCGATGAGACTTCGCATCTCCTTGAACTTGATCCTTGCTAACGGCTTTGTCAAGATGTCAGCCTTTTGCTCAACTCCGGGAATGTGTTCCACAATTATTTACTCATTCTCCACACACTCTCTAATGAAGTGATACTTAGCAAGAATGTGCTTACTCCTTCGTGGAACACTTGATTTTTTGTTAATGCAATGGCTGACTTGTTATCTATCCTCATGAGTACCTTGCTTCCTTCAGTGCCTTGTACTTCATCTAATAGATCCTTAAGCCAAATAGCTTGTTTAGCTGCCTCCTCTGCTGCCATAAACTCAGCTTCACAAGATGATAGTGCAATAGTCGGTTGCTTTTGGGAGCACCATGTGATTGGTGACGTACCGAGATAAAACAAATGTCCCGTGGTACTTCTTCCATCATCCGGATGGATATGATGGCTGCTGTCACTATATCCAAGAAGCTCTTTAGTACAAGCACGTTTAAACGTTAAACCATACCTTGTCGTGCCCTTTACATATCTAAGGATATGTAACTACCGGTCTAGAACTCAAACATAAAATTAATATCGCCCCACTGTCGTGATGTATCGACAACTTTATCTAATAACCTAGACACCGAAACTGTCGTTTGGACCTAGCGAGGTTGATAAGTATTAACGAGCTGGTTCAATCTGTTCACAATCAATCGCAACAATCAACTGTCATTGGTCATGTACCAATTGCTCACCAATGATTTATCTAGCAACCTAAAGCACTGTCGTGAATAAGTTTAACCTAAAATCATAGACTAGGTGATCAAACTAATCTAAGCATTAAGGATCCCTATTGGCGAAGACATTATAAATTCCAATACCTATTTGTGCTCAGCCATTAACATCCTAAATCACCATTGAAAACCTTAACCTAGCTAAGGATCTACTCACACATGGCGAAATCAAACACAACAAAGCAATAGAATGAATTCATGATATTATTAAAGAGATGAGGGTTCAGAATTCTTCTCAAAACAAAGTTGTGATCTCTTTTCCTTCAGATCTTACAAAGAAATAAAAATCTCTATGTGATGTTCTTAGCAAAAGCGTCCCCTCTAAGAAAATAGAAGAAAAAAACGATATATACAAGTCTGGAGGCGGCTGGGTGAAGATTAAGGCGTCCTTGGCGAAAAAATAGGAAAGTTGGGATTTTCCCTTGTTTGCTTCGTCAGGTCGTCGTGAGCAGTCGCTCAGGTCTGAGCGGGTGCTCAGGTCTGAGCGGGTGCTCAGTGGGTGGAACTTTGACTTTTCTCCAATTTCTGCTAAGTTCCTCCCAGAAGCTCCAATCTTCATCCTCAGCCATCTTTTGACCTGTAATGACTCAAAATAAAACTAAAAGACTCGATAAAGACTCGAAAACAACTGTTAGAATGCGCCAAAAACGCAACACATCACCCATGAGACTCTCTTGGACTGTGCATGTAACGGCTTAGAACTCCCACAGCATAGGATAAGTCCGGTCTTGAGTGTAAATGATATCTTAGGCAACTGATGGTTCTTCGATATCTTGTAGCATCTATCTCTTGTTCATCTTCAGCTTTAGACAATTTAAGACTTGTATCCATCGGAATATGAGCAAGGTTACAAGATTCCATGCTTGTATCCAATCAGGCCTTCTTCGCATATCCTTCTTGATGAATGCTGATGCCGTCTTTACCTTGAGTTACCTCTAACCCGAGATAGTAGGTTAATTTTCCGAGGTCGGACATCTCAAATTTGCCCGCCATATTAACATTGAAGTCATTAATAATCTTGGAGGATGATCCCGTCACAAACAAATCGTCGACATATATGGCGACTAAGAGAGTGTCCGCCCCTTCTTTCTTGCGATATACAGAATTTTCTTTTGAGCATCTTTGAAACCTTAAACCCTTTAGAATCTGATCGAGTTTATTGTTCCATGCCCTTGGTACTTTTTTTAATCCATATAGCGCTTTAGAGAGAAGATACACCTTGCTTTCTTCTTTAACTTTAATAAACCCCTCGGGTTGAGCCACATAAATGATCTCCTTTAATTCACCATGTAGAAATCTTGTCTTGACATCGAGATGATGAATTTCCCAGCCGTTTGTAGCCGCCAAAGCTATAAGCATGCGAATGGTCTCTAGCCTTGCTACTGGTGCAAATACATCTTCATAATCAATACCATGTTGTTGAACGTATCCCTTTGCCACCAACCGAGCTTTATGTGTACTTATATAGCCATCAGATTTTTTCTTAATTTTAAACACCCATTTGAGTCCGATGGGCTTCATATAGCCGGTTTATCAACAAGTTTCCATGTGTGATTTTTGTTGATTGATAAAATCTCATCCTCCATTGCTTCTAACCATACTTGTGAATCCTTTGCTTCTCCAAAAGTCTCCAGTTCACCATGCTTCGGTTGAGAGATTTGGCGTGTAGATCTTCGTAGAACAGGTTGTTGAATTTTTGGAGCAGATGATAAGCTCGTGGAGTTAGTCCCAGACATGCTGGAAGAGTTAGAGGAAGAAGAAGAAGAAGAAGAAGACTTTTTATTTGACATGAAACTAGAGAGAAAGACAAGCATATTGATATATTCAAATCACAAAATCATCAAGAAATTGAATATGAAATCTTCTTTCAAAGTATAAAAATGTACAAATAAGAAAAATAAAAGCTCGATTGAGAATGAAAACAGGACCCAGCCACATCGTAGCCCTCAAAAAAATATGTTTAATTAATTATGTTTTATGCCACTAATTCGAAATGAAAATTTTAATTGGGGTATATTTTAATATATTCGTCGGAAATCTAAAAATATATATAAATTCATATGCAACATATTTAACACATTTGATATAGTATCCGTCGGAAATCCGTTGGAAATTTCTGATGGATTTCTAACAGTTTTGTGGTTTCGTGGTCGTTTACGATCCGTTTCTCTTGAAATATGTTTGTAATATGATTTGTTACTCATTTCAATGATAAAATACTAACAAATACCTTGTTACATATTAAATATACCAAAATTAGAAAAAAAAATTTGTTATGTTTATAAATCATCGCTTAAGTATATGTATCATTGTCTAACATGTAAACATGATTGTATTAATTTTTCTAATTTTGGTATATATGATATATAACAAGGTTTTTGGTATTATTTTATGATTGAAATGAGTAACATAGCATACTACAAATATATTTCAAGTTAAACGGATCGTAAAAGACCACGAAACCATAAAACCTTCGGAAATCCATCGGAAATTTCCAATGGATTTCTGACGGTTTTATGGTTTCACGTGTCTCGTTCTAAGGTTTAGTCTGACATATGACTAGACAAGCCAAAAAACAAATTCTGACAAAAATCCGTCAGAAATCCGTCATAAAGCCGTCATAAATTTTTCGACAGAAATTTCAGACGGATTTCCGACGGAATCATCAATTTTCATGTTTATCGGAAATACGTCGCAAATCCATTGAAATTTTCTGACGGATTTATATTCCATCGGAAATTCCGTCGGTTTTGCGGTAAATTTCTTGTAGTGCACCCCATTCAAACTGGAACATGCCTGGTCTATAATCCTCCGTTTTATCAGAATCTCCCCATCGCCCACTCTTTCCCTCGTCGAATGCCACGTCTCGGCTAACTACCACTCACCGAGTCGTTGGATCGTACAACCGGTATGCCTTAGAACCCGGCTCAGTTCTGAGGTGTACAAGCTTTTTTGACCGATCATCAAGCTTCTTAAGGTGTGAGGAGTCCACCTTTGCATAACTAAGACAACCAAATACTCTTAAATGTTGATTATTTGGTTTCTTGTTCTTGAAGCTTTCATATGGCGTCAAATTCTCCAATGCCTTAGTTGATATTCTGATATGTTGCATTTTTGGCACATTCTAACAGTTGTTTTCAAGTCTTTATCGAGTTTTTTAGTGTTATTTTGAGTCATTACAGGTCAGAAGATGGCTAAGAATGAAGATTGGAGCTTCTGGGAGGAACTTAGCAGAAATTGGAGAAAAAGTCGAGCTTTCACCTGCTGAGCACCCGCTCAGCCCCTGAGCGACCGTTCACGACGACCTGACAGAGCAAATAAAGGAAAATCCCAACTTTCCTAATTTTTCGCCAAGGACGCCCTAATCTTCACCCAGCCGCCTCCAGACCTGTATATCATCGTTTTGATCTATTTTCGAAGACAAGGGGGGGCTTTACTTACGCTTTTGCTAAGAACATCACATAGAGATTTTTATTTCTTTGTAAGATTTGAAGAAAAGGAGACCACAACTTTGTTTTGGGAAGAATTCTGAACCCTAATCTCTTTATTAATATCATGAATTCATTATATTGCTTTGTTGTGTTTGATTTCGTCATGTGTGAGTAGATCCTTAGCTAGGTTAAGGTTTTCAATGGTGATTTAGGATGTTAATGGCTGAGCACAAATAGGTATTGGAATTTATAATGTCTTCGCCAATAGAGATTCTTAATGCATTAGATTAGCTTGATCACCTAGTCTATGATTTTAGGTTAAACTTATTCACGACAGTGCTTTAGGTTGCTAGATAAATCATTGGTGAGCAAATTGTGCATAACCAACGACAGTTGATTGTTGCGATTGATTGTGAAAAGATTGAACCAGCTCGTTAATGCTTATCAACCTCGCTAGGTCCAAACGACAGTTTCGGTGTCTAGGTTGTTAGATAAAGTTGTCACTACATCACGACAGTGGGGCGATATTAATGTTATGTTTGAGTTCTAGACCGGTAGCTACTTAGCCCCTGAATAGTTGCTCAGCCTTGTCTCCGAATCACCGGCGAAACGCCTTAACCTAGTGCTTGTTTTTATTGCTTTTACATCGTTTTTATTATTTCTTGCTTGTTCCGAAAATTACAAAACCCACACTTTTGTCTTAGCTTTAAATTAAAATCTATAATTTCGTAGTGTAGCCTTGGTCTATGTGGATTCGATACCCTATATACTACTGCGATTGTCTGTGCACTTGCAGAATTTTTTTGGGTTAAAACTCTGTGTATCATGTTTTTGGCGCCGTAGCCGGGGACCAATTGCGTTACCTTTGATTTTTGATTTTATTTTCAGTCTAAGAAACTACTAAGCTTAATTTTTATTTGTTTCTGCTATGTGTCAAGTGCATGACCAGTAGAAGAACAAGAAGATATTGCACCGAAGATTTAGTCATCCACACCAACGAAGAGTTAGCTCGCCTTGAATGTCAAAACCGTTTAAAGAGAATTACAGCTGCTCCGGTCATTATGGCTGAATAAGAAAATGGTATGGCTGCTCAGTTACAGTTGCTAAGGGATCAGATTGCTCAGTTGAGAAGAGATCAACCGCCAGTTCCGCAAGCAGAACCGGGAATAGGGGATTCGGATAACCCCCATGTGTTTTATCAAAACCGTTCAGCTATTGTTTCTCCAACAATTCAGAGACAAGACTTTGAGATCAAGCCTCAGATGATCTCATTGGTGAAACAACACCTCTTTCACGGACTACCAGCTGAGATACCGATGGATCACATCGAAAACTTCGAAGAAATCTGCAGCACTACCGGTTCGAATGGGGGTTCCGAGTGAGTTTCTGAAGTGCAAGATGTTTCCTTTTTCACTTGCTGACAAGACTCAGAGATGGTTTAAGTCATTGCCAGCTGGTTCTTTGAGGACATGGGATGAAGTTAGAGCCGCTTTCTTGGACCACTTCTACACTAAGTCCAAGACAGCCGCTCTACCGAATAAGATCTCTTCTTTCCAACAATATTCTGGTGAAGCTTTTTGTGAAGCTTGGGAAAGACTAAAGGAGTACCGTAGGGAATGTCCTCATCACGGTTTTAAGGATGAACAGATTCTAGGAATATTTTATGATGGAGTTTAATGGGATTAACGCAATGCCTTGAATGCCGCGAGTAATGGGTCTTTTATGACCAAGACTAGAGATGGAGCTTTTGAGCTGATTGAGAACTTGGCGTCGAGCTCAAACAACAAATCTCCAGAGTATGACAGGTCCAGGAAAGTCAACAGTGTGGACACGCAGAAGATTGATGAGCTGACGGCAAAGGTTAACCTACTCCTTAGGGGAAACCAAAAATCGGTTCACTTTGTGGATGAGAATGGGGCTGCGCCTATTTCTCAAGAGTTTGAAGAAGATGATGAAGCTGGAGTGCAGAAGGTTAACTATGTGAGTGGTTAGGGATACGTCCAAAACCGTGGGTTCAATCAGAATTATCGGAGCCACCCTAACCTTTCCTACCGAAGCACCAATGTCGAGAACCCACAAGACCAAGTTTACCCGCAACAAGGAGGTATGAATCAGTTGCAACCAGCTCAGGGTTTCCAGAAGTTTTACTCTAGCAACACTCAGGGGAAGCAGTATGTCCCTAATCAGAATCAGAATCGGTTCCAAGGAGGAAACCAACAACAAAACACCCAATTCACCGCACCACGTCAAGCTGTCTCCGCGCCTACATCTCAAGACGAGGTGAAGAGTCTTATGCAGCAACTGATGGTTAACCAACAGAAGGTATCTACAGAGATTAATGCCAAAGTAGATCACATGTACACTGACTTGAATGCGAAGTATGAGGCTGTTACCGCGCATGTGAAAAAGCTAGATATACAAGTGGCTCAAACCGCCGAGGCTAAGGAGAATTTTTCCGAACATCAGGCTCAAGAAAGCGATTCCACTGTAAAAGATGGACATGTAGACATTGAATCAAGCTCAGGGGCACCTCTGGAAACTGTTCCAAACAGGGTTGAAAAAAAATCCATCGAGCACCCGCTCCGACAGGGTACCCCCGAGAAAATTTTGAAAACTCTAGATATCTTGCCAGAGCGAGTTTATGTACCCAGTGTACCTTACCCAGTGCCTCCTAAGAAATCTCGCAAAGATTTGGAGGATGCTAAGTGCAAGGAGATGTTAAAGGATTTGACTGTGAAACTTCCTTTGGTTGATGCCGTGCAAATGATGCCCTCACTTAAGAGGTACATGAAGGAGTTAGTAGCTGGAAAGGTTGTTGAGGAAGAGAATGTGATGATTGTTTCTCAGGAGTGCAGCGTGATGTCTAAAGTTTTAACCCAATTAAATACTGCAAGTGCACAGAACAATCGCAATAGTATAAAAGGAATCGAATCCACAGAGACCAAGGTTACGCTATGAAATTATGAGATTTTAATTCAAAGCTAAGACAATGAGATTTGTGTATTTTTCGGAACAGCAAACAATTAAATAAATCCATCTAAACAATTTATGAAAGGCACTAGGTCAAGGTATTTCGCTGGTGATTAGGAGACAAAGCTGAGCAACTATTCAGGGCTAATTAAACTACCGGTCTAGAACTCAAACACATATAAATGTCGCCCCACTCTCGTGATGTATCGACACCTTTATCTAACAACCTAGAATCCGAAACTCTCGCCTGGATCTAGCGAAGACGATAAGCATTAACAAACAGGTTCAATATGTTCACAATCAATCGCAGCAATCAACTCTCGTTGGCTACGCACCAATTGCTCACCAATGATTTTTCTAGCAACCTAGAGCACTCTCATGAATAAGTTTAACCTAAAAATTATAGGCTAGGTGATCAAGCTAACCTAGGCATTACAAACCCCTATTGGCGAAGACATATAAATTCCGATCCTATTTGTGCTCAGCAACACCAACCTAAATCACCATTGAAAACCCTAACCTAGCTATGGATCTACTTACACATGGCAAAATCAAACACAACAAAGCAAGGAGATGAATTCATGATTTATTGAAAGAATAAGGTTCAGAAAAACTTCTCAAACAAGTTGTGGATTGATCGACAGTAGGAGAATAGAGATCCAAGGCTGAATAATATAAATCCAAATCGAACAAAGGAACAAAGTGTGGAGTCTTGAAAACCTAGAACGGGAACTCAGTCTGAGAACGAACGTGATACAAGTCTGAGGCAGCTGGCCTCTATTTATTCTAAAAATAAAATAAAAAACGTGTCTAGGTAAAATAGGTCGAGCAGGTGCTCGCCAGGCCCGAGCAGGTGCTCCATCGGCGAAAAATTGACTTTTGGCTCGAAATTGCTTCTTTTGCTCCAATGTCTTCCAATATCTTCAATCCATGCTCTAGAGCCTCAAAATACCTGAAAAGACACAAAAAGAACTAGAAAAGACTCGAAAACAATTGGAAACGACTAGTTAATATGGGACAAAATACTAATATATCAACTCTCCCGGACTTAGACCTTTGTTTGTCCTCAAACAAAACAAGATCAAGAACTGAGAAGAGGTTTGAAAATCACGGGAACTCACTTACTTGTTGGGGATATCTAGAATTCATACAGCTCGTCATTGGGCGTTGGAATTTGCTCCGTTCAACCATGAACATCATCACCACCCCTTAGTTGCTCACAGACCAAAGGAATTTTCGGAATCCCCTCTGTTATCTCTTTACATAGATTAGTGAAATGAAAGTGCAGTGGTCTTACCAGGAGTAATAGATCCAAGAGGTACCAACTTCTTCTAACCAAAGACCCTCTCCCATATAACTTTCCTCTCCCCTCTTTCCCTCTTTCCACGCCATCATCTTTCTGTTTATTCTTTACAGCCATCGGTTTTCATTTGCCGATGCTTCACCCTTTATCACAGCCATCACTTTTCTGATGCTTCTTCTTTATTTTGTGGGACGAATCTCCATGAGGTCACAAAAGATACACGGGTCTACGCATCATCCCTTGGTTCACTTCGATTTTTAGTTTCCCTTACAACAAGCTTTCCGTGAGGTCACAAAGGATACACGGGTCTACGCATCATCCCTTGGTTCACTTCGGCTTGTTGCTTTGAACTTTTCCTTTTTATTTTCTTTTTCTCTTCTTTTCTTTCTTTTTCTCGGTGTAATAAAGGGGAGTGAGAGAGGAATATCATACTTTGTGGAGAGTTGCGTGGTCTTGTTTGGCTCGAATAGGTCTTCCCTAATGAACATCAAACCCCTGAGAAAGAAATTGAAGATCAGGTTAGGGTTCGATAAGATTTAGAGATAACTTTGGTTTAGCCTATTTCCCAATGAAAAGGAGCTTTGGGGAGTGATTAATCCGCCCATGATCTTCCGAAACAAAACCTCCGCCCATCTGTGAGTCATTACAAGTAATTCATAGTCCAAATAATCCAATAGATCAAGGTCATAATTCCCAAACAAGCTTGACTCAATAAAAAGAAAAATAAAAATGGACAATGACACCTAGCTGCAAGCAGCTGGACCTGAGTCAAACCTAGACAAAGACAATTCACCGCGTTGTAGCGGTGTGGGAGGCGTTGCGTCCAGCTTTTCTCTTCACGCATGCAGAGCACCCCCAGCGAGCACGTGCTCGCGGAAAAACTTTTTTTTTTTTTTTTTTTTTTTTTTTTTAGATTAAGAACAGTGGGTTGCCTCCCACCCAGCGCTTGTTTAACGTCATTAGCTCGACTGCAGCAGCGCCTAAGCGCGAGAGTGTGGATCCGCAGGAGGATCAGGTGGGGCTGGCGGTGGGTTGAAATCTAGCTTCAAAACCTTGTTCATCATTGCATCCACAGCTACTTGTCCCTGCGTTTTAAGTTCAAGGGTAATAAGTGCTTTAACCTTAGAGAAGGGTTTAGACATACCTTTGCACTTAATCTTATATTCAATGGTGTCACCAACACGTCTCTGGGGTGTTAAGGAGACATGAGCCTGAAGTGGTACTCCCCCAGACTTAGACTTAGCCTTCTCCTCTATGATAACATAAGAGCCATTTTGCTTGCCCTTAGAAATCGCTGCATAGAATACACCCTTGTTGACTTTAGAGAGAGAGACCTTTTTTTGAGGTAAGTCAACAATTGCTCCTGCAGTAACGAGGAACGACCTTCCCAGGATCAATGGCATGTAAGCATTATTCCTCATCTCGACCACCTGAAAATCACAAGGCATTAAGCAATCATCAATGATTACCTCGAGGTCTTTGACAAATCCTTGTGAAGTTGATGTTGCTCCATCTGCAAATTTGAGGGTCATGTCCGAAGGCTGTATGTTTTCAATTCCTAAGGACTTAGCAAGATCCTTTGACATTACGTTTACCATAGAACCGGAATCACAAACAGAATCCTCAAAAGTAACTCCGAGTATGGAGCATGGAACTACAAACCTTCCGGGATCTCTTATCTTGGGGAGATGCCTTAGTTTGACCGCTGGAGCTGGGCCTAGAAAATGAACCTTGGGAGAATAAATTCTCGTTGGAGGAGTTTCTGCAGAACTGGCCAGAGCACCCTGTCGAAGTAGGTGCTCCCGAGGAGGTTTTGGGTGCTCGGTAGATTTGGTCTGAGATTTTGCTGGACCAGTCTCAACCTGTGTTTCTGAGTGTGAACCATGTCCCAGCATATATTCATCTGTGGCAAGAGATTTTCCTTGGGTCTTGTGTTCCGTAGCTTGCTCTTTACCCTTTCCAACGACTTTAGAGCTAGTTGGAGGTGCCAACGCTTTCCCACTTCTCAGCTCCACTGCGGTGATGTTTTTCCTGACTTCGCATTGTAAGTCAATACTTAGGCACTGAACCTTCCAATCCAAAGTAGAAATCCGTTCGTTCATCTGCTGAGCATTCTTGATTTGTCCATCAAGGATCAGTTTCATCATCCGTTTAAGCTCATTCTCTTTGTCCCCAATGAAGTTCACTTGAGCACTTGAGCCACTAGAACCACTTCCATTCCTGGGGCTATGCTCACCCCTTGCCGAGAGAACTACTTGCTGTCGTTAGACAGTTTCGGCGGTTTGGGCAACTTGCATGTCAAGCTTCTTCACGTGAGCGGTAACAGCTTCATACTTCGCATTCAGATCATTATACATGTGATCTACCTTGGCGTTGATCTCTGTTGCGGCCTTTTGCTGATTGACTAAGAGTTGCTGCATAAGACTCCTCAGCTCATCCTGAGATGTAGGCGCGGAGACAGCTTGTGGTGGTGTAGCGAATTGGGCGTTTTGCTGTTGGTTTCCTCCTTGAAACTGATTCTGATTCTGATTAGGGACGAATAATTTTCCCTGTTGGTTGCTGGAGTAAAAATTTTGAAAACCCTGAGCTTGTGGCAACTGATTCATACCTCCTTGTTGTTGCGGATAAATCTAGTCTTGTGGGTTCTCAACGTTGGTGCTTCGGTAAGAAAGGTTCGGGTGGCTCCTATAATTTAAATTGAACCCACGGTTCTGCACATATTCTTGTCCACTCACATAACTGACCTTGTGCATACCAGCACAATCATCCTCTTCAAAATTTTGGGAGATTGGTGCACTCCCATTCTCATCCACAAAGCGAACCGATTTTTGGTTTCCCCTAAGGAGTATGTTTACCTTTGCTGTCAGCTCATCGATCTTTTGTGTCTCCATGCTGTTGACTTTCTTGCTTCTGTCATACTCCTGGGACTTGCTGCTGGAACTAGCAGCTAGATTCTCAATCAATTCATAAGCACCTTCTTTAGTCTTGGTCATGAAATCACCGTTACTTGCTGCATTCAGCGCGTTCCGATAATCCCAGTCCACACCATCATAGAAAATTCCCAGCAAATTCTCATCAGTGAATCCATGGTGGGGACATTCCCTACGGTACTCCTTAAATCGCTCCCAAGCCTCACGGAAAGCCTCTCCGGAATGTTGCTGGAACGATGAGATTTTATTCTTTAGTGCAGCAGTCTTCGTCTTCGTGTAGAAATGATCAAGAAAAGCTGATCTGCACTGATTCCAATTTGTGATAGAACCAGGTGGTAGGGACTTAAGCCAGCGTGATGCTTTGTCCGCAAGTGAGAAGGGGAATAGCTTGCACTTCAAAAAATCTGGGCTCACTCCATTAGACCTGGTGGTGGAACAGATTTCTTCGAAGTTCTCGATGTGATCCATAGGAATTTCTGCTGGAAGTCCATGGAACAAGTGTTGCTTTACAAGCGAAATCATTTGAGGCTTGATCTCAAAGTCTTGCCTCTCAACAGCAGGAGGAACAATGGCAGCTCTGTTCCGGTATAATGCATGTGGATTATCCATGTCACCAATTGCACATTGTTGCTCGCGTTGCTGATCTTCTTGTCTATCTCTCCGCATCTGTTCCATCTCATCCCGAAGCATCTGCAACTGAGCAGCCATTCCATTGTCTTGTTCGCCCATGTTGGCGATAGTAGGTCTTAGCTGTCGGTTCTCCCTCTCTAGCCTAGCTAGCTCTTCGTTTGAAAAATTAACTAAGCTCTCGGTGCAATTTCTTCTTGTTCTTCTACTGGTCATGCACCTGAAACATAAGAAAAAGGAAAAGAAAAAGGGAAAAGAATTAGTAGTTTCTTAGACTGAAAATAAAATCAAAAATCAAAGGTAACGCAATTGGTCCCCGGCAACGGCGCCAAAACTTGATGTTTAAAGTTTTAACCCAATTAAATACTGCAAGTGCACAGAACAATCGCAATAGTATAAAAGAAATCGAATCCACAGAGACCAAGGTTACGCTATGAAATTATGAGATTTTAATTCAAAGCTAAGACAATGAGATTTGTGTATTTTTCGGAACAGCAAACAATTAAATAAATCCGTCTAAACAATTTATGAAAGGCACTAGGTCAAGGTATTTCGCTGGTGATTAGGAGACAAAGCTGAGCAACTATTCAGGGCTAATTAAACTACCGGTCTAGAACTCAAACACATATAAATGTCGCCCCACTCTCGTGATGTATCGACACCTTTATCTAACAACCTAGAATCCGAAACTCTCGCCTGGATCTAGCGAAGACGATAAGCATTAACAAACAGGTTCAATATGTTCACAATCAATCACAGCAATCAACTCTCGTTGGGTACGCACCAATTGCTCACCAATGATTTTTCTAGCAACCTAGAGCACTCTCATGAATAAGTTTAACCTAAAAATCATAGGCTAGCTGATCAAGCTAACCTAGGCATTACGAACCCCTATTGGTGAAGACATATAAATTCCGATCCTATTTGTGCTCAGCAACACCAACCTAAATCACCATTGAAAACCCTAACCTAGCTATGGATCTACTCACACATGGCAAAATCAAACACAACAAAGCAAGGAGATGAATTCATGATTTATTGAAAGAATAAGGTTCAGGAAAACTTCTCAAACAAGTTGTGGATTGATCGACAGTAGGAGAATAGAGATCCAAGGCTGAATAATATAAATCCAAATCGAACAAAGGAACAAAGTGTGGAATCTTGAAAACCAAAAATAAAACCTAGAACGAGAACTCAGTCTGAGAATGAACGTGATACAAGTCTGAGGCGGCTGGCCTCTATTTATTCTAAAAATAAAATAAAAACGTGTCTAGGTAAAATAGGTCGAGCAGGTGCTCGCCAGGCCCGAGCAGGTGCTCCATCGGCGAAAAGTCGACTTTTGGCTCGAAATTGCTTCTTTTGCTCCAATGTCTTCCAATATCTTCAATCCATGCTCCAGAGCCTCAAAATACCTGAAAAGACTCAAAAAGAACTAGAAAAGACTCGAAAACAATGGGAAAAGACTAGTTAATATGGGACAAAATACTAATATATCACAGCGCCATACTTCAGAGTAAGGTGTTGACAAAGAAAGGTGATCCGAGAAGGTTTGTTATCTCGGTGAAGATAGGAGCTTGCACTTTTGCTTGTTCTTTGTATGATTTAGGTTCCAGTGTGAATCTGATGCCATATTCTGTAGCCAAGCGTCTGGGTTTCACCAAGTTCAAGCCTACCAAAATTTCATTGGTTTTTGCGGATCGGTCTACAAAGCTTCCAGTTGGTGTTATTAAAGATTTGCACGTTCGAATTCGGGATACACTTATCCTAACTGATTTTGTGGTTCTGGAACTCGATGAAGAACCCAAGGACCCACTGATACTGGGTTGAGCTTTCTTATACACGGCTCGTGCTATTATTGATGTCGAAGAAGGCATAGTGGATCTCCGCCTAGGAGATATCTTAGTTTGGTTTGAGATGAGCAAGCTTCTCAAGAAACCGATGATTGATGGACAGACCTTTGTGATCCAAGATGGATCAGATTTGTCCGATGATGTCGTCGAAGAGATCTTAGAAAGTGATCCTCTAGAAGTTGCTTTGACTAAACCCGAGGGTGAGCACAGTTTTCTGAGTGAGGACACCCATGGATTTGCTAAGTTTCTGGATTCTAACATTAGAGTGGAGGAAGGAGATGATTTTCTGAGTCTGGGAGAAGACACAAAAATTCAGTTACAGGGAGCACCTGCTCCGGAAAAAGCGCCTGCTCCGGATAGTACAACACTCGGAGGTTCTTGGAGCGAGCTGAAAGCTCCAAAGCTTGAGTTGAAGACCCTCCCAGCAGGGCTTAGGTACGTTTTTCTTGGTCCGAACTCCACATATCCCGTTATACTGAATGCAAATTTGAATAATGTAGAGATTACCTCGCTTTTGTGTGAATTGAGGAAGTATAGGAAGGCTCTAGGATATTCACTAGATGATATCACTGGTATATCTCCTGACTTATGCATGCACAGAATACACCTAGAGGATGAATCTATGACTTCTGTCGAGCATCAGAGACGGTTAAACCCGAATCTCAAGGATGTCGTCAAGAAAGAGATAATGAAACTTCTAGAGGCTGGTGTTATCTATGCGATATCTGACAGTAAATGGGTCAGTCCTGTGCATGTAGTCCCTAAGAAAAGAGGTATCACAGTGATTAAAAATGATAGGAGCGAACTGATATCAACTAGGACAGTAACCGGACATAGGATGTGCAAGGATCATTTTCTGCTACCATTTATTGATCAGATGCTGGAGCGTCTGGCTAACCATCCATATTACTGTTTCTTAGACGGTTTTTCAGGATTTTTCCAGATTCCTATCCATCCGGACGATCAGGAGAAGACGACATTCACATGCCCTTATGGCACTTTCGCGTACCGCCGCATGCCCTTCGGTTTGTGTAATGCTCCAACAACGTTTCAACGTTGTATGATGTCTATATTTGCTGACCTTATTGAGGATATTATGGAAGTATTTATGGATGATTTCTCTGTGTATGGGAGTTCGTTTTCTGTTTGTTTGTCTAATCTATACAGGGTATTGCAAAGGTGTGAGGAGAAGCATCTTGTTCTCAACTGGGAGAAGTGTCACTACATGGTCCGAGATGGGATAGTGCTTGGGCACAAGGTATCTGAGAAGGGTATTGAAGTTGACAAGGCTAAGATAGAAGTCATGATGAGTTTGCAACCGCCTAATTCGGTCCAGGAGATCCGCAGTTTTCTGGGACATGCTGGATTTTACCGTCGTTTCATCAAGGATTTTTCTATGATTGCTAGGCCTCTTACGAGATTGCTGTGTAAGGAGGTGAAGTTTGAGTTTGATAGTAACTGTTTGGTGGCTTTTCATACCATTAAGGGAGCCTTGGTTAGCGCACCGATAGTACAACCGCCAGATTGGGAGCTACCTTTTGAGATCATGACGGATGCTAGTGATTTTGCTATGGGAGCTGTTCTGGGTTAGAGGAGAGACAAGAAGCTCCATGTGATATATTATGCCAGCCGCACCCTTGATGAAGCTCAATGCTGGTACGCCACCACCGAGAAAGAGTTATTAGCGATTGTTTTCGCCTTTGAGAAGTTCCGATCCTATCTTGTTGAGTCAAAAGTAATTGTTCATATAGACCACGCTGCACTGAAGTACTTGGTCACAAAGAAAGATGAAAAACCAAGAATCTTGAGATGGATACTTTTACTACAAGAGTTTAATTTGGAGATCAAGGACAAGAAAGGTATCGAAAACGGAGTTGCAGATCATTTGTCCAAGATGAAGGTTGACAATGAAGTACCTCTAGATGATAGCCTACCGGATGAACATGTTTATAAAGTTTATTCTTGTGAGGTGTTTAAGCACCCGCTCACGTCAGAGCAACTGCTCAGCATGGAGCACCTGCTCAACACCGAAGTACCTACTCCAGGTCGACTTTGCGGTTTGGTCTCTACAAGGGGGAACATAACTTTACCGTGGTTTGCAGAGATAGCCAACTACCTGGCTACTGAGATAGAAGCTGAGCATTTCTTCGGAAATAGGCGGAGGAAGTTTTTGCGCGAAATAAGGCGATATTTTTGGGATGAGCCGTTTCTTTACAAGCATTGCTCAGATGGAATTTTTAGGCGATGTGTTTCTAATGAGGAAATCCCTAGGATTTTGTTCCATTGTCACGGATCGAATTACGCTGGGCACTTCGCCACCTTTAAGACCGTGTCTAAGGTCTTACAAGCGGGTCTTTGGTGGCCCACAATGTTCAAGGATGCACACACTTTTATCTCTAAGTGTGACATATGCTAGAGACAACGAAACATCTCAAGACGGAATGAAATGCCACAAAACTTCATACTAGAAGTGGAGGTTTTTGATGTATGGGGGATCGACTTTATGGGCCCATTTCCGTCGTCCTATGGAAATCAATATATCTTGGTGGCGGTGGACTACGTGTCTAAGTGGGTTGAGGCGCTGTCTGCGCCTACAAATGATGCTAGGATCGTGGTGAAGATGTTCAAATCGGTGATATTCCCCAGATTCGGTGTGCCTCGCGTGGTGATAAGTGATGGAGGTTCCCACTTTATCAACAAGGTATTTGACAATCTCTTGAAAAAGAATGGTGTTAAGCTCAAGGTCGCGACGCCCTATCATCCCCAAACGAGTGGGCAAGTCGAGATTTCAAATAGAGAGATCAAGAGTATTTTACAAAAGACCGTGAGCACTACGAGGAAATATTGGGCCGCAAGGTTAGATGACGCTCTTTGGGCGTATAGAACAGCGTACAAGACGCCTTTGGGTACAACACCGTTTCACTTTGTATATGGAAAAGCATGCCACCTACCTGTGGAGCTAGAGTACAAGGCGGCATGGGCTGTGAAGCAGTTGAACTTTGACGCCAAATCAGCTTTTGATAGGCGGACCATGCAACTTCACGAGTTAGAAGAAATTAGGCACATGGCCTATGAGAATTCAAAAATCTACAAAGAGCGGACAAAAGCATATCATGACAAAAGGATCATCACCAGGAACTTTGCACCGAATGATCAAGTGCTGCTGTACAACTCCCGGTTGAAGCTGTTTCCCGGTAAATTAAGATCAAGGTGGTCCGGCCCCTTCGTAATAAAAGAAGTTCGCCCCTACAGAGCGGTAGTGTTGCTTGATGTTACTGGATCTGAGTTTGTTGTTAATGGTCAGCGCCTAAAGCCGTATCTCGCTGAATCAGCCATCGCAAAAGGAGAATCTATCCCCTTAGGCGATGCTCCTCAAGCCTAAATGGCTAACCAAGTCAAGCTAGTGACTTAAACCAAGCGCTCGGTGGGAGGCAACCCACCGGTAAATGTATATATCCTTTCAATTCAATTTCTTTTGTTTCTGACTTTTGTTTTTGAAAAAAAAAAAAAAAAGGGGGGGAGAAGAACAGCTTTCGCTCAGGAAAAGGCGAAGCGCCTGCTCAGCACCCGAGCACCCACTCAGAACCGAGCACCTGCTCAGCCCCGAGCACCCGCTCCGAAAACAGGTAAGTGTTCCTTTCTCGAAAAAAAAAAAAAAAAAAAAACTTTTTTTATATCTCTTTCTTCCTCCCCAATTCGCAAAACCATATCCGATTTTTAAAATTTCGCCAACTTCACCAATTCTTCAAATCTCCACCGTTTTCATCAATTCTTGGGTCTATACCGATCGGATTTTCATCCTCTTTAAGATAATCCAATCGCTTTCCGCAACAAAGCAAGGTACGCTCTCGAAAACCCAATTTTACAAGTCACGCCCTTTTCGGTTTTGGTGAGTTTTGCGGTCTGAATCTTGGCAAATTTACACACCTAGGGTTGTTCTATGATACCTATATGCTATTGCCCTAGTATATGTGTTTGGAATTGTTGAGAAATTGAGGCATGCAAATATTGAGAATCCCAAAATTGTGTTCGGTCGATAGGAAGTTGGTGGAATCCTCTTGATTTAGCTTTGTTCATTGATACGCGCCTAATTTATTTTGTGTGCTCTGCTTATTTTGCAAACATGCAAACAAAAGACAAAGAAGCACACTCGATTCTTTGGACAATGCCACCAAATACTCGGCTTGGCCTCGCGACGAGGGGACTAGATTCAACCTGCCGGACAACAATCTGCCGGAACAGTCCCAAGATGAGTGGAGTCAGAAACACGCAGACTACTACAACAAGCTTCTGGACTTTTCGATCGAGCCGACTCAATTTTTGCACAAGCCGACGCTGAAGGGGCTTAAGTTGAGTAGTGTCGTTGATCTGGCGATCAGTTTTACAGAGCTCTTTGACATGGCTGAAACACCCGAGTACCTCTACTGCGGCAATGCCTAGCCTCTGCTTCGCTAACCTACACCAACCCTACCAACCCGAAGTTCGAAGAAGCTACTTTTTCCTTCTTTAATGGAGGAAAGAAATACTCGCTGAGCTTGCATGATTTCTGCGAAGTATACGGTTTCAGTGTAAGCAGAACTGCTCTCTCGCTCCCCAAGTTCACCATTGCTTCTCCGTTCTGGGACGTCATAGCTGCTGGGAGTTTCAAGGCTAACACCGCCAGCCAATCAGTAACCCGGCCTTACGCATCGCCGCAAAAGTCCTGAGCAACATCTTGTATGCAAAGGAGGACACGGCAAAGATGAGAACAGATGAACTCCAATTCCTCTATTACGGTATCAGGGGCTGTTTGCGGGATTCCAAAGCTCTTCATTGCCCTAATGCCAATGTCAACATGGGTATTATTTTTGCATCAGTCATTGTAGGCAAGAAGATGCGTACCTCTTCAAAGGGATCGCACAAGACAGAACGGATAGGGAGTCTTCTCACGCCATTGTTCAGACACTTCGACATCGATCTCTCATCCACAACCTGTGTGGAGAAGCTCGAGCACATCGATGTCACCTAACTTATTCACTGCGAGATTCTAAGGGACGAGACCACGTACCATTTCAGCGACAGGGACAGGAACACGTTATTCTGCAGGCTGCCGAACATGTCAATCACCAGTTTTCGAACCCCGGAAAACCTGAGTTTCCAACCAGCCGCAGAGGACTTGTGCCCAGACCCATGCGCCAGCTCGTACCGCACTCCTAATCTAAGACGAGGAAGCTCTTCCCGAGCCTCTCAGCCTTACCTGGAGGACGAGGAGATGCCATACTTCCAGACTCCACAACCGGACACCGAGCACTACGACCAGAGCGAGTTCACATTACCACATCTAGCTGAAGATGTGGATCAGAACCAGAAGTTGCAGTGGATTGTGGACTCACAAAAGAAGAACAACAAGCTCATGCATCGGATACTGGCATTGGTTTCACGAGGATGTTTTACACCACGGTCGAGCAGGAGGCCAAGAAGAGAGAAGACCCCGGTTCCAAGCGACGATGAAGAGGACCGCCCCGATCCTCCCACCACCTCTGACAGCGATTGAGAGTAACACATTTCTTTTACTCTCCCTATCATTGTATAATCCGCACAATTTTTATTCCTTTTGATTAATTTTTTCTCACCCACCTCTAAATTTATTTTCACCCCGAGACGGTGTGAAGTAAGTCTGGGGGAGGGTGTTGCTACTAATCCACTTTTCTTTCTTTTGTTTTATTTCTTTTGTTTTCTTTGAGTCATTTTCATGTTTTCATTGAGTCAGTTTGTTTTATTGAGTCAAAACTTGTTGGAGATTATGATCTATTTCTTGAAAATATTGTTCTAACCTTGCTTCAAAGTGACCATTGTTACAGAATCACCTCTAGATCGGACTAATGAAAAAATCCAAAGGCTGACCAGTTAACTAGAGGACACCATGTTTCCAGCGGAGTTCATCCGAGCCTAAGCCAAATTTTTGCACTTCGTCGATGTGGTTGATTTCCATAGGGCTTGACTCATCATTCGTATCTGATATATGAACCCACCAGTAGAAAGTAATGGTACTCCTCCCCCTATTAGAAGTTTAGCTAGCAATAAGGTTACATATGTGAGTTGCATAGAGAGGGGATGAACCGGGGATTCGGTGGTAAACACCATCAATACTCGTGTCTCGGAACCTTGATATGTACATACTTTATATTGATAGGGATGAACCGGGGACTCGGTGGCAAACACCATCAGTACTCGCGTCTCGGAACTTGATATATGCAGTAAGGAATGAACCGGGGATTCGGTGGCAAACACCATCAGTACTCGCGTTTCGGACCTTAGTAAAAAAAAAAAAAAAAAAAAATGAGCTAGCTTAGAAATAAGTCTGGGGGAGAGAGGAAAAATACCAAAAAGTGTGTGGAATTTAAGTGGTTCTTGTCAAGATATTGTATGTGAAAGAGTCTAGAAGGTCCTTTGTAATTGATTGCAGAGATGAAACTGGCGATGAAGGCTTTGATGGATAAGGTTGTGAATTCATGTGTGGAGTATAGTTAGCTGCGAAGGTCTACGGAGAAGTACATGGTGGTTAGATTTGGAGCTGGCTATGTGATATGTGGAGTACAAATTCAAAAGGGTCATTGCAGTGTTTCAAGTACAGGTGAGTCTCCGTATTCTTCAAACCTTTCTCTTATGATTAATTCTGAGTTTTGTTTGAGGACAAACAAGGATCTAAGTTTGGGGGAATTGATATGTGGTATTTTTG
The DNA here is from genome assembly GCA_028015245.1 of Cardamine occulta. NCBI lineage: Eukaryota > Viridiplantae > Streptophyta > Magnoliopsida > Brassicales > Brassicaceae > Cardamine > Cardamine occulta. Next base: position 13,566,763 of record CM051378.1, on the reverse strand, counting down.
GCACATTCTAACAGTTGTTTTCAAATCTTTATCGAGTCTTTTAGTGTTATTTTGAGTCATTACAGGTCAGAAGATGGCTAAGAATGAAGATTGGAGCTTCTGGGAGAAACTTAGCAGAAATTGGAGAAAAAGTCGAGTTTTCACCCGCTGAGCACCCGCTCAGCCCCTGAGCGACCGCTCACGACGACCTGACAGAGGAAATAAAGGAAAATCCCAACTTTCCTAATTTTTCGCCAAGGACGCCCTAATCTTCACTCAGCCGCCTCCAGACCTGTATATCATCATTTTCATCTATTTTCGAAGACGGGCTTTACTTACGCTTTTGCTAAGAACATCACATAGAGATTTTTATTTCTTTGTAAGATTTGAAGAAAAGGAGACCACAACTTTGTTTTGAGAAGAATTCTGAACCCTAATCTCTTTAATAATATCATGAATTCATTCTATTGCTTTGTTGTGTTTGATTTCGTCATGTGTGAGTAGATCCTTAGCTAGGTTAAGGTTTTCAATGGTGATTTAGGATGTTAATGGCTGAGCACAAATAGGTATTGGAATTTATAATGTCTTCGCCAATAGAGATTCTTAATGCATTAGATTAGCTTGATCACCTAGTCTATGATTTTAGGTTAAACTTATTCACGACAGTGCTTTAGGTTGCTAGATAAATCATTGGTGAGCAATTGGTGCGTAACCAACGACAGTTGACTGTTGCGATTGATTGTGAACAGATTGAACCAGCTCGTTAATGCTTATCAACCTCGCTAGGTCCAAACGACAGTTTCGGTGTCTAGGTTGTTAGATAAAGTTGTCGATACATCACGACAGTGGGGTGATATTAATGTTATGTTTGAGTTCTAGACCGGTAGCTACTTAGCCCCTGAATAGTTGCTCAGCCTTGTCTCCGAATCACCGGCGAAACGCCTTAACCTAGTGCTTGTTTTTATTGCTTTTACATCGTTTTTATTATTTCTTGCTTGTTCCGAAAATTACAAAACCCACACTTTTGTCTTAGCTTTAAATTAAAATCTATAATTTCATAGTGTAGCCTTGGTCTCTGTGGATTCGATACCCTATATACTACTGCGATTGTCTGTGCACTTGCAGAATTATTTTGGGTTAAAACTCTGTGTATCATATTCGATTGATCAAATATGTGGAGTGTCGAACTGTTTCTCCCCATAAGTAGTTAGGTACACTCATGGACTTCATGATGCTTCTCGTGATCTCCATTAGCATCTGATTCCTCCGTTCTACAACTCCATTTTGCTGAGGGGTGTACGGAGCGGTTAGATGTCAAATAATTCCCGTATTTCCGTAAAAATCTTGGAATTCTTTTGATATGAACTCGCCTCCACAGTCTGTCCTGAGGGTCTTGATACTTAAACCACTTTCCTTTTCTATGAGTGCCTTGAATCTCTTGAATTTTTTGAATGCATCACCTTTTTCTTTCAAGAGAATAATCCACATGTATCGTGAGAAGTCGTCAATAAGCACAAATATGTAACGGTTTTGTGCTATTATCGATGTAGTAATTGGTTCACAAAGGTCACCATGAACGAGTTCCAGCGGTTTCTCGGCTCGAAAACTAGTAGAACTAGGAAACGGTTTCCTTGTTTGTTTCCCGACAAGACATGAATTACAAATCTTGTTTTCTTCTACGATTTTAGGCATGCCCATCACTATCTCCTTTTCCGCCATGCTTTTTAATTTTGTGAAACCAATATGTCCGAACCTCGCATGCCATCTCCATGAAGCATCGTCGGTTTTTGCGTTTAGAAATGTCGGTTTTGCGATCCCTATCTGGATTTTGAATAACCGATTTGACGACCTTGTCACCATCACAAGTAATCTTCCGTTCTCATCATGCATTGTCAAGAGATCATTCTTCAGTCTTACCTCACAACCGGACTCAGTTGCTTGTCCTAGACTCAAAATATTATTTTTGAGCTCTGGTATGTAATAAATTTCCGTTATGGGTTTTTCTTCTCCGTTTCTTCCTTGGAATGTGATTGAACCTCTTCCCTTGATGTCAACGCATGATTCATCTCCGAATCTTACTTTCCCAGTGATCCCCTCGTTTAGCTCTAAAAAATATGATTTACTCGCTCCATTGTCTAAGTACCACATATCACTTTCTTGCTTCTCGGTTGCAAATTTCTTTGGAATCAAATTTTCCTCATTCAAAAACACCACCTCGTGCATGTAGAGAGGAGTGTCGGCTTCTTGAGTCTCGGTAAGGTTTGACTCTTGATTTTCTTTCTTCTTTTCGAGACAAGCTCTCGCAAAGTGTCCTTTCTTGTCACACCGGAAACACACAATTTTTGACCGATCCTTTAGAGGGTTTTCGGTATTGTCTTTTTCCGAGCTGTGGCCATTAAACCTTCCTCTTCCTCTTCCTCGACCTCCTCATCCTCGTCCCCCTTGACCTCGTCCTCTAAAATTGTTGAACCCACCACGAGAACCGTAAGAATCGGTGGTGTAAAGGAGCTTACTTTGATCATTGTCTTTTGCTTCATATCCGATTCTCTCTTCATAAGCTTTCAATCGTCCAACAATTTCTTCAAAGGGAGTGGTATTTAAAATCATTATTTGTTCAAGCGAGGCTGTTATTTGAATGTACTTGCTCCTCGAAAGACAATTCAGGAATTTTTTCACCAATTTTGATTCTTCCATTGATCCTCCTAGCGCTACCATCTTTGAAGCGAAACTTGATAACTTTCCCGCGAAGTCATCTATTGAGTCCGTATCACCCATCTTCAAGCGATCAAAATCCGCCATGAGTGTCTGCAACCTTGCTTCATTCACGCGGTCTGCACCGATGTTGCGTTTCTTCAACGCTTCCCAAATTTATTTTGATGTTTCAAGATCTCCTATTTGAAGAATAAGACTCTCGGGGACAGATTGAAACAACAGAGCAATAGCTATATTGTTTTTCTTGACATCGACTGATCCGGGTTCAATCGTATCCCACACTTCTTGTACCTTCAAAGTTACTCTCATTCGCATCGCCCAAATGGTGTAGTTCAAAGATGTGAGCATAGGGTAACTGATCGATGGAGGTCCGGTCTCCTTCGTGCGTGGCTGCACGTTCGTGTCATCTCCGATGGTGTGGTGATAGCATCGGCTGTATGTCCGTAAGATCTTCGTGATTCGATCAACTCCTAATCGAACTCGTCAAGTCTCAAAGCTCCGCGATCGATTCTCCAACACGGATTGATTTCCTTAAGCTCTGATATCAATTAAAAGAAACTTAGGAATAAAGAACAACACTCTTTATTAGATTTAGAAAATCTCTCACGAAAAACTAAATCTCTTTCTCTACGTCTTATGGTACATCACACCAAAGACTCCTATTTATATGAATTAGCTACTCCTAATTCAACTAGGAATAGATAAACACAAAACCTCTATAGAATTATCTAAAATACGTCTGTATTTATCTCTAACATCTATTAACCCTACTCGACTAATAGATAACTTCTTCCGGAAGCTACTGAAATTATCCAACATTTACAATGACCAGCATACATCTACTACATCCATAAGAGAAGTGGTTCACCATCTTATGAACAACAAATACTTGTGCGACAGTCGTGAAAACAAACGAATGCGATCCTTCTTGTTCTTTGGAGAATCGAGGGGCTATGTTAAAACACATAACTTGAAACTAAAGCTACTTCGAGTGCTTAATCTCGGAGGGTTTATGTTTGATTGTAAAGGAGATGTCGGTAAGAGTTTACCAGATGTGATAGGGGATTTAATCCACTTGAGGTACCTTGGGATTGTTGATACTCTTGTCACATTGCTGAGGCATGTCATCGGCAAATTCGTAGGAGAATTGCTTATAAGCGATGCAACTAACCTTCAAACCTTGAGGTCTATCTCCTCCTACAGCTGGAGCAAACTAAACCATGAGTCACTCAAAAATCTTCGGGATTTGGAGATCTACGACGACTCTGAATGGGTAAACCAGAGAAGAGTTCCGTTGGACTTGACATCATTCAATAAACTGAGATATCTTCGTGTCCTTAAGCTGGAGGTGACGACCTTCAAGTTATCGTATGAATCTCAAGAAGCAATTGAGTTCATACATTTCATCTTTCCCAGTCTTGAGTCTTTGACCCTTGTCGGAACAATTCTCAAGGAAGACCCATTACATGCTCTTCAGAATTTGCCAAGACTGGAAGATCTGGCCCTACAAGATTGTGATTGGCCGAAAGCAAAGATGAGAATCAGCGCACACGGCTTTGGTCGGTTAAGGAAGCTTGAACTATTCATGGTAAGATTAGATGAGTTGCTGAGCAAAGAAGAGGCCATGCCTAGCTTGATGGAGCTGACTTTGATAAGCCAAGAACGAGCAACAAAGCTGCTGATTCCAGATCGATTACGAGCATGTGTTCGAGGCTGTTACGTTAGCTACTGAATGAGTTAATTGAACTGTTTGTGGTTGTGTGCTTTGTGATTGTAAAGAATGTTTCTTGTTTCTGTTGGTGTTTTTGATATTTGTATTGTTTTTTCATCTTTTTGAGCCATGATTATAATACATTGCATAATCAGCAAAGTCTATGCAGGGCCGGCGTTGGACAATGCCACAAGAAACAATTGCATAGGGGCCCATAAAATGGGGCTCCCATTTCTATAAAAAAAATTATATACATATTTTTTTAATTTAATTTTCAATTGCTAGAGAGAAATAAAAATTACAAACATAAATAAATTGAGTTTTAGTTGGTCTCAACTAACTAGTAAAAAAAATTCTTATAAAAATAAACAAAAACCTTATAATTGTTTTTTATTATTGTGGTTTACCTCCTTCTCTTTTTTTTTTATGCACAAATTTCTCTGTTTTCTATTGACTAATTGGTGTTTTTAAAATAATATTTAATTTATATTATTCATGTTTACATTTAATTTATAATTAAAAGCAATCAAAAACTATTTTTACGAAATTAGTTTGAATATGTTTAGAAAATGGAAGAACTCCCATTTTCTATTTTGTTGCTACAGCGAATCATAATGATATAGAGCAAACAACGTTAGTGGAGACTTCTTTTTGTCACATTAATTATTATTTATCTAAATGTCAACATGAGACACTCGGACTAGTCGAGTTTTTTGTGAAGGTCAACAAAATCAGTTGTTGCTACAAGAAGGCAATGATATTGCGTGTATCATCTACGACAAGCTTATGTACTTCTCTGAAGCTGCAGCTAAGGAGTTCAAGATTCCTAGTGTCATGCTCTGCACTGGCAGTGCTACAAATCAAGTTTGTAGTTGTATTTTAAGCAAACTCAATGTCAAGAAGTTCTTGATCGACATTGAAGGTAACCAATACTAGCTTATTACCCATTCTGAAACCTTGACCTCTTACTCAACAGATGTTTTTTTGTTTTAACTTTTCAGATTCTGAAATGCAAGACAAGGTGGTGGAAAATTTACATCCATTAAAATAAAAAAACCTACCAACTTCAGGAATGGGGCCAATAGAGCCATTTTGGAGATCTGTAGGAAACTATGCAACAAAAGAACAGCTTCCGGTGTCATATACATAAGCTTTGGAAGCATAGCTCACATGGAAACCAAGGAGTTGTTCGAGATGGCTTTGGGATTGTGTGATAGCAGCCAACCTTTCTTGTGGGTCATCTGACCAGGCTCTATTCCTGGCTCTGAGTCATTGCCAGAGGAAATGAGTAAGATGGTATCTGAAAGAGGATACATTGTGAAATGGGCACCAAAAAATGACGTACTAGCGCATCCTTCAGTGGAAGGTTTCTGGAGCCACTGCGGATGGAACTCAACGCTTGAGAGCATTGTGGAAGGAGTTCCAATGATCTGCAGGCCTTTTAACGGAGAGCAGAAGTTAAACGCATTGTATATTCAAAGTGTTTGGAGAACAGGGATTCAGCTTGAAGGTGAAGTGGAAAGAGGAGGTGTAGAGAGAGCTGTGAAGATGTTGATCATGGATGATGAAGGTGCATGCATGAGGGAGAGAGCATTGGTTTTTAAAAGAGAAGCTTAAATCTGCTGTGAGTAGTGGAGGCTCCTCATACAATGCATTGATGAGCTCGTCAACTACTTGGGGACAGAGTGAAAAATATGCTTAACTTCACATAGCAATTCCTTAAGATCGATCAGAGTAAAGGTTATGAAATTCATGTAACGTAGAAGATCAAGTATAATTTACAATGTACATGGTTTGTTATACAAATAAAAAGCAATTCATGTCAAATCTTGCGTACAAATCAAGATTCTTCTCTGTTTATAAATAAACCATGGATGATCTATGGAGATTTCAATGAAATATTGAAAGGCGAAAAACATTCATTGTATGAAGTAAACCCGTCTATCCCAATGGGCATGAGGGATTTCCAGGAGGTGGTACAATATTGCTCATTTAGTGATTTGAAAACACATGGTCCATTGTTTACTTGGTGTAACAAGAGAGATGATGATGAGCTTATATGTAAAAAACTAGACCGAGTTTTGGTGAATGACAAGTGGATTGCAGATTATCAACAGTCATATGAAGTATTTGAATCAGGGGGATGTTCTGATCATCTCAGATGCAGAATAAGATTGGATGCAAACAAGCCTCGTATTCGTAAGCCTTTCAAGTTTACAAATGTTTTGGCTAAGGACCCGGGTTTTCTGCATATGATAAAAGACTATTGGGAAACTACATAAATGCTCTTTCATTCAACTTCTGCTATATTTAGATTCTCAAAGAAGTTGAAAGCTCTGAAACCAAGAATAAAAGAGATGAGCAAGGACAAGCTAGGTGACTTGACAAAAAAGACAAAAGAAGCTTTTGAAACTCTCTGTCAATGTCAACTTGAGACGTTAAATAATTCATCGGCTGGGGCAATGCGAGAAGAATCAGCTGCATATGCTCGTTGGTTACATGTCTCGGATTTGGAGGAGAAATCTCTGAAACAAAAATCAAAGCTACATTGGTTAAAGGTGGGTGACAGAAATAACAAAGCTTTTTACAAAGCGGTGAAGGCGTGAGAAGTGCGGAATGAGATAAAAGAAATAACCTGCTCAGATGGAATGATTGTGGATACTCATGAGGAGATAAAGAAGGGGGCTGAGAAGTTTTTCGATGATTTTTTTGGCTTATAAACCAGACAACTATCAGAACCTATCGATTGATGAGATCAAGGAAATGGTACAATATAGATGCTCAGAGGCAGATGGAGAAATACTAATCAGAGAAGTTACTGAGTATGAGATTCAAGGAGTTCTGTTCTCCATGCAAAAAGACAAAGCCCCCGGTCCAGATGGCTATACTGTGGAATTCTTAAAAGAGACATGGTCAATAGTCAAGAAGGATTTTGTAACTTCGATTCAGTCTTTTTTTCGTTATGGCTTTATCCCAAAAGGAGTGAATACAACTATACTAGTGCTCATCCTGATACACATAGTTTTAACCCAAAATAATTCTGCAAGTGCACAGACAATCGCAGTAGTATATAGGGTATCGAATCCACAGAGACCAAGGCTACACTATGAAATTATAGATTTTATTTTAAAGCTAAGACAAAATAAAAAGGTTTGTAATTTTCGGAACAAAAGCAAGTAAATAAATCGGTGTAAAAATAATAAAAACAAGCACTAGGTTAAGGCGTTTCGCCGGTGATTCGGAGACAAGGCTGAGCAACTATTCAGGGGCTAAGTAACTACCGGTCTAGAACTCAAACATAAAATTAATATCGCCCCACTGTCGTGATGTATCGACAACTTTATCTAACAACCTAGACACCGAAACTGTCGTTTGGACCCAATGAGGTTGATAAGCATTAACGAGCTGGTTCAATCTGTTCACAATCAATCACAACAATCAACTGTCGTTGGTTACGCACCAATTGCTCACCAATAATTTATCTAGCAACCTAAAAGACTGTCGTGAATAAGTTTAACCTAAAATCATAGACTAGGTGATCAAGCTAATCTAAGCATTATGAATCCCTATTGGCGAAGACATTATAAATTCCATTACCTATTTGCGCTCAGCCATTAACATCCTAAATCACCATTGAAAACCTTAACCTAGCTAAGGATCTACTCACACATGGCGAAGTCAAACACAACAAAGCAATAGAATGAATTCATGATATTATTAAAGAGATTAGGGTTCAGAATTCTTCTCAAAACAAAGTTGTGGTCTCTTTTCCTTCAGATCTTACAAAGAAATAAAAATCTCCACGTGATGTTCTTAGCAAAAGCGTAAGTAAAGCCCTCTGTTCTCTCGAAAATAGAAGACAAATGATAATATACAGGTCTGGAGGCGGCTCGGTGAAGATTAGGGCATCTTTGGCGAAAAAATAGCAAAGTTGGGATTTTCCCTTATTTGCTCTGTCAGGTCGTCCTGAGCGGTCGCTCAGGGGCTGAGCGGGTGCTCAGCGGATGCTCAGCGGGTGCTCAGCGGGTGAAAATTCGACTTTTCTCCAATTTCTGCTAAGTTCCTCCCAGAAGCTCCAATCTTCATTCTTAGCCATCTTCTGACTTGTAATGACTCAAAATAACACTAAAAGACTCGATAAAGACTCAAAAACAACTGTTAGAATGCGCCAAAAATGCAACATATCAATTCCCCCAGACTTAGATCCTTGTTTGTCCTCAAACAAAACTCAGAACTAAGCATAAGAGAAAAGTTTGAAAAATACGGAGACTCACCTGTTCTTGAAACACTGTAATGACCCTTTTGAATTAGTACTCCACATATCACATAGCCAGCTCCAAATCTAACCACCATGTACTTCTCCGTGGACCTTCAAAGCTCACTATACTCCACACATGAATTCGCAACCTCGTCCATCAAAGCCTTCATCGCTAGTTTCATCTCTGCAATCAATTTCCAAGGACCTTCTAGACTCTTTCACATACAATATCTTCACAAGAACCACTTAAATTCCACACACTTTTTGGTATTTTTCCTCTCTCCCTAAGCTAGCTCATTTTTTTTTTTTTACTAAGGTCCGAGACGCGAGTACTGATGGTGTTTGCCACCGAGTCCCCGGTTCATTCCTTACTGCATATATCAAGTTCCGAGATGCGAGTACTGATGGTGTTTGCCACCGAGTCCCCGGTTCATCCCTATCAATATAAAGCATGTATATATCAAGGTTCCGAGATGCGAGTATTGATGGTGTTTGCCACCGAATCCCCAGTTCATCCCCTCTCTATGCAACTCACATACATAACCTTGTTTCTAGCTAAACTTCTAATAGGGGGGAGTACCATTACTTTCTACTGTTGGGTTCATATGTTAGATACGAATGATGAGTCAAGCCCTATGGAAATCAACCACATCGACGAAGTGCAAAAATTTAGCTTAGGCTCGGATGAACTCCGCTGGAAACATGGTGTCCTCTAGTTAACTGGTCAGCCTTTGGATTTTTCATTAGTCCGATCTAGAGGTGATTCTGTAACAATGGTCACTTTGAAGCAAGGTTAGAACAATATTTTCAAGAAATAGATCATAATCTCCAACAAGTTTTGACTCAATAAAACAAGCTGACTCAATGAAATTATGAAAATGACTCAAAGAAAGCAAAAGAAATAAAACAAAAGAAAGAAAAATGGATTAGTAGCAACACCCTCCCCCAGACTTACTCCGGTGTGAAAATAAATTTAGAGGTGGGTGAGAAAAATAAAACAAAAGGAAGAAAGATAGTACGAGGATTGGAGAGTAAAAAATATTTACTCTATATCTCAAGGAAGTGGGAGTATCGGGGCGGTCCTCTTCATCGTCGCGTGGAACCGGTGTCTTGTCTCTCCTTTGCCTCCTGCTCGACCGCGGTGTAAAGCATCCCCGTGAAACCAATGCCAGTATCCGATGCATGAGCTTGTTGTTCTTCCTTTGTGAGT
>CM051378.1:13506793-13556793 GCA_028015245.1 Cardamine occulta | reverse complement strand
CCACAATCCACTGCCACTTCTAGTTCTGATCCGCATCTTCAGGTAGATGTGGCAATGTGAACTCGTTCTGGTCGTATTGCTGGGTGTCCGGTTGTGGAGTCTGGAATTCTGGCATCTCGTCATCCTCCAGGTGAGGCTGAGAGGCTCTTGAAGAGCTTCCTTGTCTTAGATATGGGGTCTGGGTTGGTCTGGCAAAGTGCTCTGCTGCTGGTTGGAAACTCAGGTTTTCCGGGGTTCGGAAACTGGTGATTGATATGTTCGGGAGCCTGCAGAATAACGTGTTCCTGTCCCTATCGCTGAAACGGTAGGTGGTCTCATCCCTTAGAATCTCGCAATGGATGAGGTACGTGACATCGATGTGCTCGAGCTTCTCCACACAGGTTGGGGATGAGAGAAGACTCCCTATCTGTTCTGTCTTGTGCGATCCCTTTGAAGTGCAGATCTTCTTAAAAAAAATTATTTTTAAAAAAAAAATATTTTTTTTTTTTTTTTTTTTAAAAAAAAAAAATATTTAAAGACAAAAAACCCCCCCAAATTTTAAAAAAAGGGGGTTTTTTTTTTTTTTTCTTTTTTTTCGCCTCCTCCTTTGCATACAAGATATTGCTCAGAACTTTTGCGGCGATGCGTAAGGCCGGGTTTCTGATTGCTGATTGGCTGGCGGTGTTAGCCTTGAAACTCCCAGCAGCTATGACGTCCCAGAACGGAGACGCAATGGTGAACTTGGGGAGCGAGAGAGCAGTTCTGCTTACACTGAAACCGTAGACTTCGCAGAAATCATGTAAGCTCAACGAGTATTTCCTTCCTCCAGCAAAGAAGGAAAAAGTAGCTTCAGCGAACTTCGGGTTGGTAGGGTTGGTGTAGGTGAGCGAAGCAGAGGCTAGGCATTGCCGCACTAGGTCGGGATAGAGGTACTCGGGTGTTTCCGCGATGTCAAAAATTTCCGTAAAACTGATCGCCAGATCAACAGCACTACTCAGATTAAGCCCCTTCAGTGTCGGCTTGTGCAAAAATCGAGTCAGCTCAATCGAAAAGTCCAGAAGCTTGTTGTAGTAGTCTGCGTGTTTCTGACTCCATTTGTCTTGGGACTGTTCGGCAGATTGTTGTCCGGCAGTTCGAATCTAGTCCCCTCGTCGCGAGGCCAAGCCGAGTATTTGGTGGCATTGTCCGAAGAATCGAGTGTGCTTCTTTGTCTTTTGTTTGCATGTTTGGTCTTTGGGCGCTGAGACATCTTCAAAATTAGCAGGGAACACAAGACAAATTAGACGCGTATCAATGAGCAAGGCTAAATCAAGAGGAGTTCACCAACTCCCTATCGACCGATCAAAATTTGGGATTCTCAAAAATTGCATGCCTCAATTTCTCAACAATTCCAAACGCATATAGCAAGGGAACAGCATATAGGTATCATAGAACAACCCTAGGTGTATAAATTTGCCAAGATTCAAACCGCAAAACTCACCAAAACCGAAAATGGCGCGACTTGGAAAATAGGGTTTTCAAAAGCTTACCTTGCTTTGTTGCGGAAGGCGATTGGATAATCTTAAAGAGGATGAAAATCCAATCGGTATAGACCCAAGAATCGATGAAAATGGTGGAGATTTGAAGAATTGGTGATTTGGAGGAGGATTTGAAAATTGGAAGAGATATATGGTGTTTGCGAATCGGGGAAGAAGAAGGATATATATATATATATTAAAAGAAAAACCTTTTTTTTTTTTTCGAGAAAGGAACACTTATCTGTTTTCGGAGCGGGTGGTTAGGGACTGAGCAGGTGCTTCGTCTTTTCCTGAGCGAATTTCTTTTATTACAAAGGGGCCGGACCACCTTGATCTTAATTTACCGGGAAACAGCTTCAACCGGAAGTTGTACAGCAGCACTTGATCATTCGGTGCAAAGTTCCTGGTGATGATCCTTTTGTCATGATATGCTTTTGCCCGCTCTTTGTAGATTTTTAAATTCTCATAGGCCATGTGCCTAATTTCTTCTAACTCGTGAAGTTGCATGGTCCGCCTATCAAAAGCCGATTTGGCATCAAAATTTAGCTGCTTCACAGCCCATGCCGCCTTGTACTCTAGCTCCACAGGTAGGTGGCATACTTTTCCATACACCAAGTGAAACGGTGTTGTACCCAAAGGCATCTTGTATGCTGTTCTATACGCCCAAAGAGCATCATCTAACCTTGCGGCCCAATCTTTTCTCGTAGTGCTCACGGTCTTTTATAAAATATTCTTGATCTCTCTATTTGAAATCTCGACCTGCCCACTCGTTTGGGGATGATAGGGCGTCGCGACCTTGTGCTTAACACCATTCTTTTTCAAGAGATTGTTAAATACCTTGTTGATAAAGTGGGAACCTCCATCACTTATCACCACGCGAGGCACACCGAATCTGGGGAATATCACCGATTTGAACATCTTCACCACGACCCTAGCATCATTTGTAGGTGCAGACAGCGCCTCAACCCACTTAGACACGTAGTCAACTGCCACCAAGATATATTGGTTTCCATAAGACGACGGAAATGGCCCCATAAAGTCGATCCCCCATACATCAAAAACCTCCACTTCTAATATGAAGTTCTGTGGCATTTTGTTCCGTCTTGAGATGTTTCCTTTTCTCTGGCATGTGTCACACTTAGAGATAAAAGTGTGTGCATCCTTGAACATTGTGGGCCACCAAAGACCCGCTTGTAAGACCTTAGACACAGTCTTAAAGGTGGCAAAGTGCCCAGCGTAACTCGATCCGTGACAATGGAACAAAACCCCAGGGATTTCCTCATTAAAAACACATCGCCTGAAAATTCCATCTGAGCAATGCTTGTAAATGAACGGCTCATCCCAAAAATATCGCCTTATTTCGCGCAAAAACTTCCTCTTCCTATTTCCGAAGAAATGCTCAGGTTCCATCTCAGCAGCCAGGTAGTTGGCTATCTCGGCAAACCATGGTAAAGTTGTGTTCCCCCTTGTAGATACCAAACCGCAAAGTCAACCTGGAGTAGGTGCTTCGGTGTCGAGCAGGTGCTCCACGCTGAGCAGCTGCTCTGGTGTGGGCGGGTGCTTAAACACCTCACAAGAATAAACTGTGTAAACATGTTCATCCGGAAGGCTATCATCTAGAGGTACCTCATCGTCAACCTTCATTCTGGACAAATGATCTGCAACTCCATTTTCGATACCTTTCTTGTCCTTGATCTCCAAATCAAACTCTTGTAGCAAAAGTATCCATCTCAAGAGTCTTGGTTTTGCATCTTTCTTTGTGAGCAAGTACTTCAGCGCAGCGTGGTCTGTATGAACAATTACTTTCGACCCAACAAGATAGGATCAGAACTTCTCAAAGGCGAAAACAATCGCTAATAACTCTTTCTCCGTGGTGGTATACCGGCATTGAGCTTCATCAAGGATGCGGCTGGCGTAATATATCACATGGAGCTTCTTGTCTCTCCTCTGACCCAGAACAGCTCCCACAGCAAAATTACTCGCATCCGTCATAATCTCAAAGGGTAGCTCCCAATCTGGCGGTTGTACTATCGGTGCGCTAACCAAGGCTCCTTTAATGGTATGAAAGGCCGCCAAACAGTCACTATCAAACTCAAACTTCACCTTCTTACACAGCAATCTCGTAAGAGGCCTAGCAATCATAGAAAAATCCTTGATGAAACGACGGTAGAATCCAGCATGTCCTAGAAATCTGCAGATCCCCTTAACCGAATTAGGCGGTTGCAAACTCATCATGACTTCTATCTTAGCCTTCTCAACTTCAATACCCTTCTCAGATACCTTGTGCCCAAGCACTATCCCATCCTGGACCATGAAGTGACACTTCTCCCAGTTGAGAACAAGATGCTTCTCCTCGCACCTTTTCAATACCCTGCATAGATTAGACAAACAAACAGAAAATGAACTCCCATACTCAGAGAAATCGTCCATAAATACTTCCATAATATCCTCAATAAGGTCAATAAATATAGACATCATACAGCGTTGAAACGTTGCTGGAGCATTACACAAACCGAAGGGCATGCGGTGGTACGCGAAAGTGCCATAAGGACATGTGAATGTCGTTTTCTCCTGATCGTCCGGGTGGATAGGAATCTGGAAAAATCCTGAAAAACTATCTAAAAACAGTAATATGGATGGTTAGCTAGGCGCTCTAGCATCTGGTCAATAAATGGTAGCAGAAAATGATCCTTGCGCGTAGCAGCATTCAATTTCCGATAATCTATACACATCCTATGTCCGGTTACTGTCCTAGTCGGTATCAGTTCACTCCTATCATTTCTAATCACTGTGATACCTCCTTTCTTAGGAACTACATGCACAGGACTGACCCATTTACTGTAAGATATTGCATAGATAACACCAGCCTCTAGAAGTTTCATTATCTCTTTCTTGATGACATCCTTGAGATTCGGGTTTAACCGTCTCTAATGCTCGACAGAAGTCATAGATTCATCCTGAAGGTGTATTCTGTGCATGCATAAGTCAGGAGATATACCAGTGATATCATCTAGTGAATATCCTAGAGACTTTCTATACTTCCTTAATTCACACAAAAGCAAGGTAATCTCTACATTATTCAAATTTGCATTCACTATAACGGGATATGTGGAATTCGGACCAAGAAAAACGTACGTGAGCCCTACTGGGAGGGTTTTCAACTTAAGCTTTGAGCTTTTAGCTTGCTCCAAGAACCTCCGAATGTCGAAATTTTTGGAGCGGGTGCTCTTTCCCGAGCAGGTGCTCCCTGGACATCAATTTTTGTGTCTTCTCCCAGACTCAGAAAATTGTCTTCTTCCTCCATTCTGATGTTAGAATCCAGAAACTTAGCAAATCTAATGGTGTCTTCACTCAGAAAACCGTGCTCACCCTCGGGTTTTGTCAAAGCGACTTCTAGAGGATCACTTGCTAAAATCTCTTCAACCACATCATCGAACATGTCTGATCCATCGTGGATCACAAAGGTCTGTCCATCAATCATCGGTTTTTTGAGAAGCTTGCTCATCTCAAACCGAACTAACATATCTCCTAGGTGGAGATCCACTATGCCTTCTTCGACATCAATAATAGCACGAGCCGTGCATAAGAAAGCTCTGCCCAGTATCAGTGGGTCCTTGGGTTCTTTATCAAGTTCCAGAACCACAAAATTAGTTGGGATAAGTGTATCCCCAATCCGAACGTGCAAATCTTTGTAGACCGATCCGCAAAAACCAATAAAATCTTGGTAGGCTTGAACTTGGTGAAACCCAGACACTTGGCCACAGAATATGGCATTAGATTCACACTGGAACCTAAATCACACAAAGAACAAGCAAACGTGCAAGGCCCTATCTTCACCGAGATTACAAACCTTCCCGGATCACCTTTCTTTGTCAACACCTTACTCTGAAGTATGGCGCTGCACTCCTTAGAAACAATCATCACATTTTCTTCCTCAACAACCTTTCCAGCAACTAACTCTTTCATGTACCTCTTAAGCGAAGGCATCATTTGCACGGCGTCAGCCAAAGGAAGTTTCACCGTTAAGTCCTTTAACATCTTCTTGCACTTAGCGTCCTCCAAATCTTTGCGAGATTTCTTAGGAGGCACTGGGTAAGGTACCCTGGGTACATAAACTCGCTCTGGCAAGATATCTAGAGTTTTGAGAATTTTCTCGGGGGTACCCTGTCGGAGCGGGTGCTCTGGGCTGAGCAGGTGCTCGGTGGATTTTTCTTCAACCCTGTTTGGAACAGTTTCCAGAGGTGCCCCTGAGCTTGATTCAATGTCTACATGTCCATCTTTTACGGTGAAATCGCTTTCTTGAGCCTGATGCTCAGAAATTTTCTCCTTAACCTTTTCGTGGAAGCTTGTCATTGTAGGTGGTGCCAGCAACTTTCCACTCCTCAACTCTACAGCATTCACATGATATTCATTCCTGGGCAGTTCACCTTTACCTGGAAGAGCTCCAGCTGGTCTCTTGATAGCCTCGGCGGTTTGAGTTACTTGTATATCTAGCTTTTTCACATGTGCGGTAACAGCCTCATATTTCACATTAAGGTCAGTGTACATGTGATCTATCTTGGTATTTATCTATGTAGACGCCTTCTGTTGGTTAACCATCAGTTGCTGCATAAGACTCTTCAGCTCATCTTGAGATGTAGGTGCGGAGACAGCTTGTGGTGGTGCGGTGAATTGGGTGTTTTGTTGTTGGTTCCCTCCTTGGAACCGATTCTGATTCTGATTAGGGACATACTGCTTCCCCTGAGTGTTGATGGAGTAAAACTTTTGGAAACCCTGAGCTTGTGGCAACTGATTCATACCTCCTTGTTGCGGATAAACTTGGTCTTGTGGGTTCTCGACATTGGTGCTACGGTAGGAAAGGTTAGGGTGGCTCCGATAATTCTGATTGAACCCACGGTTCTGGACGTATCCCTGACCACTCACATAGTTAACCTCCTGCATACCAGCATCATCATCTTCTTCAAAATCTTGGGAGATTGGTGCTCCCCCATTTTCATCCACAAAGTGAACCAATTTTTGGTTTCCCTTAAGGAAAAGGTTAACCTTTGCCGTCAGCTCATCAATCTTCTGCGTGTCCACACTGTTGACTTTCCTAGACCTATCATACTCTGGAGATTTGTTGTTTGAGCTCGACACCAAGTTCTCAATCAGCTCAAAGGCTCCATCTCTAGTCTTGGTCATAAAAGACCCATTACTCGTGGTATTCAAGGCGTTGCAGTAATCCCATTCAACTCCATCATAAAATATTCCCAGAATCTGTTCATCCTTAAAACCGTGATGAGGACATTCCCTACGGTACTCTTTTAATCTTTCCCAAGCTTCACAAAAAGCTTCACCAGAATGTTGTTGGAAAGAAGATATCTTGTTTCGTAGAGCGGCTGTCTTGGATTTAGTGTAGAAGTGGTCCAAGAAAGTGGCTCTAACTTCATCCCACGTCCTCAAAGAACCAGCTGGCAATGACTTCAACCATCTCTGAGCCTTGTCAGCAAGTGAAAAAGGAAACAGCTTGCACTTCAGAAACTCACTCGGAACCCCATTCGAACCGGTAGTGCTGCAGATTTCTTCAAAGTTTTCAATGTGATCCATCGGTATCTCAGCTGGTAGTCCGTGAAAGAGGTGTTGTTTCACCAATGAGATCATCTGAGGTTTGATCTCAAAGTTTTGTCTCTGAATTGTTGGAGAAACAATGGCTAAACGTTTTGATAGAACGCATGGGGGTTATCCGAATCCCCTATACCCGGTTGTGCTTGCGGAACTGGCAGTTGATCTCTTCTCAGCTGAGCAATCTGATCCCTTAGCAACTGTAACTGAGCAGCCATACCATTTTCTTGTTCAGCCATAATGACCGGAGCAGCTGTAATTCTCTTTTGACGGTTTTGACGTTCGAGGCGAGCTAACTCTTCGTTGGTGTGGATGACTAAATCTTCGGTGTAATTTCTTCTTGTTCTTCTACTGGTCATGCACCTGACACATAGCAGAAACAAATAAAAATTAAGCTTAGTAGTTTCTTAGACTGAAAATAAAATCAAAAATCAAAGGTAACGCAATTGGTCCCCGGCAACGGCGCCAAAAACATGATACACATAGTTTTAACCCAAAATAATTCTGCAAGTGCACAGACAATCGCAGTAGTATATAGGGTATCGAATCCACAGAGACCAAGGCTACACTATGAAATTATAGATTTTATTTTAAAGCTAAGACAAAATAAAAAGGTTTGTAATTTTTGGAACAAAAGCAAGTAAATAAATCGGTGTAAAAATAATAAAAACAAGCACTAGGTTAAGGCGTTTCGCCGGTGATTCGAAGACAAGGCTGAGCAACTATTCATGGGCTAAGTAACTACCGGTCTAGAACTCAAACATAAAATTAATATCGGCCCACTGTCGTGATGTATCGACAACTTTATCTAACAACCTAGACACCGAAACTGTCGTTTGGACCCAACGAGGTTGATAAGCATTAACGAGCTTGTTCAATCTTTTCACAATCAATCGCAATAATCAACTGTCGTTGGTTACGCACCAATTGCTCACCAATGATTTATCTAGCAACCTAAAATACTGTCGTGAATAAGTTTAACCTAAAATCATAGACTAGGTGATCAAGCTAATCTAAGCATTATGAATCCCTATTGGCGAAGACATTATAAATTCCATTACCTATTTGCGCTCAGCCATTAACATCCTATATCACCATTAAAAACCTTAACCTAGCTAAGGATCTACTCATACATGGCGAAGTCAAACACAACAAAGCAATAGAATGAATTCATGATATTCTTAAAGAGATTAGGGTTCAGAATTCTTCTCAAAACAAAGTTGTGGTCTCTTTTCCTTCAGATCTTACAAAGAAATAAAAGTCTCCACGTGATGTTCTTAGCAAAAGTGTAAGTAAAGCCCTCTGTTTTCTCGAAAATAGAAGAAAAACGATAATATACAGGTCTGGAGGCGGCTCGGTGAAGATTAGGGCGTCTTTGGCGAAAAAATAGGAAAGTTGGGATTTTCCCTTATTTGCTCTGTCAGGTTGTCGTGAGCGGTCCCTCAGGGGCTGAGCGGGTGCTCAGTGGGTGAAAATTCGAGTTTTCTCCAATTTCTGCTAAGTTCCTCCCAGAAGCTCAAATCTTCATTCTTAGCCATCTTCTGACCTGTAATGACTCAAAATAACACTAAAAGACTCGATAAAGACTCGAAAACAACTGTTAGAATATGCCAAAAATGCAACATATCACATCCCAAAGAAGAAAGAGGTAAAGGAGATGAAGGATTACCACCCAATATCTTGTTGTAATGTTGTCTACAAGGTAATATCAAAACTCATTGCTAATAGACTTAAGCTCACTCTCCCGAAATTCATCTTACCAAATCAGTCAGCTTTTGTTAAGGTTCGCTTGTTGATGGAAAATGTTCTATTAGCATCAGAGATAGTCAAAGATTACCACAAGGATACAGTTTCCACTCAAAGTGCGATTAAGATTGATATCTCAAAGGCTTTCGACTCAGTTCAATGGTCATTTCTCATTTCCACACTCTCGGCTCTGAACTACCCATCACAATTCATTAAATGGATTGAGCTTTGTGTTACCACAGCGTCATTTTCAGTTCAAGTAAATGGTGAATTGTCAGGTCTTTTTTGCAGTACAAGGGATCTTCACCAAGGCTGTTCCTTGTCTCCGTAATTCTTTGTCATTTGCATGAATATTTTGTCTAATATGCTTAACAAGGCTGCGATGGAAAGAAGAATAGGCTATCATCCACTCTGCAAAAAACTACAACTCACGCATCTATGCTTTGCCGATGATTTATTGGTATTCACATATGGGAAAAAAGCTCAATTGAAGGGATTCTTTAGATATTCAAAACATTTGCAGAGTTTTCAGGGCTGAAGATTAGTCTTGAGAAATCAACACTATACATGGCTGCTGCAACAAAAAGTGACATGACAGAGATTCTACAAAGTTTCCCTTTTGAGATGGGTGATCTGCCTGTTCGATATTTAGGCCTACCACTCCTGACCAAGCGAATGACATCAAGCGACTATACCCCACTCCTTGAAAAAATTCGAGACAAGTTTAGCAAATGGACAGTTTGATATGGTCGTCTACAACTAATAAATATGGTAATCCATTGTCTCACCAACTTTTGGATGTCAGCTTTCCGATTACCAAGTGCTTGTATAAAGGAGATTGACAGCTTATGTTCCGCTTTCCTTTGGTCTGGACCTGATCTAAACACAAAGAAAGCCAAAAGGGCATGGAGTGATGTTTGTTTTCCGAAAGATGAAGGGGGATTAGGTGTCCGATCATTAAAAGAAGCAAATAAGGTTAGTTGCTTGAAACTTATATGGAGAATACTATCATCGAACTCTCTTTGGGTACAATGACTTCGGTTACACCTATTACAAAAGGGTTCTTTTTGGTCTATAAATGCAAGCTCTACCCAGGGGTTTTGGATGTGGAAGAAGCTTCTCAAATATAGAGAACTAGCTACAGACTTTGTACAGAATAAGGTTCAAAACAGAAGAAGTATCTCTTTTTGGTTTGATAATTGGTCATCACTTGGGCGGTTGATTGAGCTCACGGGACAGAGGGGCTGCATTGATATGGGAATAGCTCTTCATGCCACTGTGGCTGAAGCTATGGCTCATAACAGAAGGCGACATAGGACCAAAACTCTAAATCACATGGAAACTGTTTTAGAAAACATCCATTCTTCCGGGTTGACCGAGGCAGCGGACATAATGTTATGGAAGGGAAAGGGAGATAGATTCACAAAAAATTCAGCTCAAAAGACACCTGGGAAGCAACTCGAGACATAAAGCCAAAGGTTGAGTGGTATAAAGGAATCTGGTTTTCACATGCCACACCTAAATACTCACTTCTAGCTTGGCTCGCGATAAAGAATCGTTTAACAACGGGAGATAGAATACTAAGTTGGAACGTCGGAGTGGACCCATCTTGTGTTTTATGTCATGATCCCATGGAAACTCGCAATCACTTGTTCTTCACATGCCAATACTCTGCAGCGGTTTGGTCGGGTTTATCTCGCAAGCTTTTATCTCAGCAGTTTTCACCAAACTGGGAAGCTGTTACCAAGCTCCTTCTGGATACATCTCTTGGAAAGGATTGTTTGTTCTTGACAAGATACACTTTCCAACTCACTCTTCATTCACTATGGAAGGAAAAGAACAGTCGAAGACATGGAGAAGTCGCAACTACATCAGCACTTTTAATTCGCTTCATTGACAAGTAAGTCCGAAACAGAATATCTTCCATTCGCGAATAAGGGGATGGACGATATGATGGTTGTATGGCAAACTAGTTCGCAACAAAATAAGCAAGAAGAAACTCTTATCTATGTACTTTTAAATTTGTATTCAAAAAATATCAAAAATATGATGCACTTGATGTAATAAAGGTTTTTTTTGAATAAATTTTACATTTTATTCAAAAAAAAAAAAAAGCTAAATGGTCTTCTAATTATATAGCTAAGAATCGTCTTAGAACAATAGAGTATGAATGATCTGATGTGTACTTAATCAATGAGTCAGAGTGTATCAAAGACAGATTGCTTAGTCCAAAAAACACCTTTCCATAACCAATTCCCGGAATACCACAAACATTGAGGCATAGACCAAATCTGACAATCTGTCACAACAAGAAATTAACTACGAAATATTCAATTTTAATTAATCTTTGTACAGATTTTACGATTTCTGAAAAAAATATTGTATGAATAGTTGACAAATGAGGATTTAATTTATATTGTTGGTGTCATGTCTCACGTCTGCTTGGATCGAGTTCTTTTGTAAAACTACCAACTGGGTATAGTGCCAATCGAATATTAGGAAGATATAAAAACTTGATTAAATGTAATATGACTTGGAACCCAATATGACATGGAACCTAGCTAAGTCTGAGTTTCGGTTGGGATGTCATTTTCATCCATTGGTTGAAAAGTTCATTAGCGTGTGTGGCTCTCCAACTAGGTTAAAGAAAAAACACGAGGAACACTTCACTATCATACAAAACATATAATACGTACTACTATCTTAACATCTTGGAACCATGCAGGTGCAGGGTCAACTAATATAAGACAAAGGCTGTTCTTTTTTAAATTTAATAATTATTAATTCGAATAAAAGCCTAAAAATATACAAACTGGGCTACTTAAAGCCAAAAAATACATAAACTAAAAAAATACTACACAAACTTAAATTTCTTCAAATTAATGCACAAACTTATAAAGCATTCCAATAAATACACAAACTGATCATTTTTTTCTTTCAATAAATAAATTCTTAACAGAGAATTAAATAACTCTGTTAAGAACATGTTATTAAGAGAAAATAAAAAACTGAATTAAATATTAGAAAAGAAAATTCTCAACATTAAATCATATGGTGTAACACGATTTTGTCTCTTTTCGATAACAAAACGACAAAAAAACAATTTATGAGAAAAGAGAAAGATCAAAGTCATGTAACTAACATAGCAGCATCAATTCAATCTCTTATCGAAATTCTTCCACCTCAAAAATTTATACTTCAAATAATTTGAAACAAAAGAAGAAGATCAACTACTGCTTGATTGAACTATGGGTTGAGATGCTGCTCTTTTCCGACTCCCAAGTATACGTGAAACATTTGTTTGAGTTGACTGAGATAATGATCCTGCTTGAGTAGAAGCTTCACCCTGAAGTGAAGCCATCACAGCTTGTGATGAAGAACTTGAGTTCAGATCCTAAAAGGTTATTAAAAAACTAAGTGTGTGTTATTATGATATGTGAAATTGAGAGTAGAGTGTAGATGTTACCATTGATTTTCTCGGCCTACCCCTCCGGTTAGGTGGACCGTATTGTATATTAGGAGCATTTGTGCACTTGTTAGCTGTGTCCTTCTTGTCGACATAAAGAACACGTCATGACCCGCCCCTCTCGACTTAGACGATATTTCTTGGATGGAGATTCGTGTGGATTTTTTTGTACTATTATATTTTTTTTTGCTTCCTGGCATATTCCTAACTGGAGGTGCAAAAATAAAAGGTTTAACACTTCTTCTCCACAACTTCATTCCCTTTTATACAAAAATGTAAAAATAAGGGTTCCTATAAACAATAATATTTAGAGTTGATTGAATTTTCAAGTATAGTTTGATAAAAAATATTTATTCTTCACCGAAAAAATTCACTCCGTTAAAGCAAATTTTTGTTAAAGACATTAAATTTCTAGTTTGTGTATTTTTTATAATGTATTATAAGAATTGGTGTATTAATTAAGTTTGTGTAGTATTTTTTTAGTTTGTGTATTTTTTGGATTTAGGTAGTCCAGTTCGTGTATTTTTAGGCTTTTATCCCTTAATAATTGCAGCTTGATTTGAGAATTATTGATGTTGAATTTGTCAAAATCTTTTTTTTGCCAAGAAAGGAAATAGGGACCATTCATCGTCAAAGCAAATTAATCTAAGCGTGTGAATGATGATATGTCTTACAAATAAAACAAACAAATTAACGGAGACAAAAAATATATTTTTGACAGTTTAGTTAGTATCTAATTTAAAAGAGAGCATTCTTAATGTGGCTAAAATCACAACAACTCTTTGTGAGCCAGAAAAGAAGAAACAAAAAATCATTGGCCTTTTGGTGAAGTGTCACTTCATTTGCGTGACTCTCGAACACAATGGGAAGTTTACTGCTTTTTTTGTTTTTTGATATGAAAATAGAGGAACACTTTTCGTAGTTAAAATGATATTATAATAATAATTTGGTCATTTATTTAGAGATCTTCTCCATATTTGAGAGAAAGAAAGAAAGAAAGAAAGAAAGAGAAGAGAGAAGAAAAAAGAGAAGCAAAGAGAAGAATCAAGAAATGGAGAAAAGTGCAGAGAAGAAAAGGATAGTGTTAGTTCCAATTGCAGCACAAGGTCATGTTACTCCAATGATGCAACTCGGGAAAGCCCTTCATTTGAGGGGCTTCTCAATTACAGTAATTGCTCAGGGACAGTTCAACCAAGTAAGCTCTTCTTTTCAACACATCCTTGGTTTTCAATTTTTCACCATACCAGAAAGCTTCCCAGAGTCTGAATTTGTGAGACTCGGACCAGTCGAGTTTTTCATAAAGCTCAACAAAACCAGCAAGACAAACTTCAAAGACTGTATAAGTCACTTGATGGTGCAACAAGGCAATGATATTGCTTGTATAATCTACGACGATCTCATGTACTTTTGTGGAGATGTAGCAAAGGAGTTGAAGCTTCAAAGTATCATCTTCAACACTACAAGTGCTACGCATAGAATTTCATGTTGCGTTTTAAGCAAACTCAATGCCAAGAAGTTCTTGATCGACATGGAAGGTACCTAAAACTAGCTTATTACCCATTCTGCATCCTTTCCTTTTGATTAACATATACATTTCCTTACTCTTTAGATCCTAAACTGCAAAATAAGGTGGTGGAAAATTTGCATCCATTAAGTTACAAAGACCTACCAATTTCAGGATTTGAGCCACTAGAAAGATTTGTGCAGCTCTATATAGAAAGAGAAGAAGTCAACAAAAGAACAGCTTCTGCTGTTATCATCAACACGGTGAGCTGTTTAGAGAGCTCATCTCTATCATGGTTGAAACAAGAACTCGGAATCCCAGTGTACCCATTAGGCCCTCTTCACATTACAGCTTCATTGGCTGGACCTAGTTTATTCCAAGAGGACATGAGCTGCATTGAATGGTTGAACAAGCAGAAACCAAGGTCAGCCATATATATAAGCTTGGGAAGCCTAGCTCTAATGGAAACCAAGGAAGTGTTGGAGATGGCTTGGGGGTTGTGTAATAGCAACCAACCTTTCTTATGGGTCATCCGACCAGGTTCTATACTTGGCTCTGAATGGATCGAGTCATTGCCAGAGGAAATCATTAAGATGATCTCAGAAAAAGGATGCATTGTGAAGTGGGCACCACAGATAAAAGTACTTGGACATCCTGCAGTAGGAGGCTTCTGGAGCCATTGTGGATGGAACTCAATACTTGAGAGCATTGTGGAAGGAGTTCCAATGATTTGCAGGCCTTTCCAAGGCGAACAGAAGTTAAATGCGATGTATTTAGAGAGTGTATGGAGAATAGGGATTCAGCTTGAAGGTGAAGTGGAAAGAAAAGGTGTAGAGAGAGCTGTGAAGAGGTTGATCGTGGATGAAGAAGGTGCAGGCATGAGGGAGAGAGCCCTTGATTTAAAAGAGAAGCTTAAAGCCTCTGTAAGAAGTGGAGGGTCCTCGTACAACGCCGTGGATGAGCTTGTCAAGTACTTGTATACAAAGTGAAAATGCTGAACTTCATATATAATAAGATAGCTTTGATTAGTATAGATCAAGCTTGATGTTATTCAAATTCGCATTTTGTTTCATCGTGTTGTTTATTCTTATGTAATTCGAACTCCATTTTAATTTGTGATGCAATATTATATCTCACAAACCGTATGTGCATTTAGTTGTTACACCAAAACAATTCAGAAACTCTTACAAAGTCAATCAACTGTGCACACAAGCATTCGACATCTAAACTAATCGAAACCAAAAAGGTCCTTGTAACAAATACTTGCATTTTAATTTGAAAATTCATGATCAAAAAGAAGAAGAAAAACTAGTCAAAACCTAGGCTACAAATGGACCAAGAGTTATATTTACGTTTTGTGCAATGTTAATTTCTTTCTTCCGCTGAAAGTTCATTAGGTAGAAAGTATATCAACCCATTGATGCAAGATTGGAGAATCATGCACGAAGCCGCTTTTGAGGAAGTATACTCGTGTTGACATTTTAATTATTATCTTAATTTAAAAAAACAAAACAAGATTTTCTTGGAGTTTATATGACTTTCTCCCTTCTATTAAAATTTTAATGCCACATTCATTAGCGTCTGGAAAGGTTATTATAACATAGCAAGAGGTAAGATAAAGTGGTTGTCACATGAGAAACACGAGTGAGAAGAGATTTTAGTATTAATTGGGTGACTGATTTAGAGATCTTCTGCTTTTGGAGACAGAGTAAAAAGATGCTAAAAGCTATAATGAACTTCATGTAAACATAAATAAATAGATTAGCCTTGACTTTTATAGATCAAGCTTGATCTTATTTACAAAGTAGGTGGTTTGTTATGCAAAAAAAAAAAAAAACAATTTAAATCAAATACAAGTATCTCTTTAAGCACTTTTCTCAAAAATTGAATTGTCTCTTTTGGCTGTTTTGTGGTAAAACATTCCATCTCCTAGCCTAAAGAAGTCCTGCTACAGACATGCATGACCAAAAAGTAATACAGATTTGTGTAAAATCTGTATTATTCTCTATTGTGAACACTTAATACTATTAAGTTAATAGTACCAACAAAGGCTAATGCAGTAATTGCATTTTATGATTTTAGAACCACAGATGTCGTATGCAGTAATTGCATTCTATCTAAACAAAGGCTCTTCTAATTATATAGCTAAGAATCATCTTTGATTCATAGAGTATAAATTATCTGATGGGTACAAACATTGAGGCATAGACCAGATTTGTCATAACAAGAGATTAATTACGACACTTGGAAAATATTCGTAGTAAATACTTGTGTAGATTTTGTGATTTATGAAAATTTGAAACTTTTTACCAAAATAAATCGTACGAATAATTGACAAATGAGGATTTAATTTATATTGGTTTCACGACTACTTCAAGTGCTTTTATAAAATTACCAACTGGGCATAGTGCTAATAGAATATTAGGAAGCTACAAAACTTGATTAAATGTAAAAGACAGACATCCACAAAGTCAAATGTCAAGGCTTCCGAAACTTGAAAGGTTAACCAGGAAGCAAAACATATCTTCAATCTTCTCCATATTTTGAGATCTTTTAACTTGAGTTTGATAAGATGGTAGATGCGATCACAGGTTACGTTGTGGGAAAGATCGGCAACTATCTCATAGAAGAAGCTTCGATGTTGATAGGAGTCAAAGATGATCTAGAGGAGCTGAAGACGGAGTTGAAGTGCATCCAAGGTTATCTCAAGGATGTTGAAGCACGAGAAAGAGAAGATGAGGTCTCAAAAGAGTGGAAAAACAGGTTCTTGGTATCGCTTATGACGTAGAGGATGTTTTGGACACCTATTTCTCGAAACTGGAAAAAATATCACAAAGGCAAGGCTTGATGAGATTAACCAACAAAATAGGCAAGAAGAAGGATGCTTACAACATAGTTGATGATATCAGGAACCTCAAGAAAAGAATCTTGGATGTTACTTGCAAGAGGGAGACTTATGGCATAGGAAGCTTCAAGGAGCCTCGGGGAGAGAATACTATAAATTTGAGGGTGAGGCATCTTCGACGTGCTCGGCCTGTTGATCAGGAAGAGCTTGTAGTTGGATTGGCTGATGATTATAAGATCCTTTTGGCCATGCCTCTAGATGATGATGAGGAGGAAAAGAGGTATATTATCTCTATATTCGGCATGGGAGGTATCGGAAAGACTACTCTTGCTAGGAAGCTCTACAACTCGGAGGGCGTGAAGAGTAGATTTGATTGCCGCGCTTGGACCTATGTTTCTCGACAGTATAAAACTAGAGATATGCTTATGAGAATCATAAGATCTTTGGGATTAGTTTCTATGGAAGAAATTGAAAATATCAGGATGTTTGAGGAGGAAGAGTTAGAAGTTTACCTTTACGGTCTTCTAGAAGGAAAAAGTTATCTGGTGGTGGTAGATGACATATGGGAGCGAGAAGCGTGGGAGAGCTTGATGAGAGCGTTACCTTGCAACCATGGAGGAAGTAGAGTTATTATCACTACGCGTATCACATCCATGGCTGAAGGCGTGGACGAGGGAGTATATGCGCATAAGTTAAGTTTCTTGACATTTGAAGAAAGTTGGAACTTGTTTGAGCAGAAAGCATTCAGGAATACGCAATGGGTCGATGAAGATCTGCAGAAAATTGGAAAAGAAATTGTTCATAAGTGCGGTGGATTACCGCTTGCTATAGTCGTTCTTGCGGGACTTTTGTTGAGGAAAAGACCAAGCGAGTGGAATGATGTGTATGCCAGTTTATGGCGACGCATAAAGGATAACTCCATTCATACATCCACTGTATTTGATCTATGCTTCAAGGAGCTGCGACATGAGTTGAAAATCTGTTTTCTTTACCTTAGCATCTTCCCAGAGGACTATGAGATCGGTGTAGAGAAGTTGATACACTTACTTGTAGCAGAAGGGTTTATAACAGAGGGTGAAGAGATGATGAAGGAAGATGTTGCTCGATATTACATCGAAGAGTTGATAGACAGAAGCTTAGTGAAAGCTGAAAAAATAGAAAGAGGGAAGGTGATATCTTGTAGAATCCATGATCTTCTGAGGGATGTAGCAATCAAGAAAGCAAGAGAGCTCAACTTTGTAAATGTTTACAACGAGCAGCATTCTTCTTTGACATGCAGAAGGGAAGTGGTTCATCAAATTATGAACAACAACTACTGGTGCGATAAACATGTCAACAAACGGATGCGATCCTTCTTGTTGTTCGGCGAGCAGAAGAAACTGCTAATGAGTTATGTTGAAACCAGTACCTTGAAACTAAAGCTACTTCGAGTTCTTAATCTCGTAGGGTTTCAGTTTATTTTCAAAGGAGAAATCCTCTCAAGTTTACCAGATGTGATCGGGGATTTAATCCACTTGAGGTACCTTGGCATCGCTGATACTTGGTTGGAAGATTTACCAGCTTTCATCTCCAATTTACGGTTTCTAAAGACACTAGATGCATCGGGCAACAAGTTTGAGAGAATGACTGATCTAAGTAAGCTGACATCACTGAGGCATGTCACTGGAAGATTCTTAGGAGAATTGCTAATAGACGAAGCAGTTAACCTACAGACCTTGAGGTCTATCTCCTCTTACAGCTGGAGCAAATTAAAGCATGAGTGTCATAAATCTTCGGGACGTGGAGATCTGTGACAGTTATCCTTTGGACTTGGACTCCTTCTCTGAACTGAAAAATCTTGAGTCTCTGACACTTGTCGGGTCAAAACTCGAGGAAGACCCAATGCCTGCTTTGCAGAAACTACCGAAACTGGAAAATCTGGTCCTGAAAAATTGTAAATACTCGGGAGATGAGATGAGAATCAGTGCACAAGGTTTTGGTCAGCTGAGGAAGCTTAAATTGTTGATGGTAGGCTTAACTGTGTTACGTATCGACGAAGAGGCCATGCCTAGTTTAATGGAGCTGTATCTTGATAGTGAAGGACTACCAACAAGCCTACTGATTACGAATCGATTGGAACCGTTTGTTCGAGGCTACTATTATCCAGTATTACTATCAAAAGAATTGGATTGTGCTTTGAGGATGAGGAACCAAGCTAATTGTTTGTGATTTAAAGAATATTTATGTGGTGCAATGGTGTTTTTGATATTTGTAAAAAAAATTTGAGCTGTGGTTATTCGTTGTATAATAGTATTCAAAGGAAAGGATGATATCACTACAAGAAAACATTTGATTAAGGACGCCCAAAAATGTTGTTAATATGTCGTTAATATCGTTTAGCGACAAAATAACGACATCTTCAAAAACGTTGTTAATCGTATGTAGATAAAAGTTTGTGTTGGTAATACGTCGTTTTAATAAGCAACGTTTTCATTTACGGTGTAAAAACATGGTAATTTAAAGACGAATGTAATATCACAAATTACTGACAAATTAACGATGTATGTATCTGATACTAATTAAGATGGCTGCAGAGACTTGAGAGGAATGGGGTTATGAGATGAAGCATCACACATCGTCTCCTGAGAAATAAAAAATGTTTTGGAGTGCATCATCCGCAGAAGAGCTGTGTCGAGTGGCCATTGTAGTCTTAGCTCGCCCGAAATGCATCTTGGAGACAATCTAGTCGATCGACTACCTGAGAAATTGGAGGAAAGATCCGATTTTGAGGTTTGTAGAGGAGAAAATTTAGGAGTCTCCGATAGTTGAGCTGGAGCTACAGTAGCTGCTGATGAAGACGAAGGAGCTGGGCCACGAGGAGAGGAAGAGGAGACTCGCTGTGGAAGAAATGGACGGTGCTATGGTAAGGGAGAGGTACCGGTGAGGAAGATTTCGATGGTGATTTTGGAGATGGAAGGTTAGTCGATTTGGAGATCTAGGGTTTTAGGAGTAAGGAGATGAACGCTTGTGCTTGTGGAAGAGAGGATAAGAAGAATTAGTTTTTTTTTATTAATTAATTTTGGGTTGAGTTTAGTTTGAGAAGTGTAAAAAACAAATGAAGACTGATTTGTGTAAAATCTGTATTATTCTCTATTAATAGAGACAATATTGTGAACACTTAATACTGTATTACGTTAATAGTACCAACCATTATGATCTTCAACAACCTGCAACCACGTTGGCTAGACTGATCTGAGACAAAGGCTGTTCACAGATGTCGTATGTATATCTCATGTGCAGTGTAATCATATACAAATAGAACACACAAATAAGTGGAGACTGAAGCTCATTTTCGACAGTTGATTTGTTATCTATTTAAATGCCAAAAGAGAACAATCAAAAATCCTTCAAATGGCTAGAACAAAAAATAATTATTATTATAAATTCTGACTTCAACTAACAGAAGTGAGTTCCAAACGATGATAACATATAAGTTATAACCAAGAAGAACAAAGCGACGCTGCAGATGCTCTTCTAATTATATAGCTAAGAATCGTCTTTGAGCCATGGAGTATGAATTATCTGATGGGTACATTGAGGCATAATATACCAGATCTGTCATAACAAGAGATTAATTACAACGTGATTTGAAACTCTGTTTTCTTTACCTTAGTGTTTTCCCAGAAGACTATGAGATCGATGTAGAGAGTTGATACACTTACTTGTAGCAGAAGGGTTTATACCAGAGGGTGAAGAGATGATGATGGAAGATGTTGCCCGGTATTACATCGAAGAGCTGATAGATAGAAGCTTAGTGAAAGCTGAAAGAATAGAAAGAGGAAAGGTGATATCTTGTAGAATCCATGATCTTCTGAGGATCATCCACACACCTCTCCACCTCCTTAAAGATAAAAATCTAGATTTTTACATAGAATTAACTAGATAATTTGCAATAAAATAATCTAATATTAGAGAAGAATTATCTAGAGTTAGGATTAAAATATTTGAGATATTTTGTAATGTGGAGGCTATAAATACCTTCTTCCCCTTCTCATTTGTAACTAACTTAAGTTAAGAAGTTAGTAATAAGAAAGAGTTGAAAACTATATCAAAGTCTTCCATTTCCTAAATTTCTCTTCTAAACATTTAAACATTTTCTCCATCATAATCTTAAAAGTTTTTTCTTCCAACAAAGTGGTATTAGAGCTAGGAGATTCTCATAAAAATAGCGAATAGTGGTGTTCCCTTCCAAGTCCTGATGCTCACAAAGAGCAACTACGACAATTGGAATCTACGAATGATGGCTATCCTAGGAGCACATGACGTGTAAGAGATAGTCGAGAAAGGTTTTGTTGAACCCGAGAATGAAGGTGATATATCTCAAACCCAAATAAATAGTTTGAGAGACTCAAGGAAGAGATACAAGAAGACTCTCTGTCTAATCTATCAAGGATTATATGAAGATACGTTCGAGAAGGTCGTGGAAGCTAAGTCAGCCAAAGAAGCATGGGAGAAGCTTCGAACATCCTACAAGGGTGTTAATCAAGTCAAGAAGGTACGCCTTCAAACTCTAAGGGGAGAATTTGAAGCATTGCAAATGAAGGAAGGTGAACTCGTCTCTGATTACTTCTCAAGAGTTTTGACGGTTACATGATGTGAGAATCGTGGAGAAGGTTCTTAGATCGTTGGATCATAAATTTGAGCATATTGTCACCGTCATCGAAGAAACAAAAGATTTGGAGGCTATGACAATGGAGCAACTTCTTGGATCATTACAAGCTTATGAAGAAAAAAAGAAGAAAAAAGAATATATCGCCGAACAAGTTCTAAAAATACGGATTGATCATATTAAAGAAGGAAATGGTCAAAGTTACCAAAGAAGAGGTGGTGGTCAAGTACGACGACGAGGTCATGGATATGGAAATGGACGAGGTTGGAGGCCGCATGAAGGTAACACCAACCAAAGAGGAGAAAGCTCATCAAGAGGCCGTGGAAGAGGAAATCCAAAATTAAGGTACGATAAATCAAATGTTAAGTGCTACAATTGTGGGAAGTTTGGACATTATGCTTCCGAATGTAAAGCTCCCAACAACAAAAAAGTCTAGGAGAAGGCCAACTACATTGAAGAAAAAATCCAAGAAGAGGACATGTTATTGATGGCTTATAAGAAAGATGAACGAGAAGATAATCATAAGTGGTACCTTGATAGCGGTGCAAGTAATCACATGTGTGGGAGAAAAAGTATGTTCGTGGAGCTTGATGAATCGGTGAGAGGAAATGTTGCCTTAGGAGATGAATCAAAGATGGAGGTTAAAGGTAAAGGAAACATTCTCATCCGGTTAAAGAATGGGGATCATCAATTTATCTCCAACGTTTACTATATTCCAACCATGAAGACCAACATCTTAAGTCTTGGACAACTCTTAGAGAAAGGTTATGATATTCAATTAAAGGATACTAGTCTTTCTATAAGAGACCAAAAAGACAATCTCATTACAAAGGTGCCGATGTCAAAAAATATAATGTTTGTCCTTAACATTCAAAATGACATCGCACAATGTCTCAAGATGTGCTATAAGGAGGAGTCTTGGCTTTGGCATCTTAGATACGGACATCTCAACTTTGGAGGATTGGAGTTGCTTTCAAAGAAAGAAATGGTGAGAGGACTACCTTGCATCAACCATCCAAATCAAGTTTGTGAAGGGTGTTTACTTGGAAAACAATTCAAAATGAGTTTTTCAAAGGAGTCAAGCACACGAGCTCAAAAGCCGTTGGAGCTTATACACACAGATGTGTGTGGTCCTATCAAGCCAATATCACTCGGTAAAAGCAACTACTTCATTCTCTTTATCGATGATTTTTCAAGAAAAACATGGGTTTACTTTTTGAAAGAAAAATCAGAAGTATTTGAAAACTTCAAAAGGTTTAAAGCCCATGTTGAGAAGAAAAGTGGCCTTGTGATTAAAGCTTTGAGATCCGACCGTGCAGGAGAGTTCACATCCAAAGAGTTTCAGAAATATTGTGAAGACAATGGCATTAGAAGACAACTAACAGTGCCAAGAACCCCTTAACAAAATGGAGTAGCGGAGAGGAAAAATAGAACAATTCTTGAGATGGCGAGGAGCATGCTCAAAACTATGAGACTACCAAAAGAGTTATGGGCTGAAGCAGTTGCATGTGCGGCTTATCTATTAAATCGATCTCCAACAAGAAGTGTCTCGGGAAATACCCCACAAGAAGTTTGGAGCGGAAGAAAGCCCGGTGTTTCTCATTTAAGAGTCTTTGGAAGCATTGCTCATGCTCATGTACCGGACGAGAAACGAAGCAAACTAGATGACAAAAGTGAGAAGTATATATTCATTGGTTATGATATTAACTCCAAAGGCTATAAGCTCTATAATCCGGACACAAAGAAGACAATCATAAGTCGAAATGTCATCTTTGAAGAAGAAGGAAAATGGGATTGGAGATCAAATGATGAAGACTATAACTTTTTTCCATATCTTGAAGAAGATGATCTGGAGCAACCAAGAGAGGAGCCTACTACACCACCAACATCACCAACAAGTTCTCAAGGAGAAGAAAGTTCGAGCGAAAGGACTCCACGCTTTAGAAGTTTACAAGAACTTTACGAGGTAACTGAAAATCAAGAAAATCTTACTTTATTCTGCCTATTCGTGGAGTGTGAGCCCATGGACTTCCAAGAAGCTATGGAAAAGAAGACATGGAGAAATGCGATGGATGAAGAAATCAAAGCGATAGAAAAGAACAATACATGGGAGTTATCTTCACTTCCAAATGGGCACAAGCCAATCGGTGTGAAGTGGGTGTACAAAGCAAAGAAAAATTCTAAAGGAGAAGTAGAGAGATACAATGCAAGATTGGTGGCCAAAGGTTATAGTCAAGGAGAATTGATTACGATGAGGTATTCGCTCCCGTTGCTCACCTAGAAATAGTTAGACTAATCATTTCATTGGCAGCTCAAAATAATTGGAGGATACATCAAATGGATGTCAAATCAGCCTTCTTAAATGGAGAACTTGAAGAAGAAGTTTACATTGAGCAACCACAAGGCTATATAATCAAGGGAGAAGAAGATAAAGTCTTAAGGTTGAAGAAGGCACTTCATGGGTTAAAACAAGCCCCAAGAGCTTGGAATACTCGAATTGACAAATACTTCAAGGAGAAAGATTTCATCATGTGTCCATATGAGCATGCACTCTATATCAATTCAAAATGGTGATATATTGATTGCATGTTTGTATGTAGATGACTTAATATTCACGGGTAATAATCCAAGCATGTTCGAGGAGTTCAAGAAA
Source organism: Cardamine occulta (assembly GCA_028015245.1). Lineage (NCBI taxonomy): Eukaryota > Viridiplantae > Streptophyta > Magnoliopsida > Brassicales > Brassicaceae > Cardamine > Cardamine occulta. Next base: position 13,532,834 of record CM051378.1, on the reverse strand, counting down.
GAGATGACAAAGGAGTTCGAGATGACGACTATTGGATTGATGTCTTACTACCTCGGAATTGAAGTGAAACAAGAAGACAATGGAATCTTCATAACTCAAGAGTGTTATGCTAAGGAGGTACTTAAGAAGTTCAAGATGGATGACTCTAATCCAGTTAACACACCGATGGAATGTGGAATCAAGTTGTCAAAGAATAAATAAGGAGAAAGAGTGGATCCGACACTATTAAAAAGTTTGGTTGGAAGCTTACGTTATTTAACGTGTACAAGGTCTGATATCTTATATGCGGTTGGAGTTGTTAGTCGTTACATGGAGCATCCAACAACAACTCATTTCAAGGCAGCAAAGAGGATTCTTCGCTATATCAAAGGTACCATAAATACTATTGTACCTCTAACGACTACAAGCTTGTTGGATATAGTGATAGCGATTGGGGTGGAGACATAGACGACCGAAAGAGCACAAGTGGTTTCGTGTTCTACATTGGAGATACGGCTTTCACATGGATGTCAAAGAAGCAACCAATTGTTACTCTATCTACATGTGAAGCGGAATACGTAGCAGCCACTTCATGTGTTTGCCATGCTATTTGGTTACGAAACTTGTTAAAGGAGTTAAGCTTGCCACAAGAAGAGCCAACTGAAATCTTTGTGGATAACAAGTCAGCAATAGCATTGGCGAAGAACCCAGTCTTTCATGATCATAGTAAGCACATTGACACACGTTATCACTACATTAGAGAGTGTGTTAACAAGAAGGAGGTGCAATTGGAGTATGTGAAAATAAATGATCAAGTAGCCGATATCTTCACCAAGCCTCTTAAGCGCAAAGACTTTACCAAGATAAGGAGCTTGCTTGGAGTAGCAAAATCAAGTTTAAGAGGGGGTGTTGAAAGTTAAACTTGATTTTGGATCAAGTTTAATTATTGGATCAATTATCCAATAATTATCATTTTGGGCCAAATCCAAATTCTAGAGTTTTCTCTAGAAATATCAACACCTCCACCTCCTTAAAAAGTTCTAGAATCATCCACACACCTCTCCACCTCCTTAAAGATAAAAAATCTAGATATTTACATAGAATTATCTAGATAATTTGCAATAAAATAATCTAATATTGGAGAAGAATTATCTAGAGTTAGGATTAAAATATTTGAGATATTTTGTAATGTGGAGGCTATAAATACCTCCTTCCCCTTCTCATTTGTAACTAACTTAAGTTAAGAAGTGAGTAATAAGAAAGAGTTGAAAACTATATCAAAGTCTTCCATTTCCTAAATTTCTCTTCTAAACACTTAAACACTTTCTCTATCATAATCTTAAAAGTTTTTTCTTCCAACAACTGAAACATGAGTTTCTCATAAATCTTCGGGACTTGGAGATCTATGACTCTGGGTATTTACTGATCCACCCATATGAAGTGGATCGGATAAGAGTTCCTTTGGACTTGGCTTCTTTCTCTAAACTGAAAAATCTTTGTGTCTTAACGCTGAAGGTGCCGATCTTCAAGATATCGTCGGGATATGAAGAAGCAGATAGGTTCCACATGGATGTCATCTTTCCCAGTCTAGAGTCTCTCACACTTATGGGAACAAAGCTCGAGGAAGATCCAATGCCTGCTTTACAAAAGTTGCCGAGACTGGAAGATCTGGTCTTCAAAGATTGTGATTGCTTGGGAGCCAAGATAAGGATCAGCGCACAAGGTTTTGGTCGGCTGAGGAAGCTTAAATTGTTCATGGTAAGACTAGATGTGTTACAGATCGAAGAAGAGGCCATGCCTAGTTTGATAAACCTGGAAGTGATGACCCTGGGACAACGACCAATAAAGCTCATGATTCCAGATCGAATACGAGCGTTTGTTTGATGCATTCCATCAGAATGAGGTATCTGTTCAAAAGTTTGAAGCTTTCAAATTTCGATAATAAGCCATGAAGCAGTCTTCCATCATACCTCACTCTTGCACAAAAGATTAAACTCATTGAAATCAACCGTCTATATTGAATGCCTCACCAAGGGATCTCAATTACTAGACACAACTCAAGGAAGGCTTGATGTCACTGAGAGCGGACAGTGAGTTAGGTCTTGGGTTTACAAATGGGAGTTTGTCTTAAACCGATGGAAGTTGATGCATTTTGGGAGGATTGAGAGAAGAAAGAAGAGAAGAGATCGAGCAGAGAAATTGGGGTTTATTTTTTATCTGAGGAAGAAAGACAGAGTAAGAGTAAAGGAGAAAGAGGAAAAGCAGAGTATATTTTGTGTGATGGATATCCGTCCATTTTAAACCCTCATCATTTTATTTTAAGAAGATAGGCTAATGGGTTTGAATATTTGTAAAGATTTAGAGTATCTATCCCGTAATTACCCATATTTAACATCCCTAAATTAGTATGAAAGAGAGAGAAGAGAGTGAGATAGAGGAGGGAAGTGAAGGGACGATAGCGACCGCCTTACCATTGTAACCAATGCTTAATTACCACTTGTCACAACAAGAAATTTACCGTAAAATTCTGACGGATTCCCGACGTATTTCCGATAGACATGAAAATTGACGATTCCGTCGGAAATCCGTCGGAAATTTTCCGACGGATTTATATTCCGTCAGAAATTACGTCGGAATTGACAATTCCGTCAGAAATCCGTTGGAAATTTTCCGACATATTTCCGATGGATTTCTGACGTATTTCCAACGGATTTTTGACAGAATTTGTTTTTCGGCTTGTCTAGTCATGTGTCAGACTAAACCTTAGAATGAGACACATGAAACCACAAAACCGTCAGAAATCCGTCAGAAATTTCCGACGGATTTCCGACGGGTTTGTGGTTTCGTGGTCGTTTACGATCCGTTTCTCTTGAAATATGTTTGTAGTATGCTATGTTACTCATTTCAATCAAAAAATAATACCAAAAACCTTGTTATCTATCATATATACCAAAATTAGAAAAATTCATACAATCATGTTTACATGTTAGACAATGATACATATACTTAAGCGATGATTTATAAACATAACAAATAAAATTTTCTAATTTTGGTATATTTAATATGTAACAAGGTATTTGTTAGTATTTTATCATTGAAATGAGTAACAAATCATATTACAAACATATTTCAAGAGAAACGGATCATAAACACGTAAACCACAAAATTGAAATCCGTCAGAAATTTCCGACGGATACTATATCAAATGTGTTAAATATGTTGCATATGAGATTAATTATATTTTTAGATTATCCGTCGGAAATCCGTCAGAAATTTCTGATGGATTTCCGACGGAATATAAAAATTTGACCGCGTAAGTTACCCGCGTGAATTAAATTTGTTTAAATTTATTGCAATCCATCGGAAATCCGTCGGAAATTTCCGACGGATAGCAAAAATATAGGCGCGAATGTTCGAAATATTTTCGAAAAACACCGCCAAATATTAATTTTTTCGCCAATTCCGACGGAATTCCGACGGATATATCCATCGGAAATTTGTTTTTATATATCACTTCTTCTTCTCGGCGAATTCATTTCTCATTTAATAAGAAGAAGAAGAAGAAGAAGAAGAAGAAGAAGAAGAAGAAGAAGAAGAAGAAGAAGAAGAAGAAGAAGAAGAAGATGAAGAATTTTTTTATTTTAATTTTTAAAAAGAAGCTTAAAGCCTCTGTGAGAAGCGGAGGGTCCTCGTACAACGCTGTGGATCAGCTTGTCATGTACTTGTACACAAAGTGAAAATGCTGAACTTTACTTATAATAAGAGAGCTTACGTCAAAAAAAAGAGAGAGCTTTGATTAGTATAGATCAAGCTTGATGTTATTCAAATTCTAACTTTGATTTGTCATGTTGTTTATTCCTATGTAATTTGAACTCCATTTTAATTTGTGATGCAATATATCTCACAAACCCTATCTGTATTTAGTTGTTACACCAAAACAATTCAGAAACTCTTAGAGCATATGTAGTGGGTAGAGATCACTCACAAAATATATATATATATATATATATATATTAATATAAATTAGTTATATGATTAAATTTTAAAAAATTTTAAAGAGTTGAACAAATCAATTGTAAACAAATGGTGGATGAGTCTCTCAAAAGTTCTCAAAAGTTTTCAAATTCTTCTCATTCTCTTTTTTCTTTTTTTCATTATTATTATTATTTTTTTTAAATCATAAGAAACTCATGTTAAAGACTTCCACTAATCATGCTGTTATACTTAACTGCAATAAACTCAACCAATAGTGCACACAAGCATTCGGCATCTAAACTAGTCGAAACCCAAAAGGTCCTTGTAACCAATATTTGCATTTTAATTTCAAAGTTCATTATCAAGAAGAAGAAAAAAACTAGTCGAAATGTAGCTATAAATGGACCAAAAATTATTTTTACGTTTTGTGGAATGTTAATTTCTTCCTTCCGCTGAAAACTCATTAGGTAGAAAGTATATCAACCCATTGATGCAATAATTGCACCAAGATTGGAGAACCATCAACCATGCATGTAGCCACTTTTGAGGAAGTATAGTCCTATATTTGGAGATCACAAGTCACAATCCCGTTGATATTTTTATTATTATCTTAACAAATTAAAAGAAACAAAAAAAACTATCCAATGTGGCCAAAACAAAACAAACAAACACAAACACGCTTTTCTTGGAATTGATGTCACTTTCACCCTTCTATTAAAATTTAAATACCACATTCATTAGCATGTGGAAATGTTATTATAGCATAGGAGGAAGTGAGATAAAGTGGTTGTCACACGAGAAACACGAGAAATAGAAAAAAAATATAGAGAGATATGAGATTTTAATAATAATTGGTGACTGATTTAGAGATCTAATGCTTTTGGAGACAGAGTGGAAAGATGCTAAAAGCTATAATGACCTCCATGTAACATAAATAAATAGATTATCCTTGGTTTTTATAAATCAAGCTTGATCTTGTTTACAAAGTAGGTAGTTTGTTATGCAAATAAAAAGCAATTCAAATTAATCAAATACAAGTACTGTATCTCTTTACGCACTTCTCTCAAAAATTGAATGGTCTCTTTAGGCAGTTTTGTGGTAAAAAATTCCATCTCCTAGGCAAAAGAAGTCCTGCTACAAACATGCATGACCAAAACGTAATGCAAGTGACTGATTTTTTTTATTATCCTTCTTGGAAAAAATAATGATTGTTTTAACTTTATTGGAAAAATAATAATTGTTTTTTTTTTATTTTAGAACCACAGATATCGTATGTAATATCTCATGTGCAGTGTAATCATATACAAATAATTGGAGACAGGAGCTCTTTTTGACAATTGAATTATTATCTAAATGCCAAAAGAGAACAGACAAAAATCCTTCAAGTGGATAGAACAAACAAACAAACAAAAAACATTGGTTTTTCTAGGAATGTCATTTACTTGATTACGGTGGCTAGCTCTGCATTAAAATGAAAAGCTTATGGCTTAAAAATATCAGTCTTTTGGGGAAATGAGGAACACTTAAGTGTTACAATAGTCTCCTTTAGAAGATTGTGTTCTCCTATATAATGGGATTTCAATAATAACCAGGACACTTATCTAGAGATCTTTTGCACTAAGAGAAAAAATAAAGAAACGAGAGAGAGAAGTCAAGAAATGAAGAAAAGAGCAGAGAAGAGAAGGATAGTGTTGGTTCCACTTCCATTACAAGGACATATCACTCCAATGATGCAACTCGGTCAAGCCCTTAACTTGAAGGGCTTCTCAATTACAGTTGTTCTAGAACAGTTCAATCTAGTTAGCTCTTCACACAACTTCCCTGATTTTGAATTTGTCACCATACCAGAAAGCTTACCAGTTTCTGAAATCGAGGCATTTGGACCAGTTGAGTTTTTGATAAAGCTCACCGAAACCAGCGACGCAAACTTCAAGAACTGTATAGCTCAGTTGTTATTACAACAAGGCAATGATATTGCATGTATCATCTACGACGATCTCATGTACTTCTCTGAAGCTGCAGCTAAGGAGTTCAAGATTCCCAGTATCATTTTTAGCACTACAAGTGTTACACATAAAGTTTGCTGCTGTGTTTTAAGCAAACTAAATGCCAACAAGTTCTTGATCGATATTGAAGGTATTCAAAAGTAGCTTATTATCCATTCTGCATCTCTTCCTTTTAATCAACACTGGTCTTTTTGACTTTGCAGATCATGAATTGCAAAACAAGGTGGTGGAAAATCTGTATCCATTAAGTTACAAAGACCTACCAGCTTCAGGATTTGGGCCACTAGAACGATACTTGGAGCTCTGTAAGGAAGTCGTCAACAAAAGAACAGCTTCTGCTGTAATCATTAACACGACAAGTTGTCTAGAAAGCTCGTCTTTATCATGGCTGCAACAAGAATTCAAAATTCCAGTGTATCCATTAGGCCCTCTTCACATTACAGCTTCAGTGCCTTCTAGTTTATTGGAAGAGGATAGGAGCTGCATTGAATGGGTGAACAAGCAGAAACCAAGTCAGTCATATACATAAGCTTTGGAAGCCTAGCTCTAATGGAAACCAAAGAAGTGGTGGAGATGGCTTGGGGTTTGTATGATAGCAGCCAACCTTTCTTATGGGTCATCCGATCGGGCTCTGATTCATTGCCAGAGCAAATCAGTAAGATGGTGTCAGAAAAGGGGTACATTGTGAAATGGGCACGGGCACCGCAGAAAGAAGTACTTGAACATCGTGCAGTGGGAGGCTTCTGGAGCCACTGTGGATGGAACTCAACGCTCGAGAGCATTGTGGAAGGAGTTCCAATGATTTGCAGGCCTTTTAACGGTGAACAGAAGTTAAACGCAATGTATATAGAAAGTGTTTGGAGAATAGGAATTCAGCTTGAAGGTGAAGAGGAAAGAGGAGGGGTCAAGAGAGCTGTGAAGAGATTGATCGTGGAAGAAGAAGGTGCATGCATGAGGGAGAGAGCCCATGGTTTAAGAGAAAAGATCAAAGCCTCTGTGAGATGTGGAGGCGCCTCATACAAGGCATTGGATGAGCTTGTCAAGTTCTTGAATACAGAGTGAAGATTAATTCATGTATTATTAGAGAGCTTTGATTAGTATAGATTAAGCTTGATGTTTCATTTTGTTCAAAGTAGATCACTATAAACAGTTATTGGAAACAGAGGAAATATCCAAAATTATAGTATAAAGTTAGAAAATTTCCATGTTAGAATTCATCTTTGGATTTCCTTGTGTCGTGGCACAGTACAAGTTTCCCAGTTCTTGAAACTCTTAATGAAAATCTCCTAAGAAATTAAATTTATCCCTCGGTATGTACATTTGTAATTTCCTCTTTCTCCACAAATGATTAATCGTTATTTTGATCTAATATTATTGTTTACGTCTTAGCCAACCTCCCTCATGGTTGAATTTGAAAGGCTTGAGACCACGACAATGCTTCAATCAGTTGTATTCTGTAATTGAACAATGAATATTAATGCTATATACCATGACATGTTAATTGAAAGGAAATTGGCAGAATATGAAACATACCAAGTGCGAAACATTATCCTGAAACTTTTAAATGATTTCGGTTTGTCAGTAAGTTCATATACTTAGAAGGCAGACAGGAGCGGCTCAAAAATAGGAAATGTTTTTTTGGCCATGTTCAATATTTAAATATGCGTCTTAATTACGTGTTTTTCATTATTTTGGACCCAAAAATACACTTAAATTTTTGTTAATTTATTTTGGGCCATATGCAATTGCACCACTCGCACATGTCTCCAGAACCTCCCCTGAACGCAGATGATCGGTTGGATTTGGCTGTGTCTGAACCCTGTACAGTGAAAACAAATTGAAGCCCCTCTAAATCAAGCAGCTCTAGTGGAATTTGGCCTGAACGATTAAACTGCATCATTTGATAAGGAAAGAGACTGATTTGCGTTTTTGGAGAATAGGAAAACGTAATGCAAGAGACTGATTTGATTTATCTTTCTTGGAAAATTAATGATTGTTTTATCTTTTTTTGGACCAAAAAGATATGAAAGATAAGAACAATATCCTTCTCTTCAACACTAAATTAATGGGAAGATCTATTTTATGATTTTAGAACCACAGATGTCGTATGTAATATATATCATGTGCAGTGTAATCATATACAAATAATTGGAGACAAAAGCTCTTTTTTGACAGTTGAATTATTATCTAAATGCCAAAAGAGAACAGACAAAAATCCTTTTTTGCAGGGGGTTGTTCATCGGCCACGATGCTTGTCTGGTGCGCCGGAGAAGAAAACACCGGCTGTTTTAAAGTGGGCGGTTGGTGGAGTAACTAAATGATTTTTAATAGTTTTGGACTTGAAAGTTTAAAATCTAAAAGAAAAATCAAATTATTTTGATAATAAATAACAAAGATATAGATGAATTCACTTATATAAATGATCAAGTTCGCTTCGGGATAAGCGTAATGGATGTTGCATTCCATTGCTGGAGAATCTTACCATTTCTAAAAAATTTCAAGACTGCTTCGGTGAGGTCCTTACCCAAGTGGATAGAACAAACAAACAAACAACATTGGTTTTTCTAGGAATGTCATTTACTTGATTACGGTGGCTTAAAAATATCAGTCTTTTGGGGAAATGATGAGGAACACTTAATTGTTAGAATAGTCTCCTTTAGAAGATTGTGTAGTCTCCTATCTAATGGGATTTCCTTGTGTCGTGGCACAGTACAAGTTTCCAATTCTAAAAGCTCGCTTTCTTCACAAGTTGTTACAAACTCCATCGGCCACACAAGCATCTAAACTAATCCAAACGTAACTCTCCAATACAATAGAAAGTTATTAGTACTTTCAAAAGAAATGAGAAATACTTAAACTTGTATACCAACCCTTTGATGTAATAATTGCAACCAAGATTGTTGAACCATGCATGTAGGCCACTTTTGAAGAATCTTTTGTATTTGGAGACTACAATTATTAGCGTCTTAGACAGTTTAATAATGATCAAAATATCAAAACAAATCCTACCAAATGTGGCTAAAACCACCAACTCTTATGGGAGCCCATACAAAACAAATAAAAGAAACACGCTTTTCTTGGAGTTAATGTCATCACTTTATGCCTTCTACCAAAAGTCTCATTAGGTTATGGAAGGTTATTGCATTAAGAAAAGGTAAATGTTACACGAGGAACACGTTACTATATAAAATTGTATCTTTGGAAGACTGGAAAGTTTCCAATGCAAATGGGATTTTAATAATAATTTGGATCAGTTATTTAGAGATGTTCCTCATTGAAAGATGAAAAGAGAGAGAAAGCTTAAGAAATGGAGAGAATGGAATCAAAGAGAATGATAGTGTTGGTTCCCTTGACATTACAAGGACATATATCTCCAATGATGCAACTTGGCAAAGTCCTTAAGATGAAGGGATTCTCAATTACAGTTTTTCAGGGACAGTTCAATCAAGTAAGCCCTTCTTCTCAACACTTCCCTGGTTTTCAGTTTGTCACCATACCAGAAAGCTTACCAGAGTCTGAAATCGAGACACTCGGGCCAATTGAGTTTCTTTTAAAGCTCAACAAAACCAGTGAGGCAAGCTTCAAGGACTCTATAGCTCAGTTGTTTCTGCAACAAGGCAATGATATAGCATGTATTATCTATGATGAGTTCATGTACTTTTGTGGAGCTGCAGCTGAGGAATTCAAGCTCCCTAATGTCATCTTCAGCACTACAAGTGCTACACATAAAGTTTGCTACAGTGTATTAAGCAAACTCAATGCCAAGAAGTTCTTGGTCGACATAGAAGGTACCCAAAACAAGCTTATTACCCATTCTGCACCCGGTTTTTTTAACTCAATACAGGTTTTTTGGCTTTGCAGATCCTGAACTGCAAAACAAGGTGGTGGAAAACTTGTATCCATTAAGATATAAAGACCTACCGACTTGGGGATTTGAGCCCCTAGAGCGAATGTTAGAGCTCTGTAGGGAAGTAGTCAACAAAAGAACAGCTTCTGCTGTTATTATCAACACGGTGAGCTGTCTAGGAAACCTGTCTCTCTCACGGCTGCAACAAGACCTCGGAGTTCCAGTGTACCCATCAGGCCCTCTTCACATTACAGCTTCATCGGCTGGGCCTAGTTTAATGGAAGAGGACAAGAGCTGCATTGAATGGTTGAACAAGCAGAAACCAAGGTCAGTCATATACATAAGCTTGGGAAGCCTAGCTCGCATGGAAACCAAGGAGTTGTTCGAGATGGCTTGGGGATTGTTGAATAGCAACCAACCTTTCTTATGGGTCATCCGACCAGGTTCTATCCTTGGCTCTGACGGGATCGAGTCATTGCCAGAAGAAATCAGTAAGATGATGTCAGAAAGAGGATACATTGTGAAATGGGCACCACAGATAGAAGTACTTGGACATCCTGCAGTGGGAGGCTTCTGGAGCCACTGTGGATGGAACTCAATACTCGAGAGTATTGTGGAAGGAGTCCCAATGATTTGCAGACCTTATAGCGGGGAGCAGAAGGTAAACGCAATTTACATAGAAAGTGTGTGGAGGATAGGGATTCTGCTTCAAGGTGAAGTGGAAAGAGGAGAAGTCGAGAGAGCTGTGAAGAGGTTGATCATGGATGATGAAGGTGCATGCATGAGGGAGAAAGCACTTGGTTTAAAAGAGAAGCTCAAAGCCTCTGTAAGAAGTGGAGGCGCTTCATACAATGCATTGGATGAGCTCGTCAACTACTTGGAGACACAGAGAAAAGATGCTCAACTTCGCAGCAATTCCTAAAGACAGAGTAAAGCCAATGAACTTTTTTTTTTGATAAAATAAAGCCAATGATTTTTATTTGTTTTGGATAAAATAAAGCCAATGAACTTTTTTTTTGATAAAAATCATAAAATAAAGCCAATGAACTTCATGTAACATATAAATAATAAAACTCAAGTACGTCTCTTTGTTTACACAGTACTAGATCCAAGAACCTACATGTTATATGAATGATCATAAGGTTCCAACTCCAAGAAAGTTTACTATTAGCTACTCCAACAGAACCAACTTTAATTGACTTCATGAAACAAAAAGAAACAACTTTCCCTCACAACTAGAAAATGACCTCTCTATCTCTTGGGGAGTCGCTGATGGAGACTCTCTATGGCTCGATACCACCGCAATAGCTGCATCTTCCGATTCGTACCATTTGTTGGATTAGCAGTCATAATGCGTTTGTAAGATTGGGTTTCATTTCATGATCATTAAGCTTCCAAACAATATCCATTTCCTCAGTTTCCATTCTAATTCACCAATCACAAAAATGCAGCACATAGTGAAGAAAGGGTCTTTCTTGAAGCAAGAACAAATTCACAATGGTTGAATTGTCCAAAAAATATTCACTCACCATTCATGACTGCTCCGTATCAAATCAATCCAAGGACTGAAGAACAGACCAAACTTGAGAACCTTAAGAAAAAAAAAAAAAAATCAGCAACTGGAGAGAAATTGTAAAACAAAACTTCACTTAGGCATATCGTCGAACAGTGTCTAGGCATAAGATGTACATAATCGTTCTAAAACATAATGATGAATGAAAAAACAATTTCACTTTTATTACGAATTCAAATCCCTATTCATGAAACAACAATTCGATTTCTCACCTGTTGAATGAAGCTTCAAATGAGAAGCAAATTTCAACAAGACGATCAGATTTTCAAGTATTGAGTTACAGAGAAGAAGAAGTTACATAATTCAAAATGAATCTAACGGAGTAACAAACTCTGCTTTTAACATTTCAACGTTTAACAAACTTCTCCAGCTCATCCCATTCCTCACTTAACACGTGTCCTTCTTCTTTAAACTTCTATTCGCCCACGTGTTCAAGTCAACATTTTTCATTTTAGTCAACTCTGTTTCAAAACTCTGTTTCTTCACAAACTTCATCTCCCAAAACACCTAAAATCTTTTTATTTTGACAAAAGTCAAATTCAAATAACAGATGAAACTGTTATAGTCTGCATAAGTTATAATATGTTCGTAAATATAATGTGGAAAATAAAATATTATACATAAAATTATCATAAAAGTACCAAAACAAATCGAATCTTTGAATGTCACTAATCTGAATCGAATCTTTACTTAATGGTATACCATCTTATCTTGACAGCCAACAACGACGCCGGGTCAAACCAAATGAGGTTTGATTGCTTAAAAAAAAATGTAGTTGCAAGTTGCAACAGTTGACTTATATAAAAATAGTTCCCTTTGGAAGATTGTGGAATTTTTCCAACACAAGTGGGATTTTAATAATTGTTTTGGATCACTTATTACATTGAGAAACAAGAGAAAAGAGAAGAAAAAAAAAAGGAGATAAAGATAAAATGGAGAAAAGAGCAGAGAAGAGAAGGATTGTGTTAGTTCCAGTTTCTGCACAAGGACATGTAACTCCTTTTATGCAACTTGGGAAAGCCCTTCAATTAAAAGGCTTCTCAATTACAGTTGTTCAGTCAAAATCCAAGCAAATAAGCTCTTCTTCATCTCAACATTTTCCTGGTTTTCACTTTGTAACATTACCAGAAAGCTTACCTCTGTCTGAAGCTAAGAGACTAGGATCAGTCAAGTTTCTAATGAAGCTCAACGAAACCAGTGAGGCAAGCTTCAAAGATTGTATAAGTCAGTTATTGCTACAACAAGGCAATGATATCGCTTGTATCATCTACGACAAGCTTATGTACTTTTGTGAAGCTGCAGCTAAGGAGTTCAAGATTCCTAGTGTCATCTTCAGCACTACATGTGCTACAAATCTTGTTTGCTGCTGTGTTTTAAGTAAACTCAATGCTGACAAGTTCTTGATTGACATGAAAGGTACCTAAAACTAGTTCTTAATACTCCATTTCAAAACCGGTCCTTTCACTCTTTTTTTTCCCCGTATTTTACAGATCCTGAAATGCAAGAGAAGGTGGTGGAAGATTTGTATCCTTTAAGATACAAAAACTTACCAACTTCAGGATTTGGGCCATTAGAGCCACTTTTTGAGAGTTGTAAGGAAATAGTTAACAAAAGAACAGCTTCTGCTATTATTATCAACACGACAAGCTGTCTAGAGAGCTCGTCTCTGTCATGGCTGAAACAAGAACTTAATATCCCAATGTATCCATTAGGCCCTCTTCATATTACAGCTTCATCGCCGGGTCTTAGTTTACTGGAAGAGGACAAGAGCTGTATTGAATGGTTGAACAAACAGAAACCAAGATCAGTCATATACATAAGCTTGGGAAGCAAAGCTCACATGGAAGCTAAGGAGATGTTGAAGATGGCTTGGGGATTGTTGAATAGCAACCAACCTTTTTTATGGGTTATCCGGCCTGGCTCTATCGCAGGTTTGGAATGGATAGAGTCATTGCCAGTGGAAGTTAGTAAGATGATCTCAGAAAGAGGATACATTGTGAAATGGGCATCACAGATAGAAGTACTTGGACATCATGCAGTAGGAGGGTTCTGGAGCCACTGTGGATGGAACTCGACGCTCGAGAGCATTGTGGAAGGAGTCCCAATGATTTGCAGGCCATTTCAAGGCGAGCAGAAGTTAAATGCAATGTATGTGGAGAGTGTTTGGAGAATAGGGATTCAGCTTGAAGGTGAAGTGGAAAGAAAAGGTGTAGAGAGAGCTGTGAAGAGGTTTATTTTGGATGAAGAAGGTGAAGGCATGAGGGAGAGAGCACTTGATTTAAAAGAGAAGGTTAAAGCCTCTGTGAAAAGTGGAGGGTCCTCGTATGACGCATTGGATGAGCTTGTCAAGTTCTTGAACACAGAGTGAAAGATGCTTAACTTCATGTATTATAAGAAAGCTTTGGTCAGTTATTAGATCAAGCTTGATGTTGCAAAAGATTTCAAAAGTAGATGACTTTTTTGTGCAAATAAAAAGTTATTGGAAACAGAGGAAAGATTCAAGTTTTTATAAATTCAGGATAAAAAGTCTGATTATCTATAGTTTGGAAGCACAACAAAAGCTTGAAACTCTTGTTGAAAATCTCCAAAGAAATCCCCTGAAAACAATGAACTATAGTTTCAAAAGAAGATGACATTATAAGTTTGGAGACAGATTCATAAGATGCAAATACCACACATAAGGAGAAGAAATGGTAATGTGTTTTAACATGTAAAGATGGCGGTTGATGTTAAGTTGTACCCATTGGGGTTTTAAGAATTTTCTACACAGGCATAAGAAAATCATACAGTCCCAATTCCATGAATTTCACAAAACAGTTGACTTGATCTCTGAACTCGTTATGTAGTATTGTTCTTTCTTGTTGCACACACTAATAGGCATTTAGTTGCTACACCAGTCGCCAAAAATATTCAGAAACTCTTATAACTACTACAAACTCAAGAACGGTCCATACTAGTATCTAACGTACTTGAAATATAACTCTTTATGGAGTTATGGACCCAAAAAAAAAAGCGTTTACTTTTGTTGGAATGTTTTCATCCTTCCAAAACAATGGAAAATGATTGTTTTAAAATGAAACGAAAAAAATACTTAATTCTAACACAAAAAATGCATACAATATACGATACTTAATTGTATGCCAACCCTTTGAATGATGAAATAATTTCACCAAGATATGAAAACCATGCATGTAGCCACTTTTGAGGAACCACTTTTGAGGAATCTTTTGTATTTGGAAACTACTAGTATAGCCTCTTGACCTTTCAACTATTAATATCAAGGAGATCAGAAGTGTATAAAGTGTTTGGAGAATATGGATTCTGCTTCATAGGGAAGTGGAAAGAGGAATGGTCGAGAAAGAGCTGTGAAAAGGTTGATTTTGGATGAAGAAGGTGCAGGCATGAGGGAGAGATCCATTGTTTTAAAGGAGAAGCTCAAAGCCTCTGTAAAAACTAGAGGCTCTTCATACAACGCATTGGAAGAGATTGTCAACTTCATGTAGCAGTTCTTACAAAACCAGTTGGATATTTTCATGAGCTCTAGGACAAAAAATATTTTTGGGCTCTTCAATTTTTTTTTTTAAGATTTTTATCAAAAAAATATTTTTTGAACCACTAAATATTTTTAAATGAGTAATATTTTTATAAATTTTGTAGTTAAAATAAAAATATATACATATAAAAAAAATTTGGGCCCCCTCCAATCTAATTTTTTAAAAATATTTCAAAATTTTTATATATAAAAAAATCGGGCCTTCTAATTATTAACACCCGAAATTGGGTCCCGAGACCGTCGCCCATCCCGCCCTCCTCTCTAAGCCGGCCCTGAGTTCTTAAAGACACAGTACATAAGCTGAACTTCTTGTAGCTGTTTCTTACGACGTGAAAGATAATGAACTTCATGTATTATAAGAGAACTTTACTTTTTATAGATCACAATGTTAGAATTTATATGCCTGTTTCCTAATTGCTAAGGAGATAGATTCACAGTTGCATATGCTAATTGATACGTCTCATTATCCATCTACATGTAAGTTAATAATATTCTCATATTTGCTTAATTTTTGATTGTTGATATTAGCTTTGATTATAAGAGACAACATATCAATATTTAGAAGAACTATAAGATTTCTTATGTAGTATTCGTTTATTTGTATATATACATTGTTTGGTGATATCCACTATATTTATTTTTGGGCAAATTTTTATTTTGCACATTTTTAAAAATTTATTTTTAGATGGATCCCCTGAGTTATTGAAACAGTGGGCTCAAATAGGCCCTGTTAAAAAATAAAATTTCAAAAAAATACAATTTTTTTTTAGTTTTCTCTTCTTTTTTCTCGTATTTTTTAAACAATTTTTTTGTTTTATTATTTTTTCAAACATATAATAATTTAAAAGTTAATTGTTATTTAGAGTTTTAATTAGACCATAATATTTTTATTTTATCAGAAACAAAAATAGTAGTATTTAAAATACGCAATATGAAAAAACTTACGGGAGGAGACGTTGAAATAAAACTTAATCCAAGCGGAGCGTTTTAACCAAACCCCTCAAAAAGTAAAACACCGAGATCATTTGCTTCCATCTCTTTACTCTCTGGTTTTCTGAAATCGAGCTTGAAGATTCATAATCTTGCTTGAATTTTGAGGAACTGGTTTGGTGCGCTACGGTTTTGCGAAAGAGAGATGGATAGGATCAGCGGTCTACCAGATGACGTCATTGGGATAATCGTGAGTTTTCTTGCTGCAAATGACGCTGCTCGTGTGTTGCTTCTCGCAAGGAGCTATAGGAATCTCTATACAATTATACCAAATCTTGAATTCAACGACGCACTTGAGTTTCAGGGGACTTTCACGGATTTTGTGACTCAATCATTGGCTCGGCTTCAAACTACTACCTTGATTAGGAGATTCTCTCTAAAATATAAAAGGGATAAACTTGTTGATTCAGATCGTATCAATCATTGGCTACGTGATGTGTTGAAGCGTAGTGTCATGGATCTTGAACTCGACATATCTGGTGGTGATAATAGATATGAATTGCCTTTGGATGGATATGAATTGCCTTTGGAGATCTTCACTTGCAATACATTAACTAAGATGAAATTGGGGGAAGAATTTGTCATCAGAGCTCTCCCTAAGGATGCTTTGTTACCATCGCTTGAAAGTCTCATTCTTGAATCGGTTCGGTTCTATGCTCGTGATGATAATGGTGATTGTGCGTTTCATGCGTTTCTTTTGGCTTGCCCTGTGCTTAAGGAACTGAAGATAGATGGAATGTACTGGGAAAATTGGAAATGGTCAAGAATTGTGTCCAGTCAAAGTCTTCAAAGACTTACTATTGGTCGTACTTTGTCTGAGGGTTATTATGAGCCTTCATCTCAGAGCATTTCGTTTAATACCCCGAATCTTGCCTTCTTTCAGTGCGGTGATTTTGTCCCGTATCCAACTGTTAATTTTGATTCCCTTGTCGAAGCTAAGCTCAATCTTTGGGTGATGGTAGATCGCCTATGGCATGCAGAGTTTGCAAATGATGATGATGTTTTGTCTAGCAATCCGACAAATCTGATTAAGGGGTTAAGAAATGTTAAGATCTTGGATTTAACATCTCCTGTTATGCTTGAGGTAAGTCAAGTGTATTATTGTTTCTTTCTTTGTACTAGGTAATTACAGTTTGAGAATCAAGTGTGCATCTTTAGGTTCCATAGGATGTTGCAAACGTCTAATTAAGTATATGAGCAGTGTTTCCTGAGGTTTTGTTCCAAAAATATTGCACTTAGTTGATGACTGACTAGTTGATGTATTTGATTCCAGACGCTTTACTTCTTCCGTAACGCAATCCCGGTGTTTAAAAACTTACATCGTTTAAGTTTTCAACATGATGACTGGGGAGTTTGCTGGCGAGTTCTGCCATATTTGCTAGATAAGACTCCAAATCTTAAAACCCTTGTCATTGAGGTATGACTGAAACCTGAAAGTTTATTGGATAATTCTAAATCTTCGATCTCTAATCGTCCTTGTTTGCTGCAGGGTGGATTGCACTATGTTGAAGAACCTGATTATGTTTGCCACTGCTTATTGGGATATTCATTTCTACTGTCATGTCGTGTAGAGGTTATGGAAAACTGCCATGTCTGGAGTTGCTTATAGTTAATACTTCGCGATGGGCAAGTGATAATGAAAGGTTAAGAATCATCAAGGATCTTCGAAGGTTACCGAGAGCTTCGCCTAAGTGCAGGGTCGAGTTCCGTTGTATTGTATGACTACCTACCTACTCACGTATGAAGAGGAAACTCAGGTCGTCCTAGTTGCTTAAGTCTGTTGAAACATGAATATGTTTGTGCACATTCTTGGTCACTTTTACCTCTCTAGTCACTCTCTGTTTGATTTTATTGGATTCTCCTAATTGTCTTTAGTCTCATCTTGTCTACTTTGTAGGCATGTTTTGATTTGTAACTCACTTTGCTTGTTGATGTCTTAACTGATCATGTGAAATTTTCTACGTGACAAAGATTCAATCAAAAGATGGATACGGCAGTGGTGTCTGCATTCTTAATTCTAAAATGCCCGTCTTACTCATTAATTTTCTTGTATACCACAAACATTGAGGCATGAATCTGACTTTGTCCCAATGAGGAATTTCTAGAACTTGGTCTGAGAATATGGACTCTTAGATGACACAAACTAATAAAAGTGCTATTTTGGGCATTTATCTCATAGCGTTGCTTTGACTTCTGTTTTGCATCGTTCTTAATCTTCGCAAGTGTATGATATATCTGTAAAAACCATAAAACAACTTTTTTATTAGAAAACTGATTTATAAAAGGGTAATGTGAATAAATGGTAATAGAAAACCCAACAATTAGTTCTCTCTCATCTCTTTTTCTTTCATGATGAAAGTTTCATCTCTAGTCGGTCAGTGGTGCACCCGCGAGGGATCCCTCCAATCAGCTTCTTTGCGCCTTACGAGTTTACTCACCCGTTGACTCGCACACATGTCAGATTCTTTGGTTTTCAATTAAAATCTAGACAAAAATATTCCTAACGCAATTTTAAGGGGATAAATATTTTGTTAACGATCAAAAACATTATATTGTGTGTCATATATGGATTCACATCTAAGTTATTATTTAATATGGTATAAAATAGGTTGTCTACATAGTAATGTATATATCCGACCGCAACCGCCAGCAAGTATTGCCTCTTAGCCATTTTAATTATCATCTAAATATTAAAATAAAGCCTACCCAATGGGACTAATTAATTAAAACCATAACTATTATGTTATTCCAAATTTTATCAAAAAAAAAAAAAACAATAACAAAATCTCTTATGTGAGAGCCTACAAAATAAACAAAAATAAACAGGCTTTTCTTGGATTTAATGTCACTTTCATCCTTCTATGAAACATAACTATGTATAATTCATACTTTCATTAAAAAGTAGGCTACAACATATCCTTATTAATTAATAATTTGAATATCGACCCTTCAATTATAGTTTTGTGCAAAATCATACATACCGTTATTATCCCGTTAAATGCTGCTGATGTGGATGCCACGTGTACAAATTTTTTTTAATGAATCTTCTATATTTTTCTTAATTTCAAAATTTTATCAAGTTTTGTAGATATATATATATATATACAAGTAATATAAATCTTTAATAAATTATCTAAAACTCTCATACTTTCTCTATCAAATTTTATCTGAAAAAAAATTCTTGTAATTGTATCTTCATAAAAATTACTATTTAATTTTATTTTTACTCATTCAATTTTACTCGTTTTGGATTTTACTCTCTTCAATTCTACTCTCTTCAATTTTATTTTTGTTAAAATATAATTAAATATAAGTAGACTAACGTCGCCGAGTCCAGAACGTGTCAAATTAAGAGAACCATAATTTTATTTTTTAACAAAACCACTATTTTATTTTATTTTTACTCGTTCTGGATTCGGCGGTGTTAGTCTACTTGTATTTAATTTTATTTTGTGTGTACCCACGTCGAGAGGCTATAGAAATGTATATATATATATATATTGATAGCTATTAAAAATAAAATATATATATCATACATTTGTAGATAAGAGGATCATACATCATATTTAAAAAAGGGATCATACATCAAACAAAATGACGTAATTTTATACGTTGTATCCATATCGTCATGATTTTACGAAATTTAAAACTGTGATGCTAAATGTGTTTTGGAGACGGTGAAATTTTTTATGAGGATACAATTACGAAAAAAATTTTCCCGATGAAATTTGATAGAGAGAGTATGAGAGGTTTAGATAATCTATTAAAGATTTATATTATTTCTATATATATATATATATATAAATCTACATAACTTGATAAATTTTTGAAACTAAAAAATATATAAAAGATTCATAAAAAAATGTACATGTGGCATCCACATCAGCAGAAATCTGACATGTCATCCATATTGTGTCACACGTGGCATCCACGTCAGCAGCATTTAACGGCACAGTAAAGGTGAGGCATAATTTTGCACAAAACTATAATTGAAGAGTCGATGATCAAATTATTAATTAATGAGGGTATGTTTGAGCCTACTTTTTAACGAGGAAAATGGGTAAAAAAACCCTCACCTTTTTCAAAAACATTAAAAAAAACCCTCATTTTTTTGTGGGTTTTTAAACCTTCACATTTTAATAAATGGTGAAATAAACCCTAGCTATTACAAAAAAATAAGTACATCATTATATTAAATTAGAAATAAATAAATAAATTTGGTTTACTAAATATTTTTCTAAATTTGAGTCAGTGATTTATTTTTCTTAAAATTGAGTTTTTTTAATAAAAATATTATTATAGATTAGCATATTCCGTGTTTTGATTTGAATTTGTTCAAATTTTTTTTTTTGAATAACTAACTAAAATTATTTAATATTAGTCATTTTTTGAAATATTTAAGTTATATTTTAAATATATCTTAATTTAATGTATTTAAATTAAAAATAGTTTGGTGTAGAAGTTTATGTACTTTTATAATAATAAAAATAATTTTGTTTATTTTCATGTTAATAAGTTTGTGTGACGAAACCAAATAAATATTTATTAATATAAATTCATACTCGGTTCAACATTTATTAAAATATTCATATGATTTTATTTTTTCATATATTTTTTTTATTTAAATCTATTGACATAGGTAAGATTTTCTCTGAATCTATGTCGTTTGCTTAGTTCTTAAAATTTACAAATAGCAAATACAATAAATATTTTTAATTTTTATTTGTTTTCAAACTTTTAATAGCCAGGGTTTATTTCACCGTTTATTAAAAGGTGAGGGTTTAAAAACCCACAAAAAAAGATGAAGGTTTTTTTAATATTTTTAAAAAAGGTCAGGGTTTTTTTACCCATTTTATCTTTTAACGAGAATATGAATTAGACATAGTTATGTTTTGTGGATATGTAAAAACCAAGTTTCCACTAAACGTCACATTAGGGCGTATGGAAATATTATTATTTGCTATTGCATTAAGAAAAAGTGACACATTAAAAAAAAAGTGTTTGTCACAGAGGAACACTTAAACTTATATAAAATGGCATCTTTGGAAGATTGTGGAAATTTTCCAATGCAAATGGGATTTTAATAATAATTTAGATCAGTTATTTAGAGATGTTCCTCACTGAGAGATGAAAGGAGAACAAAAGAGAGAGCTAAAAAAGGTTAAGCAATGGAGAAAATCGAAGCGAAGAGAAGGATAGTGTTAGTTCCTGTTCCAGCACAAGGTCATATAACTCCAATGATGCAACTTGGCAAATCCCTTAACTTGAAAGGCTTCTTAATTACAGTTGTTCAAGGTCTGTTCAATCAAGTTAGCTCTTCTTCTCAACAAGTCTCTGGTTTTCAATTTGTAACCATACAAGAAAGTTTACCAGAGTCTGAACTCGAGAGACTCGGACCAATCGAGTTTCTGATAAAGCTAAACAAAACCAGTGAGGCAAACTTCAAGGACTGTATAGCTCAGTTGCTGCTGCAACAAAGCAATGAAAATATAGTATGTATCATCTACGACGAGTTCATGTACTTCTGTGGAGTTGCAGCTAAGGAGTTCAAAATTCCTAGTGTCATCTTCAGCACTTCAAGTGCTACAAATCAAGTTTCTCGTTGTGTTTTAAGCAAACTCAATGCTGTAAAATTCTTGTTCGACATGAAAGGTGCTCATAAGTCATAACCATGCTTTATAACCCATCTTAAAACCACTTGTTTCACTAAAACATGTTTTTTTGTTGTTTTTTTTACTTTGCAGATCCTGAAGTGCAAGATAAGGTGGTGGAAAATTTGCATCCATTAAGATACAAAGATCTACCGATTTCAGGAGTGGGGCCACTAGAGCGATTACTTGAGCTATGTAGGGAAATATCAAACAAAAGAACAGCTTTCGCTGTTATGATCAATACGGTGAGCTGTCTAGAGAGCTCATCACTGACAAGGCTGCAACAAGAACTCGGAATTCCGGTATATGCATTAGGCCCTCTTCACACTACAGCTTCAGCAACTTCTAGTTTACTTGAAGAAGACAGAAGCTGCGTTGAATGGCTGGACAAGCAGAAACCAAGGTCAGTCATATACATAAGCTTGGGAAGCATAGTTAAAATGGAAACTAAAGAATTGTTGGAGATGGCTTGGGGATTACTTAACAGTAACCAACCTTTCTTATGGGTTATACGGCCTGGCTCTATCGTACGCTCTGAATGGATAGAGTCATTGCCAGAGGAAGTGAGTAAGATGGTCATAGAAAGAGGATACATTGTGAAATGGGCACCGCAGAAAGAAGTACTTGGACATCCTGCAGTGCGAGGGTTCTGGAGCCATTGTGGATGGAACTCAACGCTTGAAAGCATTGTGGAAGGAGTTCCAATGATCTGCAGGCCTTTTGATGGGGAGCAGAAGTTAAATGCAATGTATGTGGAAAGTGTTTGGAGAATAGGTATTCAGCTTGAAGGTGAAGTGGAAAGAGGAGCAGTTAAGAGAGCTGTGACGAGGTTGATTGTAGATGAAGAAGGCACAGAAATGAGGGAGAGAGCACTTGGTTTAAAAGAGAAGCTCAATGCCTCTGTTAGAAAAGGAGGCTCCTCATACAATGCATTGGATGAGCTTACCAAGAACTTAAAGACAGAGTAAAGAAGTTAAATCTCATTTATTAACTAGAGATAATAAAATTGTGTTGATCACGCTTGATCTTTTCAAAATAAAATAAAAAACAATCCAAATCAAATACGGATATCTATTTTTGGCAGTTTGCTCAAGATGGAATTATTGCATCAAGAAAAAGACAGATTTTTTTGTTGTTATGAAAGCATCTTTGCTTTTGTCTTTGGTTACTCTCTAACAAGATAAGGAGATGTAACCTCTTCACATGTGGTGACAAGAGCCAACGAACGTAACCCATAAAACAAAACTCTTATGTGCCACCATAAAATAAAAAAATTGGAGAACCAAAGCACTAAGCAAGAAGCTGCGGTGACTATTTGCTATAGCAGGTTTTGAAAATGGAGGACAAGCCGGCAAGATGGTGAATGATGCGTTTAGAGAGAATGTCGAGTTTAGCGGTGAAGAAAGATATAGGTTCAAAGAACCTAATGTAGAAGCAAGAAGATTTTTTGATATGTTAGATGTTGCAAAGCAGCCACTATATAAAGGGTGTAAAGAAGGTCATTCGCCTTTATCAGCTGCAAGTAGATTGATGACGATTAAGACGGATTACAATTTGGCGGAGGAGTGCGTTGATGCGATAACAGATTGGGCGAAAGATTTATTGCCAGAAGATAATCTTTTACCCGGATCATACTACGAGGTACAAAAACTTGTATCTGGTCTTGGGTTACCGTATAAGGTAATAGATGTGTGCATCGACAACTGTATGCTATATTGGAGAGAAGATGAAAACCGCAAAAGATGTAGATTTTGTCGTAAACCACGGTATCGAGGAAAGGGCAGGGGAATTCAAATTCCATATAAACGTATGTGGTATTTACCAATAACAGAGAGGTTGAAGAGGTTATATACTTCTCAACAGCAAAGAGCCAATGAGATGGCATGCGGAACATCGTCAAGATGGAGATATTACACATCCTTCAGAAGCTTGGAAACATTTTCAATCATTGTATCTCGGAGTTTGCGTATGAAGCGAAGGAATGTGTACCTCGGGTTATGTACAGATGGTTTTAACCCATTTGGAAAGCATGGAAGGAAGTATTCGTTATGGCCCGTAATTGTAACCCCTTACAATTTGCCTCCATCTCTGTCAGCGAGAGAATTTTTATATCTATCGATTCTTGTTCCGCCCAGAGCATCCGAAGAGATCACTTGATATATTCCTCCAGCCATTGATCTATGAGTTACAAATGCTATGGGAGCATGGTGTGGAAGCGTATAATGTTTCGACCAAGCAAAACTTTAAGATGGGTGCTTATGTGGACCATAAGCGATTTCCCCAACATATGGTATGTTATCTGGATGGACAACACATGGGAGATTATCGTGTCCAGATTGCCAAGACAACACAGATGCATTCCAACTAAAGCACGGTAGAAAAAAGTTGTTGGTTTGATTGTCATAGGAGATTTTTACCGAGTGATCATCCGTGATCGAGAACAATGTTTACGAAGGGTAGGGAAAGTTTTGATGGTCCACCGCCTGAGATAGACGGTGAAACTTTATTGGAACAGTTGAGAGATTTTGGTGCTGAGACGACTCCTTATTGTGGGGGTAATGGACATGAACCTATTTATGGTGTCGGTGAATTTCATAGCTGGCACAAGAAGAGCATATTTTGGGAATTGCCTTCTTTGGAAGAACCATTTATTGCGGCATAATCTTGATGTGATGCACGTTGAGAAGAACTTCTTTGAGAACATCATGAACACAGTCTTAAACGTCCAAGGGAAGACGAAAGACAATATGAAATCTAGATTAGACTTGCCAGCATATTGTGATCGAGGTTTTCTTGAAGTGCTCCCAAATGGTCAATGTCCATTTCCATTATACCGGTTAGAAGCAAAGAAAACAGAATTTTTTGATTGGATTCACGGCGATGTTAAATTCACTAATGGATACGCATCTAATCTGCGAATCGCATCGATTATGGAGAAGGAAAGTTCTTACTGGAATGAAGAGTCATGATTATCATGTTGTGATGCAGAGGCTTCTTCCATTCGCTTTTGCTCATCTTCTCCATAAAGACGCCCAAAGCAATTGCAGGAGTAGGTGCTTTCTTTGAATTTATGCACAAGAACACTTCTTGTTGAGGGAATCCAAAATTTACGGGCCAATATCCGGTGATCCTTTGTAATTTGGAGAAGATATTTCCACCATCTTTCTTTGATGTGATGGAACATCTTCGATCCACCTCCCACGAAGCTGAACTAGGAGGCCCGGTTCAATACCGTTAGATGTATCCATTTGAGCGGTATATGTTTCATCTGAAGAAAAAGGTTAAGAATTTGAGTATAGTAGAGGGATCTATTATCGCCCAGAGCATCAACGAAGAGGCCTCACAGTTTGCTGAATATTACTTCCCGTCGAAGTTAAGCGAAGAGTAGACGTCCTAGTCGCCATGATGATCGTGGTGAGAGAGCGATTTACCGCGTCGTTGTTCGGGAGTTATTTTCCCAAGTTAGGAAGTGTGGCAAAGGAAAAATGCGTAAATTATCTCAAGAGGAGTTTACAGACTTGCATACGTATATCCTAACCAATTGTGAAGAAATTACGGAATACGAAAGGTAAACAAAAATTATTTTGTGTCATTTAATGTATAATTGATTATTTTATATGTTATTATTAACTTGTCAACTATTTTGGTTTTCGTACAGGATTTACATGGCATTAATACGCGGGTACTATATGGATAAGACAGAAGACTAGCTTCAAGTCCATAAGGAGGAGGAATTTATGTCTTGGTTGCAATTTTACGTAAGTGTTTAAAAACACTAAACCATTTAATAAATTATTTTTAAATACTAATATGTAACTTATTTTTGTAGGTTTCTGAAGGAGTAATAAGCGGACAGACATTTCCCACATGGTTATTGGAATTTGTTAATGGTCCAAACTACATTGAAACTTCTTATCCTAGATACTGCAGTCGTGGATATGGGTTTAGGGTTCATGACGAGAGAAGGACAACGCAAACTTCAGATTCGTAAAATCTGGTAATGATGTTTACTACGGCGTTCTTCAAGAAATTTTGGAAGTGCGGTACCCAGGAATGTTAGACTTGAGGTGCATTGTTTTCAAGTGTGATTGGTATGATTCAACACTCGGTCGTGGGCTTCATGTAGACCAATTTGGTGTTACGTCTGTTAATTCAAGTCGGAGACTAGAAACGTATGACCCATTCATTCTAGGATCACAAGCTGAGCAGGTAGGGTACTAATAATAGTGTAATTAATACTCAATTCCTTATTTAGGTATAATAATTACAAAACTAATATTTTTTTTTTAGGTGTGCTATATTTGTTACTCTCGAGTTACACGGCGGACGGATCCTTGGCGCACAGTTACTAAAGTGACCCCGCGAGGAAGAATTTATGGAGTTGCAGAACACGATCCTTTACAGCCAGCAGAAGTTGTTCCAATGGATCCAGTTGAGCCTTCTTGTGCTCTGAATCTTGTTGTTGAT
>CM051378.1:13336326-13506693 GCA_028015245.1 Cardamine occulta | reverse complement strand
TTCACACAATTTGGTTTAGTTTTTTCCGACTCAGAAGAAGAACAAGGTGAATTTTATAAGGATTCAGACTCAATTCTATCTGAGGGATCATCATCATCATCTAATGAAGATTAGTTATACACGTGGTTTGTATTATTTTTTTGGTATTACAGAAAGTTGTAAATTTGTTATTTTGTATTTTATTTAATTTTGACATTACGGTGTAAACCATAGGTCCTCGAAGACCGCAGCTGCCGAGCATTTTATAAGCTCAACTTCAGCTTTGTATATTTTAACAAATTTTAATAAAATAAGATTTTGCCAGAAATAAAAAATTCCCTAAACAAACACATTAACAAACCCACACAACTCATTAAACCACTTAAAAATTAATTTTAAAATGACCCCCAAAACCGTCGGAAATCCGTCGGAATTTCCGACGGTAATATAATTTAAACCTTAAAAACGGACACGTGTTTTCGTAAAAAAAAAATAGACCCGTCGGAAATCCGTCGGTTTTTCCGACGGATTTCCGACGGTTTTCTGGGTTTTTTAAATTTAATTTTTATAGACACGTGTAACCCTAAAACCGTCGGAAATCCGTCGGAAAAACCGATGGATTTCCGACGGGTTTGGGGTTTACATGGTCAAATTGTAATTTCTTGTACACCAAGACAATGTTAACAACAAACTTTGACAAAATAAACTAAATTATGTGATATATAACATATTTTGAAAAGATTTTGTTTTTAGACATGGTTCGATCGAAAGTATTTCATAGATAAAGATATAGTTAACGTACAAGTTTACCAAATACGAAATAATCATCTAAACTTTTGAAATTTGTCAAATGAAAGATTTCTATAAGTTATTTGTGTTTGCAAACATGAATTTACAATACTATAAACATATGTTTACTGAAACGGTGCGTAAAAAACCACTAAAACCACAAACCCGTCGGAAATCCGTCGGAAATTTCCGATGGATTTCCGACGGGTTTGTGGTTACACGTGTCCCCGTTTAAGGATTGACTGGCCAATCGGAAGGCATGCATATTTTGACTATCCGTCGGAAATCCATCGGAAATTTCCGATGGAAAATAAAAATGTAACCGCGAAACTCTTTTCGTTTCCCGCGATGCCTAAATTTTCGCCCATCCGTCGGAAATTTCCGATGGATTCGCAAAAATTTAGGCGGTAACCTTTCCGAAACCTTATCGAGAACGTGCGTAATTTAATTTTTTTTAAACTGACAGATTTCCGACGGATATATCCGTCAGAAATATCGTAATATATACAGACTTCGTCTTCTTCCTCTTCACTTTCGCAGACGAGTTGAAAACTTCCAAAATCGCCAAACCTCTCCCAAGCTTCCGGATTTCCGTCAATATATCATCATTATGTCTCATAATCCGCCAAACTTGTAAGTTTTGAAGTTTATATTATTGATTGTTAAGTTTTTAGTTAGATTGATTGTTTAGAAAATTAGATTTGTTAGATTTAGGTTTGTAATGTTAGATTTAGGTTTTAATTGTTAGATTTAGGTTTGTAATGTTAGATTTAGGTTTGTAATTGTTAGATTTAGGATTGTTATGTTTATTAAAATTATTTGTTTTCTTATTTTATTTATTAATTGAAATATTTATAATTTTTTTTATGCATTAATATTTTCTTAATTTTGGTATGTTATTATAATTTTTAGAAAATTATCATTATTTTTTTGATAATTTTTAATCATTTTAGTAATTTATAATTATATTCATGAATTTTTCATTCTTTTATAAATCAAGGATTAACAAATTTTCAATTGTTTTGGAATTAATACTTATAAATAAAATTTTTTTTGTATTTTAGTAATTTATAAGTTTTTCCATAAAAGTATAATTGTTTTGGTCTAATAATAAATTTAAATTATTTTTTCATACTTTTTTTTATTTTCATTATTATTAGTTTTTTCATATAATGTTTGATATTTTTTTAAATTTTTATAGGGATTACGGTAGGTTTGTCCGTTCAGGACACGGCGGACGTAGTAGTCGCCGGGGAGGTACTTCTGCTTCGAGGAGTTCTCCTATACCGGAGACACCTATCCCGGAGACACAGATCCCGGAGACAGCGCCTATGCCGACGCCTTCACCTACTGCACCGTCGCAGATGAGCGTTGAGGACTTTCTCGCTCAACCAGGACGAGATAGATTGCCTTGTCTCCATCCGGAATACGTAGGCAGAGACAAATGGTAAGTATTTTTAAATTCAAATTACTTTAGTTACATTTCAAATTATTTGCACTAATTTCTTTTGTAGGTTTGGAGATTCCGGAAATGGGATTTCCAAGTCCATTAACCGGATGCTCAATGGAATGCTTCGTCATCCGTACTCGACTTACAACCAAATGCCGATAGCGGATCAGGAATTGTGGTTTCGCCAATTTGCGGTAAGTACTTCATATTATAAATTTTTTTACTTTTATTTAATATATTTATTTTATTTGAATTTTTGATTTGCAGCAAGAATTTACTTGGAACAGCCACATGACCGCCTCCGTTAGCAATGCTTCGATAAAAAAGCAGCGAGAATGTATTCGTGGAAGCTGAACGAGTGGAAGGAGAAGTGGCACAAGAATGATGTCCCAAGGGAGTTGCTTTCCAACCCGGGCCTATGGAGCGGGTTATGCACTTATTGGAGTGAAGAACCGACCAAGACAAGCTCTACAACTCATTCTGCGTGCCGAAACAGCGATCGCAAAGGAAAAGGCAAGGCGACGCACAATCTAGGAGCGGTTAGTTTGGTCACACAGGCCAAACAACTGGTAAGTTTTTTATTTAATTAAAATTTTGTTATTTAAGTTTTATAATTTTATAGTTTACTAAATTTTCATTTTTGTAGTTTCGGCAAGACGGTGTCCCACCTTCCGCTATCACATTGCTCAAGGATGCGCATACCAGCAGGAAGAACCATGAAATCCAAGATCCGCTGGCTCGGGAGATCATTGACAACTATGAGAAGATGAAGGAAGACTTCCTCCTTTCTCAGCCAATCATCGAAGGAACGCCTCCAATGACCGATCTTCCAATCGAGAATATTAACGAATTTGTCTACGAGGTAAGTAAAATATATATTTATATCGTTTTTTTGTAATTTCTAATTTTTAACAAAATTTTCGTTTCTTACCGCAGTGACTCCAAGACAAAAGGTCGTGTATTTGGTCTTCCGGACAACGACTCTTTTTTCTCGCAACCTCGCTTCTTGGCGATTCTCCGGATATTAGGGCACAGCTCGCACAACGAGACGCTGACATGGAAGCTATGAAGATGCAGCTGCAACAGCTCGCAGAAGAACAAGAAGCGAATTGCCTCCAACGAGAAGCGGATCGCCTCCAACGAGAAGCGGATCGCCTCCAACAAGAAGCGGAACGCGAGAGATCACGCAAATTGGAGGCGGATAACCGGTTATTGCAGCAACAAATGGCGGAATTCCACCCTCGTAGTTTTAGTTTTTTTCCTTTTTTATTTGAATTATTTTAGAAATATTGAATTATTGCATTATTATTATTTCTTTAATTTTAAAATTTGTTTTAATTTTAATTATAAAACAAATTTTACAAATTAATAAATTTATTTTTAAATATTCTATTTTATAATTAAAAAAATTTCAATAATTCCGTCGGAAATCCGTCGGTTATAGATCCGTCGGAAATCCGTCGGTTTATAAAAATCAGAATTCCGTCGGAAATCCGTCGGTTTAAATCCGTCGGTTTGCCGTCGGTTATAGATCCGTCGGAAATCCGTCGGTTTATAAAAATCAGAAATCCGTCGGAAATCCGTCGGTTTAAATCCGTCGGTTTGCCGTCGGTTATAGATCCGTCGGAAATCCGTCGGTTAATAAGAATCAGATTTCCGTCGGTGTTCTGTCGGTTTTTAACCGACGGTACACCGACGGCATTAAAACCGACGGATTTCCGACGGATTTCTGATTTCTCTATTCCGTCAGAATTCCGTCGGAAATTCCGACGGCTTTCCGACGAGATTTTTATTTCCGACGAGATAGAAGCGACGGAAAAATCCGACGGATAACCGACGGATTTTGTCGATTCCGATGGATTTCCGACGGAAATTGCCGTCAGTTACGCGGTAGATTTCTTGTAGTGGAAATTTTCCAATGCAAATGGGATTTTAATAATAATTTGGATCAGTTATTTAGAGATGTTCCTCATTGAGAGAAGAAAGGAGAACAAAAGAGAGAGCTAAAAAGGTTAAGCAATGGAGAAAATCGAAGCGAAGAGAAGGATAGTGTTAGTTCCTGTTCGGGCACAAGGTCATGTTACTCCAATTCTGCAACTTGGGAAAGCACTTAACTTGAAAGGCTTTTCAATTACAGTTGCTCAGGGACAGTTTAATCAAGTAAGCTCTTCTTCTCAAGGCATCTCTGGTTTTCAGTTATCACCATACCAGGAAGCTTACCAGAGTCTGAATTCGAGAGACTCGGACCAATTGAGTTTCTACTGGAGTTCAACAAAAACAACCAGGCGGGTTTCAAGGACTGTATAAGTCAGCTGTTGCTACAACAAGGCAATGATATAGCATGTATCATTTACGACGAGTTCATGTACTTCTGTGAAGCTGCAGCCAAGGAGTTCAAGCTTCCCAGTGTCATTTTCAGCACTACAAGTGCTGTAAATCAAGTTTCTCGTTGTGTTTTAAGAAAACTCAATGCCGGCAAGTTCTTGATCGACATGGAAGGTACCTAAAACCAGCTTAGTAACCCATCTTGAAACTACTCGTTTCACTTAAAAGTCCTTTTTTTTTTTTTTTACTTTGCAGATCATGACGTGCAAAACAAGGTAGTGCAAAATTTGCATCCATTACGATTCAAAGACCTACCGACTTCAGGAATGGGACCACTAGATCGATTCTTTGAGCTATGTAGAGAAGTAGTCAACAAAAGAACTGCTTCCGCTATTATCATCAATACGGTGAGCTGTCTAGAGAGCTCGTCTCTGTTATGGCTGGAACAAGAACTTGGATTTCCGATGTACCATATAGGCCCTCTTCATATTACAGCTTCACTGCCTTGTAGTTTACTGGAAGAGGATAGGAGTTGCATTGAATGGCTGAACAAGCAGAAACCGAGGTCAGTCATATACATAAGCATGGGAACTGTAGATCACATGGAAACCAAAGAAGTGTTGGAGATGGCTTGGGGTTTGTGTAATAGCAACCAACTTTTTTTATGGGTCATCCGACCGGGTCCCATCCTTGGCTTCAACGGGATAGAGTCATTGCCAGAGGAAGTTAGTAAGATGATCTCAGAAAGAGGATACTTTGTGACACGGGCTCCGCAGATAGAAGTGCTTGCACATCCTTCAGTGGGAGGATTCTGGAGCCACTGTGGATGGAACTCAACACTCGAGAGCACTGTGGAAGGAGTTCCAATGATTTGCAGGCCCTTTCATGGCGAGCAGAAGTTAAATGCAATGTATATAGAAAGTGTTTGGAAAATAGGGTTTCAGATGGAAGGTGAGGTGGAGAGAGGAGAGGTTGAGAGAGCTGTGAAGAGGTTGATCGTAGATGAAGAAGGTGTAGGCATGAGGGAGAGAGCATTTTGTTTAAAAGAGAAGGTCAAAGCCTCTGTGAGAAGTGGAGGTTCCTCATTCTACGCATTGAATGAGCTTGTCAAGTACTTGAAGACAAAGTAAAGATGTTGGACTCCATGTACATTATTATTAGAGATGATTTAATTGTATAGATCAAGCTTGATCTTGCAAAATTTACAAAGCACGTGGTTTATTTTTATTTTTATGCAAATAAAAAAAGTAATTCAAATTACATAAGAATACAATATTTCTCTTGGCAGTTTGCTCAATATAGAATTGTTTTGGCTATAAAAAATTCTTCTGTTTGGTCTCTGACATGCATGAAGCCAAACACGACAAGAGGAGACCAAGAAGACGGGATCATCTTTGCTTCTGTCGTTGGTAATCTTATCAAGATAAGCCAACAAAATGTAATACGGATGAATCAATGTCCACAACTCTTAAGAATATGATATTTATATGATTAAGATACTCCTAATAAATCTTATAGTTCAAAATTGGAGAGCCAAAGTAACCCAAACCGCGAGGAGACTATTTCTTAGTTGTTTTTGCAGGTTTTGAAAATGGAAGAAATGCCGGCGAGGAGAAGGCTAGTGTTGGTTCCAGCTCCAGCTCAAGGACATATATCTCCAATGATGCAACTTGCAAAAGACCTTCACTTAAAGGGTTTCTCAATCACAATTGCTCAAACCAAGTTCAGTTACTTTAGCCCTACTGATGACTTCACTGATTTTCAGTTTGTCACCATTCCTGAAAGCTTACCGGAGTCTGATCAGAAGAATCTCGGACCAGTACTGTTTATGCTTAAGCTCAACAAAGAGTTTCAGGTGAGCTTCAAGGACTTTTTGGGTCAGTTGTTGCTGCAACAAAGTAATGACATCTCATGTGTCATCTACGATGAGTTCATGTACTTTGCTGAAGCCGCAGCCAAAGAGTTTAAGCTTCCAAACGTTATTTTCTGCACCACAAGCGCCACGGCTTTTGTTTGTCGCTCTGTATTCGATAAACTCTATGCAAACAATGTCCTGGCTCCATTAAAAGGTATTATAGAATTCTCTTTCTCGGTTTCCTCTAGTGTCTACAATCTTGTAACACTATGGTTTTTGATATTTTCGCAGAACAACAAGACGAGCTAGTACCAGAGTTATATCCCCTGAGATACAAAGACTTTCCGGTTTCACGATTTTCATCGTTAGAAAGTATAATGGAAATGTATAGGAATACAATTGACAAAAGGACAGCTTCCTGTGTGATAATCAACACGGCAAGCTATCTAGAGAGCTCATCTCTTTCTTGTCTACAACAACAGAAGCTAAAAATTCCAGTGTATCCTATAGGCCCTCTTCACATGGTGGCCACAGCTTCTACGAGTCTGCTCGAAGAGAACAAGAGCTGTATCGAATGGTTGAACAAACAAAACGTAAACTCGGTGATATACATAAGCTTAGGAAGCTTAGCTTTGGTGGACATCAATGAAGTGATGGAAATGGCTTGGGGATTGGCTGCTAGCAACCAACAGTTCTTATGGGTGATCCGACCAGGGTCAATACGTAATTCGGAATGGATAGAGACCTTGTCTGAAGAGTTTAGTAAGATGGTTTCGGATCGAGGGTACATAGTGAAATGGGCTCCTCAGAAGGAAGTACTTGCTCATCCTGCAGTAGGAGGGTTTTGGAGCCACTGTGGATGGAACTCGACACTAGAGAGCCTCGGAGAAGGAATTCCAATGATCTGCAGGCCGTTTTCCAGTGATCAAAAGGTGAACGCGAGGTACTTGGAATGTGTTTGGAGAATTGGGATTCAAGTGGAAGGTGAGCTAGAGAAAGGAGCGGTCGAGAGAGCTGTCAAGTGTTTAATGGAGGACGAAGAAGGAGAGGAGATGCGGAAGAGAGCTGTTACTTTGAAAGAGAAACTAACAGCCTCTGTTAGAAGTGGAGGTTCTTCACATAACTCACTAGAGGAGTTCGCACACTTCATGAGAACTCTGTGAACTGTGAAGCAAAGTAAAATTTAGTCTCTGTTTACTTCACCATATCGACCAGTGAACACACAAGGTTAAAAAGTCTTACCGTTGAAGATAATAACAGGTCTTTGAGACAAAACAGTGGATCTATAGATGAATTACTTGTGAGGATATTAAGAACTCTATGTACTTTTCTATTATCTTGCTACTGTTTGAAAAAATAATCAAAGGGGACACAAAAGTGATATAAGGATAAGGCTGTCACTGAATGTATGACGTTCAGAGAATCATATATTAATGGATTTTATAAACGAAAAGGTCTTAAATTATTATCTAAGCCTCAAAGTAGAACCCTACGTGGCTAAAACCAAAAACAGTCTCTATGTAAGCAAGAAAAAAATAAAAAAGACTTTTGCTTTTGTTGGAATGTCATTTTCTACCTTTTGTTGGACGTTCATTGGTGTGTGGCTCTCCAATCCACTGTAAGGTCGTCATATGAGGATTACTTTATTGGATAAAAATGGCCACTTTTGAAAGGTTGGATTGGTTGATAATTTCAAAAGTAAATAAACATGACTGACGCCATCTCAAAAAGAAATAAACAATTAACAATGTGAAGAAAACACTACCAGATGCTTTCTTGATCGATCATCACTCTAAGACGTCTACAGACAGTAGCAAAGTGACTTTACCTTATAAAATAGAAAATGAGTATGTGAAACTTGTCAGAAGTCTTCAGTGCTCCAATAATACTAACTGGTTTTGCTTCGACATGATATGTTTGTACGATCTCTCCTACACAGATGCAATGAATACTTTGCGGTGGAAAACTTGGCAAAAGATAAGAATTTTTTTGAAGATGTGACGAAGTTGAAAAGTACGAGAAGCCAAGAACCTGTAACAATAATCAAATCAGATCAAGACCTGCAGATAATTTCATAAGGTCTAACTATACCTACCTGAAGACATGGAATTTAGCTGAGAAAAACGAAACATACTGAGAGAAGATGATTTTGTGATGGATAAACTCAACTTATACTCATTCTACCAAGAAAAGCTTGCACTGCCTTAGCAGGTAATGTCTTGTCCGAATCAAAAAGCAGAGTGAAACCAAAACCAGAGAACATAGAACTTGCACTTTTGTGACTATCTTTCTATAAGCAAACTAGAAGAGTACACTTATGCATCACTATATATGGCTTTTGAGCACAAAAAGCAATATCAAGCCACATGACACAATCAAACTCCTGTGATTACAACCTCCAAAGAGTAATTTAGACACACGGTTCTCAAAAAGCTTACACAATTCCAAAGATGAATCGTCCCTAATTTGGATTATTTTGTCTCAAGTCACATGAGACCAATTTAAACACTTCTCAAGAACAGTTCAACTTACCAGTTACCACAAATGATTAAAAAGCCTTAGACTTTATTATTATACCATATATAGTAAAGACAGAAACTTGATGAAATTTCAATCAAATCGTGTTAAGAATATATAATAACTGTACTCAAAAGACAGAAACTTTACTATTATTATCAATTTTCACGAGCAAAAACAAAGCTCACCTATTGATCCATCTATAGACTCCTTTCAATTCACTTTTTAATTCTCATTCGCACTTCCACCACCAACAGAAGGATAAGACGCCATTGATCCAAACTTATTCTGCTGCATCATATATGGATTTGATTCAAACGCACCAGCTCCATGATGATGATGATGATGGTTCTGATGATATGGATCATGACCATGATTTTGATGATGATATCCTTGCATACCCATATGATGTGCATAAACTGGCATCTGCATCATCGGCTGTGCTCCGTACGGTACCGGAATTGGCACTCCCACGCGACCACCCGATCCATTCCCTTGGCCGTTACCGTTACTGTTACCGTTACCACCTCCGATGTCTTGAAAGCTTTGTGGTGGTATAGGCGTTGAAGAGAAGAGCTTATCTGAAGAAGAAGGACCTTCCGTAGTCAATCCTTGCATCCGTTTAAGGTATAGTCTATACTTCTGGAGATGAGACGCGACGTTCTCCCGAGTCAATCCTTCAACGTTCATCAGCTGCATAATCGTCTTCGGGACGGCGTTTTTAATCCCTAAGTGAGCCACAACGTCAACGAATCTCTTGTGTAGCTGTGGTGTCCACACTAAACGAGGTCGTTTCACTGTCTTCCCAGATGGATCTTCAGTTCCTGAATCTCCTTCCTCCGCCGCCATCGCTATATCCGTAGAGGGATCTACACCGCCACCGACATCTCCATCACCGTCTGATGTCTTTTGCTTCTTCGAATCTGATCCAGGACTGCTCGATCCGACTCGATCTTCTTCCTCCATCGCGACTCCAGTTTTGAAATTATTATTGCTGTTATTGTTTGAGGATGAAGTGCTGGGACCGGAAGATCCGCTTCGGAGAGATGAGAGCGTCGTCTCCGATGCACGATTCACATCCTGAATCGTACGGCTTCGTTCCGGTGTGATACTAAACGCCATAGCGAGATTCGGTGGGATCAGTGAGTAAGAAAGCGATGCTAAATCTTCGTCGCTAGGTAATCCCATCTCCCATTCAAGAGCCCTATCTCCGTCGCCGGAAACATCGTAATCGCTCATCCTCACTTCTTCTCCCATTTTTCACACTTTAATTTCTCGAAATTGAGTTTTGGATTGAGGTTGAAAAGCTCAGAATCGATGAGAATTTTTTGATTAGAGATCGGAGAAAGTAAGATTGAAATTTCGTGGAGAAGTTTAGTTTGTGACGATGAGCAATTTTCAAAAAAATATCAATTGTTTTTTTATTCGTGGAAAAAAGAAAAGCAAAAGATTAGAGAAAAGCGTAATATCTAATTCCAAATCGGCCTTGGGTTGATGCCTACGTGGACGAGTTAGCTAGATATTTTTGATCTTCTAAAAATCTCCAACCGACTGTAATTTAAAAATTTGACCCTTGTATAAACATAACCAATCTCTTAACAACACGTCATAAGTTCACGTTCTATAACAATAGTCACGCTGTAGGTGATTAAAAACGAAATTACCAAAGTAGGCACGGAGAGTGAGCCACGTGGATTAAGAAGGGCCAAGTCAGCTATCTCCGTGGGTTTTTCAGTAATTTACCGACTTTATCAAGTTGCATTTGTGGACCCCGAGAGAGAAAGTGGGCAAAGCCGGTGGGTTCGGCCAGCTGGAGAGAGAAAAGAGGAGAAAGATTCGGTGATGAGTGTGTACAGAATTGACACGCAATACGATCTCTAAGCCGTTGGATTGTGGTTTAGATATTTATAGAAAGATCAAAAGATCAATCTAACGGGACAGAATGAACTAACTGACTAAAGCCACGGATCCTTTTGTTTATTTTTGAAAAAATGAAAAAATAAATTTTGTCAGGTGGCTCTCCTACTCTGTTGGCTTCCTCATCAATTCGAGTTCGATTCCCAGATTCTTAATTTGAAATAATTTTGGGCCTGTGGGCCCGATCGAACAAATCTTGAGGAAACGTGGATCTTATCTTCTTCCCAAATTTCTGACTCATCTTCTTCTTCGAGTAACTGACTGTGTACAGGTTTAGGGTTTACTTGTTGCATCTCTCCTCTGTTTCGCTCGTATCGTGGATCGTTCTTGTTCACTAGATCCTGGTCAATGACCTCACTACTCCTCCTCAGAACCCTCCCGCTCCTCCGCAACGGTTTTATCAATCACCGTCATCAAGTCGGTATCGTAGCCGCTGGATTCCTCTCTCACCGTCGGCGTCTGTGGTGTTCTCTAGCTGATAAACCACAGTTTTACGAGGATGACTCTCCGACGGAGCGATCCGCCGCGGCTATGAACACGACTTCGCCTGTTGATGATAATAGCTGGCGTTATGAAGATCCTGATTATCGGAAATGGAAGAACCTAGAGGCTGGGATTCTTAGAGATATTGAACCTATTGCTCTTCTAGCTAAAGAAATTCTTCATTCCGATCGGTAATTACTTTTTCCGATTGAAATTGAATTTCATGGTCTGTTTTATTGGATAGTTTAGTGAAGTTTTATTTATAATTCGAGTGGTAAAGTAGTGCCAATGTTTTGAATTGCAATTCCGATCGAAATTTTGGTAGTAGTTGATCCCTGATTGCTCTTGAGGTATTTGGAATCAAGCTCTCATGTTCTACATTTTCTTTTCAATGCTTCATAGTTTCGTCGAGTAGCTTGTTGATTCTTAGCCGCTTTATTAGATATCTTTAGCTATGGATTGCTTGGAGCTTGATTGGATGATAGTGGTCAATGCAGAATAGTTGTTCTCCATATAGACTATAATGATATATGCTCTTGTATCTTCAGTCTACTAAACCAATAACCAAATTGAAACTGTTTTGTTGTGATTTATGAACTATAGATATTTGTAGCTAGCTTCGTGTAGATAATTTTTGTGGTTCGAGTGAACAGTTTTTCTTGTTGATAAGCAGGTATTTGGATGGGGAACGCTTAGAATTTGAAGATGAGAAAATTGTCATTGAAAAGCTTCTTGCTTATCACCCCTACTCCAAAGATAAAATTGGCTGCGGTCTTGATTTTATAATGGTGCGTAAATTCGAGCTTACCGATATCTCTTTTTCTTAGAGATATTGTGCATATTCGCGAACCACCATGATAGATAGATACATGAGTCACCTACATGCTGCATCTGAAAATGTGATAGAACTAAATGGTTTATATCCATAACTTTTCCTTTTCTTTTTGTAAAGTCTAGAGTTAGTAATGTTTATTAGTGGCTACTTGTTAATGGCAGGTTGATCGGCATCCTCAATTCAGGCACTCGAGGTGCCTCTTTGTTGTGAGAACGGATGGTGGATGGATTGATTTCTCCTACCAGAAGTGTCTTCGAGCCTATGTCCGAGATAAGTACCTGTCTCACGCAGAGAGGTTTATTCGCGAACATTTTAAGCGTGCTAGTAGCTAAATCTGTAATACCATTCTCACTCATAATCACAACAAATCCTCGTATAAATTTTGCTGAAATCACACAAGACAACGAAATCAGTCATGAAGCTTTGCTGTAGAAAATTTCGAATGTCGAAGGTATAGAAAGCCCAAACTGTCTGAGAGCCAAGCCCAAAACGTACGATGAAACCCAAACCAGTATGCCTTTGTTCTGTTACCAAAAGATGAGCAAAAGAAACGAATCTACCTTATCCAATCACTGGTCCACCATATACTGACTTATATATAAAAGTCATATAGTCATGTTTTGGTTAACCAAAACCAAGGATTTAGTTGACAAAATAGCAAATTTATTATATTTAATAAACTCGGAAATTGTCAGCATATGTTTATCGTCAAGATATATAAACATGAACATACTTTTTTCATTTCCAAAATTCAAAGATTCATATTATATACTCCACATCAATACCAACAAATCTTTTACCTACTAAAAACAAATTCTACAAACAGAATTATTTAATACTTCTAAAGCATATGCTTACCCTCAGACGACAACGTTTTTAGTAACTTTCCAAGAAAACTAAAGAAAATAGACCACGGTGGGTCCTACGGTGATTCTTTTGAAACTTCTTCGAAGGCGTCAGATTTTTCACATTTGGGTCAAATATCTCGCACACGCCAATGACGCTCTTCACTCCAAAACAATCATTAATAACTCCGTCATCAATACCCAGTCAAACACGGTCCACTTGTTCTTACCGTCTAACCTAACGCCGTTAACACACACGTATAAACCGTGTTATATAAACAAAAAACGTTTTCTTCCATCTCTCAATAACTATTTTGGGTCAGCGATTGGCTCTCTGCTTCGCTTTCAGATCCTTTCGCCAGCAACACAAGTTTAAAAAGATGATGCCATCTTTTAGATCGGCGACAATAACTCCGACGGTTTCAACGGCAACCACAACGGCTGTTACGACGTCGTATTGGTGTTACAGTTGTACGCGATTCATAAGCGTTTGGTCTGACCAAGACGCAAACGCCGGCGTTTTGTGTCCTTATTGCGACGGAGGTTTCATCGAAGAGATTGAAGATACTAATTCTTCCGCTGTAGATACACCGCCGATCCCGGCGACTCAGGAAGTTAGATCGGTTGAGGATAGTCATAGATCTGTAATTAGACGTCGGAGATCCGGTCGTCGCACGTCGTTTAATCCGGTAATCGTCTTGCACGGAGGTGCCGGAGCCGGTGAGAGAGTTGAGAATGAAGAAGGAGAAGGAACTACTAGAGAGCGACGCGCTTATGAATTTTATTATGATGATGGATCTGGTTCAGGTCTTAGACCTCTTCCGGATTCTGTATCTGAGATCTTGTTGGGATCTGGATTTGAACGGTTACTTGAACAATTAAGCCAAATCGAAGCGTCGGCTACCGGAATCGGTAGATCTGGAAATCCTCCGGCGTCGAAATCAGCGATTGAATCTTTACCAAGAGTCGAGATCTCAGAATGTCATTTAAAAGCTGAGGCGAATTGCGCCGTTTGCACGGAGATTTTCGAGGCGGGAACGGAAGGTCGTGAGATGCCGTGTAAACACATATTTCACGGCGATTGTATCGTTCCTTGGCTTTCGATTCGTAATTCATGTCCAGTTTGTAGATTCGAATTACCTTCAGATCCAATTCAACGAAGTAACGAAGAAGAACACGCCGTTGGGATGACGATTTGGAGACTTCCCGGCGGTGGATTCGCCGTTGGAAGATTTAACGCGGCGATGAGAGAAGGGGAAAGAATATTGCCGGTGGTTTTAACGGAAATGGACGGTGGTGGACTTGGAAGTAATGAAGGACCGAGACGTATCTCTTGGGTTAGTGCTCATGAGACTCCGGAGATGAGTAGAAATGGTGCTCGCTCCGGTGGTAGATTGAGAAGAGCTGTTCGTGGAATGGTTTCGTTGATGAGAAGAGTGAGACCAAATCGTGGCTCTTCTTCTTCTTCCACTTCGAATCATATTGATTTGGATTCTGATAATGAATTTAGGGTTATGAATCGATCGAGTTCGTTGATCAGAAGATTTTTCTGATGATAAGTAAAAGTGACAGTCTTTATTGCACTGAGAGATTCAGGTTTTTTTGTTTGTTGATTCAACAATGTATATATAAATTCAGACGAACTATTTGAATCTTCTTCTCCTTTGTAGTAATATTTAGTTTGTTAAATCAAATTTATGGGAACAAAAATGTTAAAATTCGTTATGTTTGTTAAAGATTCTTTCTTTTGTTTACCAATTTTTCAAACTTTTGTTTTTGTTTGGTTCGTTCAGAAATGAATGAACGGATAAATAAGGAGAGAGAGGTGTGAATTGATTGTTTTAGAGTTTCCAAATTTGAATTCAAATCTATTTTGGGAGTCTGGTTTCATTTTATTTTGGGTAAATCGCGTGATATCTGTGATGAGAGAGTCCCATGAGGTCACTTTACGAAAATCATTCGGTCGAATAAACAATCAAAGAATATCAGAAAAGGCTCTTGAACTACGTGGATACATAGATTTCTCGAGAGAAAATTATATATAATTAGGAAATTGAGGTCTTGTTTCAGCATAAATAACCCTTCAATTGTTTCTTTAGTATATAAACCTTATATTGTATATAGATTAAAAAGTTGAATGGATGGATATAGTTGGCATTAGTGTCCTATTCGTCATCACCTACATCACCAGCTGATTGTTAGACAAAATAAAATTATTGAATCATATCTTATTGGTATTGCCAGATCAATTGTATTTTTATTTTTTAAAATTACGATTTAATACACGTGAGTTTTAATTCGAAAGAGATTATAATTTTGATGGAAGGTATGAATAGGGAGGCTCTAATACAGAAAAAATGGGATCTCGAAAATCAGAAGAAAAAAAAAACTAGAAAATAGATCAAATCTTTTCAAAAACCAAAGATTCAACAATCGACACTCGGGGTGGTGTATTAGATTGAGTATTTGGAGATATTTGAGTTTCAGTGACAAATTATGTGTTATTGATACATAAATTTTAAAATATCTTTTAAAATCCAGTGTTATTAGATTAATGATTTTAAATTTTACATTTAAATCCACTATTATTGAAAATATAATTAGAATTTGATTTAAAAGTTTCAGGTGAGATTTGAGGAGATTTCTTAGTAAAAAAATACAAAGACCAAAATCTCATGGTTTTAGGTGAGATTTCAGAAAATTTAATAACAAAATTCTTAATTCACCAAAATTTCACCAAATCATCTCAAAACTCATTAAAACTCAAATCTCTTCAAATATTCAAATCTCTTGAAGATTTTCACATGAATCGTACACGGATAATTCGTTTATTCAACTCATTGTAATTCAAAAATTATTGATTAATAATGAATATTTTCTTTTTCTCGATCCCTAAAACTGTCTCAATCCAGAATTGTTAAAATTTGCCCAAACAGTAATCATCTCAATTATTATTATTATTTTATTTTTTTACTTCAATCATCTGAATTATTCTAACATTAAAATTGACATAAATCGAATGGATAGACTCATACTCATAGACACGGTCTTAATAACCTCCTTTCTTTTATGGAAAATATCTTTCTTTCGTTTTTCTGAGTGAAAGAATACTCCTCTTCTTCTCTACTCAATGGGTGGTCCCGATGATTGTTGGAGGTAATAAAAGTCACGGAGTTTGTGTCAGATATTTTCTAAATGTGTATGGAGTAAATGGAGGACCTAGCTAGGAGTGGGACGGACCACTTGTTCTTTTACTTGTTGGGTAAGTGCAACGTATTTTTTACCTCTCCATTCAGTAAAGTAAATTTTGTACATGCGGTCCAATAGTTTAAACAATTATTTATTTTACTGTAGCGGCACACAAACATGAACCAGAAGCTTGGACATACCAAACAGAACAACTGTGTTTTAAATGTGGATGAAACAAAACGAACAGAGCCAATGCGGTTTATGTGACATGAGCGAATATTAGATACAGTTTGATGGATGATTATGTATTATATATATCTAATAGTATAAGTTTTATATCTTGTGCGCTAGGTTATGTTTAGAGCTCTGTAAGCTTTTGGGCACATTTAGCATTGTGCATACGAAATTGGCAGCGAGAATATTGATACAACATTACATTTGAACTTTATATTGTGCCTAAGACAAATCTCACAATCGAATATTTTTTAATTTTGGTCTTTTTCCTCTTATTCTTTATTGGTTTATTTGAAGACATTAATTTTTTTTTTAATGTACATCTACATATTAAGAAGTTTTATGTAGATTGTAGATTTATACTTTAAGACATTGACGTACATTTTGTTTCTAGAATAATTGTTCTAAATGACCAAAATTAGGTAACCGAGTATACTAAGTTTCTTTCCATAAGAACACAAAATCATCCGCCTCCTATATCATGCGACTGTTTACACTTTGTGGAAAGAGCGCAATCTGCGTATACACACAATAAATATTATGAGACATATGTATCATTTTATAAAGTATACAATTAAAAAAAAATTGTTTGTTTAACTATTTTAGGGTTTAGGGTATAGTTTTAGGGATAGGGTTTAGAATTTTCTAAATCTTAAATCTTAAAAGCTTGAGAATTGGA
Organism: Cardamine occulta; assembly: GCA_028015245.1. NCBI lineage: Eukaryota > Viridiplantae > Streptophyta > Magnoliopsida > Brassicales > Brassicaceae > Cardamine > Cardamine occulta. The sequence goes on along the minus strand of CM051378.1, from coordinate 13,489,596 downwards.
GAATTTATGCTATATAAGATAATTACTCTTTAATGAAAAGTTATACATATATGGTTTAAATGAAAGTAAGTGCTAAATGTGGTAAAGAACTTCATTTTAGGCTATTTAAGATAATTACCTTTTATAGTATGATGACATTTTCCTTTTTTTTTTTGTTTTCTAGAGGTTCCGGTCTCCCAAGTTTTACCTTTGCATGTATTTCTTGGACCGGATCAAAAACAGATTTGAGTTTCCTCCCAACGTGGTTCAAACTGAAATTAAACCGACACTTAGACAACTGGTTTACCTTGCGCTGTACCACCAGACTACCTTGCTGGTATTACAACTTCTTGACATCTTGTTTTATCATATGAAGTATTAAAAAAAAAAGTCCTCCAGTTAAGTGTTTTCCGCAAAAATAAATAAAAATAGTAGTCATTTACTTAATTTATCTACCACCATATGTTTTATAACACGTCATATCTTTTACACTTTACTTTTCCAAGGTTCCACATGCACACAGATTCTCTCTAACATCAAGACAATCAATTTTGTTTTTGGTCAACAATCGATATTTTGATTTAAGAAAAAACATTTACCATTAAAAAAAAAATGCATTCTCGAGTTATCCAAAAATATGACAAATTTCCATTTACATCAAAATCAAATACATTGTAACATGGGGTGTAGACATAAGATATATCAACTTTCTTTTAATTCACAAAGTACAATATTTTACATTATTAGTTGATATCCATATATGTTACCGGTATTATCACCATTTGAAGCAAAAACCGTTGTGCTTTATCTCGCAGTGTCTTACAAATTTGAAGCTTAAGATATATAGTTGGATCTGTTTTTGCAAATAGTTCCTTCATAAATCATAACATAACCAGGAACCATAAGGCAAATTAAGACCGAAGAGACCCCAAGAATCCAGATTCAGAAGTGGCGCCTATACAGAATATGGTCATTATTTTATATAGTGAAAAGAGATTAGGACAAAACCAAATGGAATAATAATCCTTAATTAGAGAATGTAGTGATTGTTTTTCACCTACAAAAATCTCATCTATCTTTGGATCCAATGCAATAAATCTCAAGAATGTTTGTGCCAACAAACGAGCATCAAAACGCAGCGTTTGATGATGTAGAAGCGGGACTTATGCTCCTTGGCTAGTCTGCAACATTTTCGAGTCACTGAAGCTCCTTTTTGAGACAAACTCCTAGAAAGAGAAGACTTGGAAGAGAAATCACCTGAGGATTTTGTTGAACAGCTTCTAGACAGAAGTAGAGACTTCGAAGCTTTGGGTTTTGCAGAGAAACTCCGTCTGAATATGTGTTCCGAAGAACAAGAAGACGACGATGAAGGTTTTGTTGAGAAGCTTCTTGTAAAAACTGGTTTTGAAGAAGGAGGAGAATATGAAGTTTTTGTTGAGAAGCTTCTCGTGAAATGGGATTTCAAGGAATGAGAAGATGAAGCTTTTGTTGAGAAGCTTCTTGTAAAAACCGGTTTTGAAGAAGATGAAGAAGAGAAATGGATAGTTTGCAAGAGGGAATCTTTCTTTGCAAGATTCCATAGTTTTTCGACATCCATGAATCAGCAATGTGCTTCCTTGTCTTGATCCAGATGTGTCTATATATGCATCTACTAGATATAGATGGTGTGCGGAGAGAAAGAGAGAGACTTGATAACAAAAAATGGTTTTAAGTCGATTATATATGTATGTAAAATGTAAAATAGGGTCTACATGACTACATCCCTTGCATGGATGCTTCATAAATGTGGTTGTATGGGAATAGAATCTAAAGGAAAATCCGAGTGTAAATTATTTTGTTTATTTGTCTTTTATTAAAGAATAGTTTTCTAACGAACTATATACATTAAAATCTCTATAAATTAATAATCGATAAATTAATAAACACTATAAGATAATAAAATTTGCTGGTCCTAAGTCGGACCAATGTAAAAATGAACAAAAATCGATAAGATAATAAAATTTGCTGGTCCTAAGTCTGGCCAATGTAAAAATGAATAAAATCGATAAGATAATAAGATAATAATTTTTTAAGAATCTCTATGTGAATATATTGTCCTGTCCCATTACTAACATAAATTAATAATCATGTAAATTTTCATATATATATATATATATATACTTTTAATATTTTTAATGAATTTCTGTTAGAACTTATTACTAAATTTTCTTATATAAGAAAATATTTTGTTGTGTTGTAAATTTTCTTATTGTTATATCGTCTATAAATTTTTCATAAAAATAAGCAAATTTTTTTATAAGTTTTCAAATTCTAAATATGCATAATTTTTATTCCAATAGTCGTACATGCTGTTAAAATAAAATAATTGAACTCACTAATTATAAATTTGAATTTATGTTAATCGTTATATAAGTGAATTCATCTATAATCTTTGTTATTTATTACCAAAATAATTTGATTTTATTTTAAATTTTAAACTTTGAAGTCTAAAACTATTAAAATTTATAATATCCAAAACATTAATTTTATTTAGATCAAATTTTGTTAATTTATATATTTTAATTTTTAACAAAACTCTCTATAAATTAATAAATATTAATTTATACTAGAGATAAATTAATATCACTATAAATTAATAAAATATCATGGTCTCAACATTATTAATTTATAGAGATTTTACTGTACATTAACATATTATTTTATAATCAATTACATATTATACATATGATGACAATAGTTAAGACTGTAGATTAGGTAGAATTTTAAGTTGAATATTTCCCATAAAAATCTCGCATGGTTAAATTACTATATAATTGTTTTTTTTCCGGTATATAATTGTTTTTGAGTCCTATAGTTTGATGTATATGCATTAATTCGCATTTGCAATCGTAAAATAATCTTTTGAGAACTACTGAACTAATAGTTGGGTGTAGTTACATTTATTTATTTTCCGAATTGGCTAGGAAGTAATTTTTGATTTGCATAGATGATGGTATCATGAGATTTATCTACGTAGTATTAATTTTATGAAAAAGATTCCAACAGCAAAAGAAAAATAGTATTACTATAAAGTTTTGGCAGTCAACGAGCGTATAACTTTGACCACATCTATCAATGTTTATTTCACTGTCTTTACGTGCGAGTCTTAATTATTTTCTAGCAATATGTCGGTTAGTTCTGGGAATATAACTTATGTGAAGATTCCGATTTATATTTTGGAGCACAGTAATTTTGGCAATTTTTTAGTCCATCTAAAACGAAAAGCACTGGTAATTGTAGAAATAAATCATCGTAGTTAGTTCCAAAATAGATACATAAATTTAAATTTATCTTTTATGAGTATTGTTCTAGAACAACTAATATTCTTGGCTAACGTATTATGGTGAAATGGCGAATAAACTTGTGGCATAGTGTGGAGGTCGAGACTGCTAACGTGTAACTCGGTTCTTATGATAGAAGTTCAAGTTTGTTTGGGTTTGCCATTTCTAAAATTAATCAATTAACTTAAATCGGTTTTGGACGTTGTACCAAATTTTAGTCCAACATAATCCGATGTTACCCAAAAAAAAAGGAAGAAGCAACAACTAACATTCTTAGGTATACTACATTATGTTCGAAAAACTAACATTTGAGTTAAACATGTTAGTTAAATTATAATATTTGAAAGATTGCTAGATGAGATTTTTTTCTGATGATAAAACTTATATATATGCATTTTTGTCCCTTCTCCTTTAATACAAGGGATAAGATGGAAATTAAAAGAACATGCTAGAGAGGGATCCATATGAACAATGTGGTCAATGGTCAATGTCATCTAACATAATTTAGATGTTCATATGAAGACACAATAAATAGTTGGGACCAAAGACAAAGACCAAAAGAACATTCAATGTTTTAAGAAAAAAATACACTTTGGACCAATTTCGCATTCACATGTGAGCATGTGAGTTATTTTTCAAGGCATGGACTTCTCAGTTCTATCTATTCACAATTCTTCTTAATACACCTATCACTGTCCATTTATATAAATATTAGTGTCCAGAAAACTATTACAATATCTGGTTTAATTTTAAAAAGGGTATGCTTAGTTTTGTTTAAAACATAATTAGAAGGAAAACTAAAGAGAAAGCACACCATCCGCACAGCCATGGGCGGATTCACATGTATGGTGGGTGTGTCATATGCACCACCTTAATTTATAAAAGTTAGTTTTGCAGACTAATTTTATAAAAATTATCTAGTTAAAATGGTTAAAATCTCATCATTGACACACCTAAACCTGATTTCAAATCCTATTTTGACATTTTTCACATTTCTTTTTTATGACTGATCTAGGTAAAAAAAATTTATGGGTCTGCCATTACGCACAACATACGAGTCCACAACAAGATAGAGTATTTTCTTTTACGGTATTTTTGAAAATCTCTTGGTAAGTTGGTATCTCAATTTCGTGCAACTAGAGAACTAAAATGTGAGGCTCAAACATGTAGTTGCCAATGCATTTTGCGATGTCCATTTGAAAGCAACCATTTTCCGAATCCAGAGGAAGAAAATGAAGGAAACTGAATCTAATCCAAGATCATTCTTTCAAGAATGATATTATGCCAGATATTCGAAACATATTGTTTCGAGGTAGTCTCAATGATGCAATCCCCAGAAGATTGACCAGCTTTCTCCAATCTACTCGACGAGATTGGTTTGCTCCAAGTTAGTTTCTGTTTTTTCTCATCTATTTCAATTTTTCGTTTGTGTAATATTCATGCCGACGATTTGGCCTAAACCTCCTAGAGTTTATGTTTCTGAGAACTCATTTATAAACCTTTTTTCTCCTGACTGGACCACCAATCATAGAGTGAATTTTTAATTAATGTAAAAGTTTTTTTTTTGTTTTTAGAGATGAACCGCAAATTAATCAAGAAGCTAACTTAGAATTGCAATGAATTAAATATTTTTAGAGAAAATGTGTTAAGTAGCCCTTTTAAATTGCAATTTTCTTCTTTGTAACTACATTTGTTTTGATTTTATAGATAGAAATAACCTTTTGCTTGACAAAAAAAAAATAACCTTGAAATACTACTTGTCCAACAAATGTTTGCTATACACTCAAAATAGCCGTTGAAAACTGTTCGATACAAGCTTATGGTGACGAAAAAAATGATACACTTGTGGAAAGTTTTAGAAAATTTCATAAGTTTTAGAAAAAGGGATTGTAACAAATTTTCGTAAACTTTATAAACTTTTCAAAAACTTATAAAGTTCGTTTGTAAAACATATGTCCAAACATCTTGTCACAGAACTCTCCATTTTTTTTTTGGGTAGAATCGTTATAACTCTCTTATTAATCTATGAGAAAATGACCCATTTATTCCTCAACTTTTGTAATTTGGTGAATTTATCCCTCAACTTGTGTGTTTGCAGATTAGTTCTCCAAAGCTAGGTTGACTTTACAAAATTGGATTTGAAAAAAGTCCACGTTAAATAAGAAGATACATTAACTCCTTTTTTTAAAAACACTGTTTTATGTCTTCTTCCCCAAAATCCCAAGTCAAAATCTTTGAACCTTGATTGATCTATAAAAGCTCTCTGATTATGTTGATTGTGAGTATGCAAGTGAACCAATGGTCTTAAACCTCTCAAAGTCATTAAATTCTCTATGTGGGTCTTCTTCTTCTTCCTCTTCAACGAAACCACTGTTAGCCATTGATGTCACAATGAGAAACTGGCGTGAATATACTTCTTGATACAACAATGGAAGATGCTAATGTTGAAGCTTGAGAGTTTACATAGACTAAACTCGAGATATTGGATCTAGGAGAACCCGAGATTGATGATGATGAAGAATCTAGTGAATTTGATTTTCTTTCAGTCTATGACTTTCTGGAGGAATGAGAAGAAAGTAGTAAGAAGAAGACTTGAAATGCTTGTAAAATTCAATCTAGTAAGTACAAAAGAATAAAACAAAAACGAAATTTAATTTCTCATTCATTTCTATTCAAAACAGTTTCAAGATTTACTAAGCAAATTATCCATAAACATAAAAAGACTTACGATTTACATAATCTCAGAGTTAAGAACATACATAACATATTGCTTTTTACATTGTTACTAAATCAAAAACAAGAGCATCAAGATTTGAAAACTTTTTTTTCCTTTTTTCCTCTCTACCAAATATCTGAGCAACTACAACTTTGGCTTATGCTCTCTCTCTCTCTCTCTCTCTCTCTCTCTCTCTCTCTTTTGCTACTTGTTCATTCTTTGTGATTAGCAAATTCTGTCTCTGCAACTGCTCTTGCTGCAGCTTCTTTAGGTATGAGGGAGCCTCGACAACATGCCAATTTATAGTATACTGAACATGTTCCTACCACTTCCTTTTGATCCATATCACTGACTACTTCAAAAGCTTCCCAATATTGCGTTTTCTCCGGAGAGCCCGAACAAACTAGTTATAAATCACCATCAAATCTATGTGCACAACAAGTTAACAAAATGTTCATTTATACCCAAGCCTCAAAATACCTAATTGAAGGGCCGATTGGTTATGACTGTTACTTTAGACTTTCGTTGTAGGCTCTGTAGAAGCTATTACTATATAAAAGTTTGCTTGATAACAAAAATTGTAGAAACTATAACTTTAAATATTTTTAAATAATAAATAATAAATTATTTTCAATAGTAAATAATAAAATTGTTTTTATGTATAATTTTTTGTTTATTCTTTGTATGTGTGATTTTTATCAGATATTCAGCATAAATTTAATTAATTAACAAAACAAAAAAACCTTATTTGAACAAGTGTTACATAAAAATTACATGTTGTAGTTAATTATAAAATTGATTATTTATTTTGAATTTTTTACTGTAATTTTATTAAAAGAATTGAAAGAATTGGTTGTATTATTTATTATTAAGTATTGTTATGTTAATTTCCACATGTAACTTAAAAGAATTGGATGTATTATTATTAATTAATGATACGTTAATCATTATTTATTTTGAATTGTTTTTGCTTAATTAACAAAACAAAAAAAAATTATTTGAAACTTGTTACATAGCTTTAGTTTTTCTAGAATTCTCATTTTTGAGATTTATAAAATTTAAACTACAAATTTTAAAAAAAAACTTTGAAAAAAGTTGTTGGGCTTTTAAGATTTTTTTTTTTTTAAAATTTTTTAAAGTCTGATTGGTTAAAAAATAATTGTGGAGACTTTAAAATATTCTAAAGTTTTTAAAGTTTATAACTAATCACCCAAAACAAAAGGGATTTAAAAAGAGAACAAGAGAGGGAAACAAAAATAAATCATATTTCTGAGATTCTATTAACTACAAACTACAGTTACCCTAATCGTTAGATCACAATAACTTACCCTAAGCAATTTTACCAAACAAAAAAAAACTCTTAGAGCATCCACAATAGAGACCCAAGACATTGTGTCTTCTCGTGTGGCATCCACCATTTTTTTTTTACTTTAAAAAAAAAAATTTAATTTTTTAATGTCGCGACGCGTGTTAAAAAAGAAGACACAATATCTTTCCCAAAACACAAAATATAATGGAAAAACACAAATTCGTGTGGGATCCACGGGAAGACATCGACATGGATCTCTATTGTGGATGGTCTTATCCTAAGCAAATAAGCAATTCTTAATACAATGAGTAAGTTAACGTGTCACATTTTACTATATCCACGTGTCAAAATTATGGAGACGCTTCTCAACTACTACATTATAAACAGTTTCTTAAGCCAAAACACTCAATTCCGAAGCGACCTTAAACCCTCGAAACACTATAATGGCCAAGAGAGAGATTAGTGGGACTCTGAGAAACCTTAAGGTACGCACTTTAAAGCTCGAAACTTTATTCGATTTGCTGTAAATTATGCCACAAGTTTTAATTTGGGTTTGCTGTATATTGATTGTAGTATGTGGTTCACCAGGAACCTAGTTATGAGATTCTTTATATGATTGGGGGTCTAAAGTTGGAATCTTTCATTGAAAAAAAAATGTTTAATTTGAGTAATTTTGCTAATAATAATGCTTAATGATGTTGCTCTGTAGTTTATGCAAAGAGCTGTTCTGAAAGATGTGAAAAAGAAGAATGATGATGAAGATCCAATTGTGAATTTAGCATCTCTCAGTACTGTTAGAAACAAGTGGTACCGTGTCGATTTTACTCGGTGTTTGATGTTTTAATGTTTTCTTAAATGTGGCTTGAATCAGAAAACAAAAATTCTTAATCTAAAGCGACATTATATAGTGATACATGTATGGTAGTATTCCAATGTGTGTTCTTTGTATCGTTGCAGTGTTGTTATTACTGATTGGGATCCTCAGCCAGGAGCATTGGTTGGACGTATGTCATTTCACTCTTTTAATCCTTCTATTGAGGTGAGTTTTGTGTATGTGAGAACTGAAATGTTTTCAATTGGAGTTGTGTAGTTTCAGAATTTTGAATTAGAAATTGGTCTTGTGGTCTGTGCTTTCTCGTTTCTTATTCTTTTTATTATCGAAGAGTACTCGTAAGCCTAAGTTTTATCCAATCATCTAACTCTGGGAAAAACTAGTACCTTACTGTAGCAATGGAGTCTAAATAGTAACCTATCATTTCTGATTTTGTGTCTCTTTATGTAATCAGTCAAAATGCATCGTGTCTCGATGAACCTGAGTGTCCAAAGGTCCAGCCTAGTCTAGAATCCAACAGTGACATGAAAAGAAAACAGCCTGAGGTAGGTTTTGAACAACACTATCCAAAAAAGTTTAGGAGAAATGGGAAAGGCAATTCCTTTAAGCATCAAAAAGGCAAGAAGGTAGACTGGAGCGTTCTGAAGCCGTCAAAACCTCAAACCAAAACCAGTTAATTAAGCTGACTGTGATCTCTGTTAACGCTTAGCACACATTTGTTCTTATTTGCTAGTAGATCATCCTGCTTACAATGTCTGTATTATCAATTGGTTTGATAAATTATATAGCAAAGTTATGGATTCTTTTGTTTGGATTCTTGGTTGCAAGAAAGAAGAGGATGCATTCCATATATATAACAAAGTGAAATCCGACCGATTCTACAAAAACTTTGTGAACAAAAACAACAAAGAAATGGAAAGCTAACAATACTGCAAATGATTACACAACTGTTTGTTACTTCTTAGCAGGTTTCCAGGAGGAAAAAGCATAGAGGACTCTTCCTTTCCAACCTTGAAACATCCAGTGGTTATCATTGTCGATCACGAAGTCTTTGTGGTAACGTTGTCTCACTATCTCCTTCCCTTCCTTAATGATCTGTTTGCTTAGTTTCGCTGGCCTAAACCCGGCTCTTAAGATCCTAACCTGCCATTGCTTGTAGGTCTCAGGCCTTGCGAACCGCTCAGCACCTTCACAGGCTATCACACTCATTGCATCTCTCACGATTAGCTCCCTCTCCACCAGGGTCCTGCAATCGTCTTCTTCTGGTAATGTGGTCTCAAACATGTCAAAGAGGGACGAACAATGGAACAGAGCTTCTCTGAACCTTGTTAGAAAGAAGGGAGAATTGTACATCCCGTTAATCTCTGCAAACACAAAGAGGTCAGGATTGATGTCTCTAAATAGTTTCAGAGCTGTGTCTCTCGGAGAGTTGAGGGATACGGTTTCATCAGGCGTGTATTGTAGCCGAAGGATGCAATTGACAACTGTTGTTTCTCCACTATTGATCGCCAGTTCATCAAGAGTTATATCCTCCCATTTTTTGGCTATGAAGCTGTACTCAAACGGGACTTTGAACTTGTCACAGAACCTCTTTAGTCTCCTTCCTGTTTCTTCTACCCGCTCTGATGGACGGAATCCTGACTGAGGCAACTCGATTCCAGTTACGCGGAGCTTTGGTGTTGGTCCATCATGACGGGTTGACAGAGCCTGTATCAGACAAGGCCACTGAAATCCATAGAGAATCCCAAAATCAATGATGTGAAGTGTTGTTGCTTTCGAAGCAAGCTCAAGAATTGTTTTGTTTGCAGCGAAATAACACATTATTATGGTGGGGCAAGACTGAACTAAACCCTTGTACGCTTTCAAAATATCCATCGTTGATGTTCTGCTAGAAGTAGCAGATACTGGTGTAGTCATGGTTCCAGTAATACGTGCTTCAAGTGCCTCTGCTAAGTAATAACCAAGTCTCTGAGTTGCATCACCGTGGCTAGAAGAGTGTTCTCTTATCTCCTTTAGTTTCTCAGCAGCTCTACTCTGGTCAAAGCTTGCCACAGCTTGCGCACATTGCATCAAGATATTCCTCATATCCACTGGCTGATCTGACTTTTGTGGCTTGGATCGATTCGATGAGCTCTTTACTCGTCCAGTTTTGTTCGGTATTACTTCTCCATGATCATTCTTATTGCACACCAACAACACTTCCTCAAACTTTTCAGCTAGCTCATCCATGGTAGAAATAGCAGGAAGTTTTGATTTCCTCCCACTTTCAAGATCATCTTCTTCATCATCATCACGATGGCGATAATACTTTCTAGTTGACTCCTCTGAAACTTCAGAGGATCCAGTAAAATCTGAGGTTGGTTGATGCAAACTGAACTCTGGATCGCCATAGATTTGATCAGACTGAGGAGGAGATTGATCTTGAAGCACTTCAAAGAAAGATTTCTCAGCAGCTTGTAAAGCCAAACTGTCTTCCAACATACAAGATTGACCTTCAAGATCTTCCTCCATCAACATATCATTGATGTACTTAAAAACAGGATGGTAATCTGAACATACCGTTGACTCTGTTGGAGAAGAGTTCTGAGATTCAGATTCATTGAAACAGGTGAAGTGATTGGTTGTTCCAGAATCAAGATTGGTCCTTGGTTTGCAGCAAGAACCAGAACCATTGTCGAATCTAAACCCATCAACAGGTACTTGCAGAAGAGCATCCATGAAAAATCAAAACCCTAAAAAAGAATCTTACTGAAGACGAAGATTGGATAAGAAGAGGAGAGAAAGAGAAAAAGCAGATCTACTTTAAGTCAACGAAGAGAAGAAATGAGAGAAATTAGTAAGAAGCTTTCATGTGAACACAGGTGAGAGATGTTAAAATATATAAAGGATTTTGTTATTTTATTTTGTCTTGGCTAAGAAGAAAAAATGAAGTTTCGAGGAAACAGAGAATTTGTGGGGTTTGAGATAAAATACTAAGCCGCCACAAAAGGTAAATAATATGTCCAAGACTTTATCTACTGTCTTTGGGGTCCAGTGACAAAGAAGCTTTTGTTTTTTAGCTGTAGTTTTCTCTTTGGTCATTTGTCTGGTCAAAAATTTGACTTAGTAACTTGAATACATTTTTAAAAAATAGTTAATAACATTACCTATTTAGAGTTTTTTTTTTGTATAGAATTTCGAAGTAAATCAAATTTGTTAGGTTTTTGTTTAGATCCATTTGTCATGAGTATAATCTTGAGAACAATGATCAGCACTTGTGTGTTAAGACAATTTGACTTATATGTCGCCTTGAGGTATCGCAATATGCCAATATAGAACATATTGTTTTCTCTTTTTTTGCCTCACACGGTTATAATGAGTAATTTTTTTTTTAACAACGGAGAAACCAAAAATATTAGTTAGCAACCAAAACAATCATCCTATATAATACGGATGTAAATAGAATGATTTTCTTTTTTGGTATTTTACTTATTTTTATTAATCAGTTTTTCACATGGTTTCAACTTTCAATAGTTAAAAATATTTTTAATTATCAGGAATTTTAATAGGAAATAATAGACACGAATTTTAAAAGAGTAGTTACAAGTTACAACATAATGCCAATAATGATTTGCATTTAAATTTTGTAGCAGATTTATTTACTTAAAATACAATTGCGAAAAATATATCAGATTTAGCTTTGCTTTTCCTCTGACTTTTTATATATGTGGAAAAAATACTAAAGACGAAGACTAAAAAATGATATATTTTTCTATTTTATATTAAAATTTTTGAGTTTTTTCTTGGAATCTTTTTTTTTAACTTTTAAGTATTCTTTTTTGAATCAAGTATTCTTTCTGAAGAATGGAATCATAAACACATTTGTGTTTAATCCCCAATGTATAAGTTCCAAAAGGAATGACATAACTAAGACCAATAAGTCTATGTTCTGTTATGTAAAAGATTGTGTTAAAGATACTTGTCAACATGTTAAAAAAACATCTGCCAAGTATAGTATCTCCTTCTCAATCTGCATTTGTACCAGAAAGATTGATTTTTGATAATATTATAATTATGTATGAAATAGTTCATAGTCTTCAAAACAGATATGTCTAAAGCTTATGATAGAGTGGAATGGATTTTTTTGAAAGAAATGTTTGAAACATTAGGTTTCAATGAAGTTTAGATATCTTGGATAATAGGATGTGTGACATCTCTATCATACTCAGTTTTGATTAATGGGCAACCTTTTGGAGTAGTCAAACCTGAGAGAGGTATTCGTCAAGGGGATTCATTATCGCATTTCCTCTTTGTAATGTGCACATAAGCTTTGATTCATTTATTCTAGCAAGCTGAACTGAAGGTGAATTATCTGGGATTCAATTTCATCATTCAGGTCCAGTGATTAATCACCTCTTATTCGCGGATGACAGTCTCTTTATGAGTAAAGATGATAGATATCACTGTGTAGAGATGTTGATTTGTTTAGATAAATATGAAAAAATGTCTGGCCAGATGATCAATAAAAACAAATCTGCGATTACTTTTGGTTGCAAAGTTGATGATGGGATTCAAGTTTGGATTAAACAAAGAACTGAAATCGATACAAAATGAGGCACATAAAACTATTTAGGTCTACCATAAAATTTTAGTGGATCGAAGCAAAAGCTGCTGAATTATATTAAGGATAAGTTACAATCAAGATTAACATGTTGGTATGCCAAAAATTTATCTCAAGGAGGTAAGGAAATACTTCTAAAATTTGTGGCTATGGCATACGATATATGCAATGTCATGTTTCAAGCTCTCCAAAGACATTACTAAGAAATTGACAAGTGCTATGATGGATTTTTTGTGGAATAATTCAGAGCACAAAAACAAGATTCATTGTGTGGCTTACTTACATTGTCAAAGAACCTTGGTGGGATTGGTTTCAGAGATTTGAAATTATTTAATCAAGCTCTTTTAGCTAAATAAGCATGGAAAATGTTTCATGAACATGATTGTCTTTTTTGAGATTTTATAGAAGCATATACTTTGCAAACTCTGAGTTTGTTAATGTACCTAATGGGAGTAGACCTTCATTTGGTTGGAGAAGCATTCACTACAAGAAAACATAGGAGTTGCGACGGAAATTTACATCGAAATTTTTCCGTCGTAATTTAGCAACGGATTAACGACGACATTACAACGGATTTCAGATTCGTCGTAAATTAGTCGTAAAATTACGTGTAAACTATTCGTCGTAAAATATATGTACATAAACGACTATTTAGCGACGCAATTACGACGAATACTGTATTGCGTAAAAAACGCTTAATAAAGTTTTACGTTTTTGCCAATTTATTTTACGAGGAATTTGCGAGATAAACTTTGTATTAAAATAACGTTGCAAAGTTTACAACGTATTTACGACGAATAAATTTAACGAGGAATTTACAAGGTATATTTATTAGATAAGTAAAACGTGTAAAACTAGGATTGGTACGATGGAAGTTTACCTCGTAAATCAGTCGTAAAGTCGATGGTACCTCCTCGTTAACATGATTTGTTGTAAAATCGTTATAATATTTATACCTACCAAACACGAAAAATTCCTATAAATACCACACCTTCATTATCTCAACATCACACATCACAAACAACAATCACATTGAAACTAAACACAAAAAAATGTCTTCTGCAGATGATATACGGAAGCAACGAAGATGGATGTATAAGCATAGAGATTCCGAGGGAAACGTAACCGAAGAGTTTATGAATGGGTTGGAGCTATTCATGTATAAGGCCGGACAGACTCCACTCACCATAGAAACTGGTAAAATGTTCTGTCCTTGTCGAAAGTGTAAAAATACAAGATTTGCGCTTATTGAAAATGTTTGGAAGCATTTGTTGAATAGAGGATTTATGCCCCAATATTATATTTGGTTTCAACATGGGGAAGGTTATGGTCGAATGAAGCGAAAGTAGTAATAACGAGTAATTTCGAAGCTGGGGGTACAGATGAACCTAGTAATTTGCATAACTATGCCCATCCTTATCATGTAGATCAAGGTGATGTACAACATGATAGGGTTCATGACATGGTTACAGATGCATTTAATCAAACCACTTCATCATTTGCTGATAATACAATTGAGGAACCTAATTTAGATGCGAAACGGTTCTATGAAATGTTGGATGCTGCAAATCAGCCAATCTACGAAGGATGTAGAGAAGGTTTGTCAAAATTATCATTGGCATCTAGGATGATGAACATTAAAACTGATCATAATCTAGGGGAGGTTTGTATGGATGCATGGACCGAATTATTCAAAGAGTATTTGCCAGAAGACAATTTGTCTGCTGAATCATACTATGAGATTCAAAAGCTGATTTATAGTCTTGGGTTGCCTTCTGAGATGATAGATGTTTGCATTGATAATTGCATGATCTATTGGAAAGATGATGCTCAGTTACAGGAATGTTGATTCTGTAAGAAGCCAAGATTTAAACCTCAAGGCGCCAGAAGGAATAAGGTACCGTACCAACGGATGTGGTACCTACCAATAACAGAAAGGTTGAAAAGATTGTATCAGTCTGAAAGGACAGCTACATCGATGAGATGGCATGGAGAACATTCACAAACAGAAGGGGAGATCACACATCCATCAGATGCAAAGGCGTGGAAACATTTTAAAACGGTATATCCTAATTTTGCTAGAAACGTCAGAAATGTCTATCTTGGATTATGCACTGATGGTTTCAATCTATTTGGGATATCTGGTAGAAAGTATTCTTTGTGGCCGGTAATTGTCACGCCTTACAACCTTCCGCCAGGGATGTGCATGGAAAAGGAATTTTTATTCCTTAGTATCCTAGTTCCTGGTCCTAAACATCCGAAGCGGTCACTAGATGTATTTCTCCAACCTCTAATACACGAATTGAAGGAGTTATGGCATTGTGGAGTTCGAACCTATGATTGTTCGGTAAAAAAGAATTTTACTATGAAAGTTGTGCTTATGTGGATGATAAGTGACTTTCCTGCTTATGGGATGTTGTCAGGTTGGACAACACATGGAAGATTATCTTGTCCGTATTGTCTTGGGAGAACTGATGCATTTCATCTGAAGTATGGAAGGAAAACTAGTTGGTTTGATTGTCATCGTCGGTTCCTCCCAATGCACCATCCTTATAGAAGGAACAAGAAGTTGTTTCGGAAAAATGTTATTGTACGTGCTCTTCCACCAGTGTATTTAACAGGAGAACAAATTGAAGCGGAAATTGATCACTATGGTGCTCAAGAAACCGTAAGGCGTGGAGGTAATTGGCATACTCAACGTAATATGCCAGACGGATACGGAGAACATCACCACTGGCACAAGAAAAGCATATTTTGGGATCTTCCATATTGGAAGAATCATCTCCTACGACACAATCTTGATGTCATGCATATTGAGAAAAATTTTTTCGATAATATCATGTACACAATATTAAACGTGGCAAAGAAGACAAAAGATAGCAAAAACTCAAGGATAGACTTACCTGCTATTTGTTCTAGGAGTGAGTTGGAGATTACAGACGAGGGTGAAGTGCCATTTCCAATATTTTGGTTGACGGGAAATGCAAAAACAGCGTTATTCAAATGGGTGAAAGAAGATGTGAAGTTTCCTGATGGTTATGTTTCTAATCTCTCTAGATGTGTTGAAGAAGGAACAAAATTTTCAGGGATGAAGAGTCATGATTGTCATGTGTTTATGCAACGACTACTTCCATTTGCAGTTAAAGAGATAATCGATGAAGATGTTAATGAAACACTTGCAGGTATATACATATATATATATATACGTGCTTATAATTATATATATTTCTAATAAACTTAAATAATATTACGTTTAATAGGTATTGGTGTATTTTTCCGGGATCTTAGTACACGTACCTTGATAGAACAAGACATTCAACAACTTGAAGCTAACATTCCCATATTATTGTGCAATTTGGAGAAGATTTTCCCCCCAGCATTTTTTGATGTTATGGAGCATCTTCCAGTCCACCTTCCTCATGAAGCGGCACTAGGTGGACCTGTTCAGTATCGATGGATGTACCCGTTTGAGCGTTTCATGAAACATTTAAAAGGGAAAGCAAAAAACCTTGCCAGAGTAGAAGGGTCAATTATTGCAGGGAGTTTAACTCAATAAACATCTCACTTTTCGTCATACTATTTTTCGCCGAAAGTTCGGACACGGAAAAGAGCTCCTTGACGATATGACGATGGAGGTGTGGCACAAACTTATGCAGTAGAAGGTGTTCCAAACATATTTTCACAAATTGGACGCCTATCTGGACAAGTAAAAGAAGTTTGGTGGACATCTCCTGAAGATCGTCATTGCGCACACACAAATATTCTCGTAAATTGTGAGGAAATACGGTCATTTGAAAGGTATATATATAACATATAAAATGTTTTAGATAGTAATGTATGAGTTTTGTGCACACACATTTATCTTATAATTTAATAATTACAGCTTATTCGTGGATCAAGTACGAGAATCAATTGAGGGAATATCAGATGATGAAATCAACAAGCGGAAAGATCAACACTTTATTACGTGGTTGAAAACTTAAGTACGATCTTAAATTTCATTATTTAATTAGTCATTATAGACTAATTAATGATAAAAATAATAATTTTTTACTTTGAATTTATCAGGTTGATTATGATGATCCATATTATCCATCATGGTTTCATGACTTGCTTCAAGGTCTAATCAGTAAGATAACGACTGCTCCAATGTATTTTACTCGAGGATATGCGTTTGATGCTTATGACTACGGTAGACATCGTACATCCATTAACTATGGAGTATGTGTGAAAGGAGAGATCAATTTTTATGGAATCATACAAGAGATAATGGAAGTTGAATTTGCTGGGTTAGTGGGGATGAAATGTGTACTCTTCAAATGTGATTGGTTCGATCCAACAGTTGGCATAGGTGTTCGTTCCAATAAACTTGGAGTTGTGGATGTTAACGCGGCAAGACGGTACAACAAGTTTGAACATTTCATCTTAGCATCTCAAGCAGACCAAGTAAGCTTCATTTCGTATCCCAGAGTTAGGACCACGGGAGTCACTTGGTTATCAGCTATTAAGGTGAAGCCTAGAGGTCGAATCGTAGGAGAAGAAGCATTGCAACAAGATTTATGTAGTGATATTTCGAGACCGATTCAAACTACAAATGAGATCTTACTTATAGATCGCAACAATCAAGTATTTGAAGACATCCCATATGATGATGAAGAAGAAGACAACGGGAATGAAGATTTTGCTGAAAGTGACAATCTAAGCACAGATTCAAGTGAGGCATCAGACAACTTAGTTGATGAGAATAATTAAATGTTTATAATATGTGTTTTGTAATAGTTAACATTTCCAATATAAAATATTATTCAATTCAATTTATCAACTAAGTGGTTTATGTTTATGGTTGGTTCTAAGTTTCAAATAACATTTATAAATTTTATAAATTATTAAAATTTATAATTTTAACTATTACAATTATAATTTATAATTTATAATTTATAATTTCTAAACCACATATGTTTGTGGTTTAGGTTCGTGGTGTATAGAGAATTTAACGATGGAGTTACAACGAATTCGTCGTAAAAACGTTGTTAAAAATTTAAACATTTACGACGAATTAACGAGGCCGCCTCGTTAATTCGTCGCAATATTTACGACGAATTACCGAGGTGGCCTCGTTAATTCGTCGCAATATTTACGACAAATTAACGAGGCGGCCTCGTCATTTCCTCGTAAAGAAACACTTACAAGTTCGAATATTTCTATAAATACCACATCCTATCATTTTCTATTTCAATACAACAAACGTTTCTAAGTAACAAATTTATTCGCAAAACACTAATTAATTATGGATGATGATAGATCTTTTGTTCCTGGTCCAGCAGGTGTGAGACAAGCTGATGAACGAGCAAGAAGAAAACTTGAACGATCAATGCTTCTAGAATGTGCTGGTATAAGCGAGTCTATGTTTAATTCTTATGAGAGACATGTACGGATGGTTAATTGTGTTGTTGAGCCAGAAGATCCTTCTTTCATGGGTGTCCCTTGGAAGACTACAATTGAATACCTAACACAACAAGGTAAATTGCAATGTCATGCATTAATTATTAGTATACAATGTTCTTTTTAGATTGCTCAATAAACAAATATATATATATATTTTTGACTTATTTTATTTTGAATATAGGTGGACATACATGTAGGTGGACACTGGTAAAAGAGCTGCATAAGATTTGTGTACCACAATGGTATCACGTTCTTTTTGTGGTAGCTGTGATTCATAAAATGGTTCATAATGGATTGGGGGATGCGATGGTTATAATGAAGGTAAACTGTATTATAAGTTTTAGTCTTTAAATATTCTTAATTAATCAATTTGATATTTAGTAACTATTAATTGTACTTTTTGGTGTTCTTGTAGGATCGGACTGGTACTGTACAAGCAAGCATTCATAGGTCCGCTTTATCTGATAACAAATATGGGCCGCACATAAAAGAGGGTTCAGTGTTGCTTCTAAAGGAGGTTGTAGTTGTTAAGTTTGAACAGGCGACAACATATCTTAACATTACTCTGAATAACATAACCAATGTAAGTTACAATTTTATTGTTAAAAGTATATTATTTATAAGTATTATCATTAACTTGTTAATTTTGCAGGTAATATCTATAGAAAACGTTGCTACAGCATTCATACAAGAAAGTGGTCCTAGTGGTGTTAATCGAAATCCAAACAATTGGTTAAACCATGAAGATGAGGTTGGGTCTGATGATACTGAAGAAATTGAGTAGTTCATTACGTCATGATAAATGGAAGGAAACAAATATTTTTGTTTATGTTTAAAATGCTTCCAGTTTATTTGTATGTTTAATTTATGTTAAACTATCGTATAATATTAAAAACTATGTATGTTTAATTTCGTATCCAATATAAAATTAAATGTTTCTATATATTTTCAATTTCAATTTATGAATTTTAAAGTTTTTCTACATTTCGATAAAGGTTAGCGAATATGGGAATTAGTAACGGATTTTTAATTTACTCGTATTAAATAATATTACGGCAATTTACGATTTATCTCGTTAATACGTTAATGGGCCGCCTCGTTAATTCGTCGTAACATAACGAGGCCGTTACGATGAATGTTTATTTTACTCGTATTAAAGAATATAACGTCGAATTTACGAGGTGGCCTCGTAAATTCATCGTAATTGTTACGACGTATTAACGAGGCGACCTCGTAAATTCGTCGTAACGTTACGATGGATTAACGAGGAACACAAAATCTATATATATGAGGACGCGGCCCCCTCTTTCCGACGTTTATTCAATCCAAACTCACTATCTCTCTAGATTTTCTCTCTCTACATCCAAATTTGAGGTAAAAAAAGTTTTATTTTTTATTATTTAGTTTTAATTGTAGATTTGTTAAGTTGAATGGTTTAAGTTAGATAGAAGGAATTTAATTAGAATTGTTAAGTAGATGCTTTGATAAGTTAATTAGAATGATTATATTTTAATTTAAATTGTTAACTAAATTAATATTATTTATTTCAAATGTATATGTAGATATGGTTAGGAGTTCCGCATTAGCTAGACGACGGGGCGACCGTCCACATTACAGTGAGACGTTTTTAGGTTCCGACACGACCACTACTAGAGCAGAAGTATCATCTTCTGCTACCGCATCTGTTGACGTACCATCTACTTCAGCCGCCCCTTCTACAGAGACGGTACCAGAGACTCAGCAGGGTCAAGATCCATCACATCCAGATTTATTAGTTCCTCCTACAGCTCCATATGCACGGTATACCGTCGAGGATCTTCTTGTCCAACCAGGACGAGAAGGATTGGACAAGTTGGATCCTAACCGGCCACCGAACACATTTTGGTATGTAAATTATAATTCTTTATTTATATAATTATTAAATTTTAGCCATTAATAATTAATATTTAATTACTCATACATATTTAATTTTACATTTGTTTAGGTTTGGTGTGGATAATAAGGTCGGACGCAGCGTTTCTGATATCATCAAGGGATACTTCATTGAGCCTCATCCCAACTGGACTCTCGTACCTGATCACATTAGGAAAACATGGTTCAAATGTTTTGCGGTATGTTTATTAAAAAAAAATTAAATTTTTAATTTATAATTTTATTTTATATGTTTTTACTTAACTTTTTTAATTAATCTTTTTGTAGCAAAAATGGAATTGGGAAGTTTCCATAAACGAGAGAGTGAAGAAAGAGTTCAACATAAAGGCGATGAAGCGACTTGCTAACACGGTCTCCGACTGAAAGGAGAAATGGCAACTAGGAGATCCGAAACCCATCTACATCACCGATGCTGTATGGGAGGGACTTGTACGGTTTTGGAATACCCCAGATTCTGTTATCAAATCCGGGAAGTGTTCAAAGTCCCGTCTTACCCTTGGTCCGGATGGACTATTACCGACTCCCCATACATCCGGCCAAACACCTTTTGCGGGTGCCCGCATCAAGCTGGTAAAAAGTTTTTGAAAAAAATTAATTCGTATATTTTTTTAAATTTAGTATTATTTAAATTAATATATTTTATTTTTATAATTTCATTTCTAGGCTAAGGGAGGACCGCTTCCTTCTCTTCCAAGATTGTTCGAGCACACCCACAAGAAAAAGAATGGAGCTTTTGTGGATGTCAGATCCGAGAGGATCCACACCGAGCTCACCACGAGGATCACTGAGCGCGAGACACAACTTTTTCAGCAATCCGAGGATGGGACTCCCGTGGAGATAAGTACGGTAGAAGCTGATCAGATCTTCGAATCGGTAAGATTAATTTTCAAATTAAAATTTTAATTTTTTTTTTTATATTTTGTTTATGGACGATTTTTTTTCCAGGTTGTTCCGAAGAAGAAAGGTCCCTCTTTAGGTATGGGTTCGGTTCATGACGTCCGAATTGCTTCTTCTTCGCATGTTCGTTCAGTCGTAGATGATCCGGTCCAGCTTCGTTCTGAATTAGCAGCTGCAAACGCCGAGATTAGTTCTTTGAGGGCCGAACAAGATACCATGAGGAACCAAGTTCAGGGTCTTAACGCCTTGTTCGGAATTTTGGCGGCCACTAATCCCGACCTTTCTCGAGAATTGGAGCGGCAACAACAGCTTCGAGACCTACATGCACAGCAACCACCCCAGCCGAGTGCACCTACCGAGCAGCCGCCAGTGGGCAATTCTACAAATGCAGACGATGATCATTATTTTTCGGATATAAATTTGGACATTTAGAATTTTATGTTTTGTATAAATTTGTAATTTAATATAAGTATTAGAACTTTTTATTAATTATATCATAATTTTATTAATTAAATTATTTTATAATTAATTAATAATTCAATATTTTAAAAAATAAATTCTATATTTAAAAAAAACAATCAAAAATTAATTAAATTTTATTAATTTCTAATTAAAATTACGATACTTTAACGACGTCTATATTTAATAATCGTTGGGAAATCGTTGTAAAGTTACGTCGAATTAACGACATTTATATTATAGAATCGTTGGTATTTCGTCGTAAAATTACCGTCGCAGTTACGACGAACTTCCTATTTGCGTTGAATTAACGTCGAATTTTTTTACGATGAATTACCAAAGACTGTTGTTCCTCGTTATATTTTACGACGAAATTACATCGAATGTGCCATTACGACGACCTGTTTACGACGAATCGTTGTTCGTCGTAAATCCGTTGTAATACCATCTTTACGTCGAATTAACAACTGATTCTTCCGTTGTTATAAATGTGTTTTCTTGTAGTGATTCTGTTTGGTAGGGAGTTGCTGATGAAAGGTTTAAAACGCCTTATTGGTAATGGAAAAGATGCACTTGTTTGGATTGATAATTGGTTGTTTGATGGTATATCTCTTAGACCAGTTGATATTCAATCTATCATGAATATTGATTTAAGAGTTTCTGATCTAATTGAGCTTCGTTATGGTTATTGGAATAACAGATTATTAAGAGAATTATTTCATCATTTTGATGTTAAGATCATTAAATCTATAAGACCTATGATTAGGTGGAAATATTCATGTTGCTGGGCAGAGAATGAAAGTGGTGTTTATTCTGTTAGATTTGGTTATGAATTGGGGTACATGTTAGAAAACAAGGAAAAATTGAGAGATGTGGAAGTTCTTCCCTCTACAAATCCGATTCTTGAAGCATGTTGGCATATCAAGACAGTCCCAAAAATCAAGGTCTTTTTATGGAAAATTCTTAATGAGGCAATTGCAGTCTATGACAGAGTAAAGACAAGAGGCATCAGAACATTTGAAGGTTGTCTCTTTTGTGAGGATGAAAATGAAACAATCAATCACTTCTTGTTTCTTTGTCCATTCACAAAGCAAGTTTGGGCATTGTCTAATATTCCATTAACGATTTCATGTTTCCGTAATTCTATATTTGAGAATATGCACTATCTATTTTGCTTAATGGAATCAGATCATATGCCTGAAGAATTAAAACTGGTTCCTTCTTGAATTTTATGCCATCTATGGAAACATATGAATAAGTTTTTGTTTGCTGGAAACCATTATCCTGTAAATTCAGTGGTAGAAACAACTCTTGAGGATATGAAGGAATGGTCTTTTGATGGAAATGTAACTCCACGCCCTGAGAATTTCTCTGATCCAATAAAAGATAATTGGCAGCCTCCCTTGTTTGGTGAATTAAAATGTAATATTAGCATATCTTGGTCAAAAGGAAAATCATTAGCAGGAGTATCATGGGTGGTCAGACATTACTTGAGCAATGTTTTGTTTCATAGCAGGAGATCTTATTCTTAGGTGTACTCTTCTTTTGATGCTAAAATTGAAAGCTGGGTATGGGCATTAGAAAGCATGAAGAGTCTACATTTAATGAAAGTTACGTTTAGTGCAACTTCAATGAAAAACATTAAAGCTATTCACAATCCAAAGGATTGACCTGCGTTTGTAGGCCATATCTCTCCTTTGTTATCAATGCATGAAGGTATGAAGCATTGGTTCATTCTTTTTGAGTCTACAAAATGTAATATTAGAGCCTATGAGATTGCGAAGAGTTTACTACAGATCTTCGATTATCATCCTATGTTACTAAGGGTATCCTAATAGGTTGAAAAATATCTTTGACAAGGAAAAGAAGAACTCGGTAGAGCTTTGAAGATTAAAGAGACTTATTCTTTGACCATTTTGAAACCAAAGGAATCAAAGATGAGTTGTGGAGAGAATTACAGAATTTGGAGTTAGGAAGAGAAGATCATGAACTCTTTATACCACAAAAAGCTTATGGTGGAGTCCTTGCTCAGAACAGGTTGAGCTTGATTGCTAGACCTTTGAATCTAAGGGGCCAGAATTTGAGAACAATGGTTATAGAGATGCCAAGGATTTGGGGCATAGATTCACGAGTTCATGGAAGAGTTTTAGATGACAAGTTTGTGTAATTTCTTTTTCGTTCTGAAAATGAATTGTTATCAGTTCAACGAAGAGGTCCTTGGATTTTCAACAACTGGTTTGTGGTTTTTCAGAGGTGGGGGAATATCCCAAACTGTGAGTTTCTGTCAACAATTGATCTATGGTTGCAAATTCGAGGTATTCTCCTACCATATGTAATCAACAATATAATCAGGTTCTATGGAAGAGTTTGATTTCAATCAGGAGAGTCTGCAATTATTAGTTTTCGTTATGAACATCTAAGGAGATTATGTAGCAACTGCTTTCGTCTCACTCACCATAGTAGTCACTGTCCAATTCTCCCACTTTCAATCCCCACAGTTCATCATGAACATCATGCGGTGAGGATTCAAGAATAAGAAGAAATTTCTATTGGTAACATTGCGAATAACCATAATCATCAAAATTAGAGGCATGATCAGTCTTTTCCAGTTCCATATCTCAGCCTGGTAGACCTGACACTCCTCCACTTAATTCTGAAGAAATAGTAGTGGCTAATCCTCTGCAACGAATCTATCCTTTAATTTTGGAAGCAATGTCTCATTTTGCTGTTCCTATACCTCAGTTTAGGAGACCGGTGAAGCAGGAATCAACTGGCTATAATCTTATACCATACACTAAACCTGAAATCACAGTTAATGCTTCTGCAAAATATAAAGTTGGAGAGTCTTCAAAGCGTAAAGTGTCAACTAAACCACAGAAAAAAACTGCCCAGAAATCTAAAACAAAAATTTCAAGAGTTTGATTTAGAGGTTTTGAGACCTCCTAAGAAGTGTTAAAGTGAATCAAGCAAAACTGTTAAGTTTTGGGGAATAACTTGACAGTTTAACATCTTTGGAATAAGTGGAAATTTTTCCTAAGATGATTTCTGATCAGAATCAGTATCAAGGTAATGTTAGGTAATAAAAATTCACTAAATATGAAACTTGTTGGGTCTGTATTGTTTCCCTTTGCAGGACATATTGGTTGATCTTTTTGAAGTATAAAATAAGTTGAAATCTAAAACTTCTAAAGCCTATTAGAATCGATTATCCTTGAGGGCTTAGTTTACTATGTTCCTTTTGGGTGATCTGTTTAATATGGTTTAATTTCAAGAATAATGCACAAGGAGTATTGAAAGGCTTGAATGTGTTAAGATAATGTATCTTGGTTCAAGTTTTTAGATGCAGATATCTTTTAAATATACTCTTGTATTTCAGTTTCAAAAGGATTATCGAGAATTTGTTTTCCGGTAATTCTTTAACTTATATGTAGTAGTAGACATAGAACAGAACTATGTGTGTTGTAACCACTGTTCAAAAACATGGCCGCCTAGCGAGTTACGCGGCCACATAATCACTGATCGGGTAGTCACCGTGGTGAAATGGACCTGGGCGGTGGAGTTAGGTGGTGCGACGATTTTATCCCACGTTGGCAGTGGAATTACAAAACACGGCGAGTTATATGCAGAAACCGAGTTGGGCCATTCCAAATTTTTTTTTAAAATTCAGCCAAGCCCAAGCCCACGTTTTTGCGATGAAATCAAGTCCACGTTTATCAAACCCTAGGCAGAACAAACCTCAAATTAAGCTGAGATTTCTTCTGTTTTTGCGACGACATCAAACTGAATCTCTTCTGTTTTCACAAATTCATCCATCATCTACCTTCTTTCATTTCGTGAATTTGAGGTAAAAATATCTTATGCTTCTCTTGTTTGTTTTTTTACTTATGTTTTGCGATTTCTGAGAAAATGAGGAAGAGTTGTTTGATTCTAATTTTTTTGATGATTTTTGTGCATTAGTTTCATGAAATTATTCTCAGATTGTTCTTGTTTTCATTGTATTGTTTGTTATTGAAGCTTCTGAATTTTGTATGAATTACTCAGTTTTGTTTGTTAGTCGAATTTTAAAAGTTAGTCAGCTTTGAAATTTGGTTGAGTTAGTCACTTTTGATTTTGAATGTTACTCTTGTTTGGTGTTTCTTTTTTCAGGCTAGGAAAGGATGGATAATCCACCAATAAATAAATCTCCACCTCTTAAGCGGAACTCAGATGATGTCGGATGGGAATATGGAATCTTATGTGATCCAAAAAGTCCAGACAAAATGAAATGTAAGTTGTGTGGGAAAGAGTTCTCTGGTGGTGTGTATAGAATGAAGGAACACATTGCTCATAAGAAAGGAAATATGTCAGCTTGTCCTTTATCAACTAAATAGGATCAAAAGAAGTGTAAGCAAGCGATTATTGATGCAAAAGAGAAGAAAAATTTGAAGCGAAAACATGAGGAAGCTTTGAGGGCAGAGGTGAATATAAACAAGGACAACATTATTGAGGAATTGAAAAAAGAGCTTGGAACTCTTAAAACCCCTCACTTCCAAGGTCCCATTGATTAGTATACGACCTACATTAACCTTGAAGCTTCTTTGGTTGCACAAACACGACAACAGAGTATCCATGACGCCATTTCTAAAGAGAAGACACATGCTATCCGCCAATACTGTGCTAGATAGGTTTACCAGTCAAGTATTCCTTTCAACGCCATTGACAATGAAACTTTCAGGTTATTTTGTGAAGCATTGGGACAGTTTGGGCCTGATTGGATGCCTCCAAGTCCGTATCAGCTGAGAGAACCATTGTTAAATGAAGAACAGCAAAGGACAAAGAAAAAGTTGAAGAGTCTAGAAGAAGAATGGGAAAAAGAAGGTTGCTCAGTGATGACAGATGCGTGGACTGATATGAAAAGAAGAAGCATAATAAATTTGTGTGTCAACTCAAGAGGAGGTACATGCTTTCTTTCATCAAAAGATACTTCGAAGGATTCTCACACGGGTGAGTATATCTTCAACTACATTGACCAGTGTATTGAAGATGTAGGAGCTGAAAAGATTGTGCAAGTAGTGACTGATAATGCTACCAACAATATTGCAGCTGCAAAGATGCTTAAACAGAAGAGACCGAGGATATTTTAGACTGGATGTGCTGCTCACACTTTAGATTTGATGCTTGAGAGAATTTCCAAGCTTCATGGTTTTGCTAAGATAATCGATCAAGCAAAGGCTGTTACTATCTTTGTATATGCTCATCATAAAACGTTATCCATGATGAGAACATTTACAAAGAAGAGAGATGTTGTGAGACCAGGAGCAACAAGGTTTGCAACTTGTTTCTTGACACTGCATAGCCTATACGACAAGAAGGCACAACTGAAGAGCATATTTGGCAGCGATGAATGGTATGATTGTAAGCATTCAAAGTGTGTGAAGGGTAAGAATGCATTTGATATTGTTATGAGTCATGGATTTTGGAGTTCTGTGATGGTTGTTTTGAAGATCTTCAGCCATTTGTTGAAGGTTATAAGGTTGGCTGACGGAGAGAAGGTACCTTCTCTTGGCTTTATATATGGTGAGATTTTAGAAGCTAAGAAATCTATCAAGGAAGCTTCGGATAATTTGGAGAAGAATTACCAAGCTATCTTTCAGATTATTGATGAGAAAATGAAAGGTAGGTTGGATTCTCCTTTGCATATTGTTGCCTACTTCCTCAATCCGTTTTAATTCTACAAAGAACCAAGTATCCAAAGTGACTTTGAGATCATGGAAGGATTCATAGCTTGTGTAGAGACTTTCTATCATGGCGACTTCAAAAAGCAAGATATAGTGGTGAATCATGAACTTAGTCTTTACAAGAATAGAAATGGCTCAATTGGTAGAACTTTAGCATTAAAAGGATGTGAAAAAAAGAATGACAAGTTTGATCCAGGTTTGTCTTTTCACTTTACTTGTCTTTAATTTATCATTTATCTTTTATTTATCATGTACGAATTACTTACTTGATCTTAGGGAATTGGTGGTCGACATATGGATGTGGTGCATCAACTCTTCAAAAGTTGGCAACAAGGATCCTTGCTTTGACATCAAGCTCTTCTGGATGTGAAAGAAACTGGAGTGCTTTGAAGGGGTTAGTTTATTAGTTATATTCCTTCTGTTTTATGAATCTGATATTGCAGAAATTTACTAATCTTTTATTGCAGATTCACACGAAGAAAAGAAATAGACTAGATGTCAATCGGTTAAACAGCCTAGTGTATGTCCAATTTAACGCAAAGCTGTTTAACAAGCAGAAAAAAATCAAAGAAAAAAACGGTGATGTGATCTTCGATGATGGTAATGAAGATACAGTTGAAGATTGGCTTGTGGACCGTGTAGAAGATATAGATAATGATGTTAATTTCGTGCTTACTACTCAAGCTCCAAGGGTAAGAGATCTATATGATGATGATTTTGAATCTGAAGAAGAAGAAGAAGATGTTGTGGACATGGAGTTTGAATCTGATGTGTATCCAGATATTCATGTTTTTCGTGACTCACAATAATCTGCTTAGTAAGGTTAGTTTGTTCAATTTAGTCTTTGTCTTTCTTTATGGTGTTTGGATGTGACGATGAGATAACATGAGGAACTTGTTGTCTTTGTCTTTGTGTTATGTCTTTGTGTCATGTCTAAGGTTAGTTTCAAACTTGATGTCTTTGTCTATGTTTAAGGTTAGTTTAACACTTATCATTTCAGGTGTATATTACAAGATCTAACATCTAACACATCTGCCCAATTCACGGTGATTACTTGATCTTTGATGATGAAAAGGACGAAGACTTACAATCCTTTTATTATTTTTTGTATGTTCTCAAGATCAAGACAATTTATTTTTTGTGTATCCCGTGAATGGAATTTAACTTTTTGTATTTTGAATTAGATGTGTATTGGAAGAAGAAGGCTTTTTATGTATTTTTTAGAATGAAATGTTTTATAGATAAACATAAACATGTTTTAAATATATTAAATTATTATAAAAAAAACTAGTCCCCGAGTACTCTCCAACCGCCCGACTCAAGCCTAGCATAATCCCGAACATTGGTTGTAACATATGTAAACACTTTCGATGTTTGTAATAAAAAAAGACTTGTTGGAAAAAAAACTTTTAAGAATGATAAAATACATGGTGTGAATGTTTTTTTTTTTGAATTAATGATTTGATGATTTAACCAAACATATTAGTGGACTTTTTGCCGGCGCAGAAAAAATGAATCTTCTAGTTCATGAATAGAAGGAAAAGAAAAAAATAACTCAAAAGTTCTACGGTCACTCTCTCTAGTATCTACTCAGATCTAGGCGAAAGTCATGGATAATAGCGGGAAACGCGGAGAAGGTGGCGAAAAACGTAGAGATAGTGGTGAAAAACGCAGATCTAGATGCTCGTAAGTGATTTCAATTGTATCATTTCAATAATAAATTGATTGATTTAAGAAGACTTGAATAGCCCAATTGTGATCCAATTTTCATTCAAGATGTTCACAATTATGATCTCATTTGAATATTTCATTGAAACTATCACAAAATATCAAAATCTCATTGAATTCCATACCAAAAACATCTACAAATACCACAACGTAAAATATTTAAAATATTTGTTCTTAGGAAATAAAAATCTTCTACCTTGAAGAACATATAACAACCAAAACTATACCAAGACTATTTAAAGCAATTGAATCAGAAAATCATAGGTACTAACAATGTGGCCGACATTGAGAAATAAATAAGCAAACTAGATAGTAACCCGTGCTGTACAGTGCGGAAAAATATATAGTTTATACTTCATTAGTTTATATTGTTATAAATTATCATTTTAATTTATATTTATTTTATGGTTTTAGTATTTTATTTATTATTATTATTATATATTGCTTGTGTTGTGTTAACTAAAATTAATAATATATAATTATGTGCGGTGTTATATTTGTTATTCAATAAGTTAGATTATAATATAATTTTGTTGTAAAAATTAATTGGTGTTATGTATACATTCTCACATTATTCAAAAAATATATAACTATTTGATTTACTCCAATATATCTGTCATGATCCGTTTTGACCCATTTTTATCTACTCTCACCCATCTTGACCTATTGTAAAAATTAGAATGTTTGAAGATCTGGATGATTTAAAGTTGGATGGTAAAAAAATAAATTTTATTTTTCGTCAATACTTAATAAGAGAAAAAAATTGAGTTTATTTTTTTGTGACAAGTAATAATTGCTATTATTGTATCCTTAATGACTTTATTTAAAATGTTTAAAAACTATATTGTTTAAATATTTTAATTAAACAATTTCATATTTATTTAGAAGATATTAAATAAAAATGAACAGATTTTAAAATATTAAATATTAAATTTCGAAATATCTATATACTTATTTCGGGTGCTATTTATTAGGGAATTGATTAATTAAATATAAATTATTATAACTATTAGTATGATTTGAAAAAATAAAATATCAGCCTGATTCAGATTCTGAGAATATATATTGACATTTTTAACTTTCTAGCATTTAGTTAATTTGTTTGTTAATATATAAAAATACAGTGGCAATTTATGTAATATAACGCAGTAAAACTGGCTAAAGTCTTTATAACATTGCTCAAATAATATATAGGAGATTTGGAAGTACATAACAATTATAGTTTGAGATGAAAGAAGCACATCAATATTTCAAACATTTATAATAATAAAAAAAAGTGAGAGTACTCATTGTTGCACCATTTCTAACATTATT
This sequence comes from Cardamine occulta, assembly GCA_028015245.1. NCBI lineage: Eukaryota > Viridiplantae > Streptophyta > Magnoliopsida > Brassicales > Brassicaceae > Cardamine > Cardamine occulta. The sequence goes on along the minus strand of CM051378.1, from coordinate 13,459,348 downwards.
CTTCTTTACCATCTATTGCATATTAGTTTTATATTGAAAGCCAATAAATCTTAAAATTAGTCAATGTATGCATTTCAAAATCACACCATGGGTAATATCCAGCGGTCGAATCAAAAACACTTTGGATAATAAATTTTTTTAATAATCACTCTTTTCTATAAAATGGTCATATGTATGCATCATATTTGTACGTACTCAACTAACAAAAAACACTCTTATACAAGATCTGAAGAATTCTTTCCTCATTTTTTGAAGAATAAGATAAGTCTTCTTTTAGTTATAACTTATAAGATATATAAAAAAAATTAATTTCATCTAAATTAAAATATATCAATTTATTTCATATAAATTGAGTTAAAATATGAGTAGTTAATTAACTTAATAAAAATTAACAAAAAATATTACAAGAATATATTTAAATATTTTATGATTTAACAAAAATATGTCTCTTTCTTCATAATTTAATAACAAAATTAATTTAGCTGTTTAAAATTTTATTTAAACATAGTTTACATTCTACATCTATAGATAGATTAGCTTTTCAGATTGTAATAGTTTTTTTATTGTGTGTTAAAAGTGTATGTACTCGTAGTCATACCTTTTTTAATTTAAAAAGTCTAATTTAGTCATAGTTTAATTAAAGTATTCATGTATTAATAGTTTAATTAAAGTTAACTTATAATTAATATATTATATTCACATTTTTATAGAATCTCATCTCATCCATTAACTATATGTGTTTTCATAATATTATATGTCATGTTATGCAAAATAAAATTTTAACTATACAAAATAATAATTTTGAATTAAAATACTTTTACTACTATAGTTATATACATATTACTAAAAGTTAAATATATATATATATATGCATTAAAGAAATATTATACATATATACTTGTTTTTATCCAAAATATGTATAACATATTTATATTGATTTTTTACAGATTTTATTGAATTTTTTACTAGTTTATAAAAAATATAAATTATTGTAAAATTTTACAGATTTAAAATTTATGTTTTAATAATACCCTATTTGCAAAACTTTATTATTTTATTTATACAAATATATGTATGTATATATATATATACCATATTTTCAAACATAAAACATATATTTATATCACTGTTTTACTTAAATTACATTTTAATATTTTAAATACATTTTAAATCAGTTCAAATTTTTATGATCATTATTAAATAAAATTTTAAATATATTTTAGATCGAATAAATAATTATATTATTAAAATAGAAAACAAGATAGTTAATAGTTATCATATTAATTGTTGGAAAATATAAGACTAATTGTTGAATTTCACTGAATGTAGCTATGTCTTCTCATCGTCGATGGAACACAAATTTTACTAGGCCAACAAGTTCAAATCGTCCCACAGAAGTTTCAACTCCTCCCACAGAAACAACTCTCAGAGTAAATATTAATTTTCTTTTTATTTTTAATTTAAATATTAATTCAATATGATTTAATAAGTAATATTGTAATTTAAAATTTTGTAGAACAAAGACCAAGAAAAATATAAATGGTCGTATATACAGGAAAAAAACATTAATTCAATTGTTCGACGAAGCAGTTGCCATGAATAATTATACTCTTAAACATCTTACAACCATTGGTAGAGAGTATATGGTTGAAAAGTTTAATTAAGCGTTTAACATGAATATAACTTATGGTTTCTTCAAAAACAAACTTGATGAGTTTAAAAAATATTTCAAGAGGTGGAAGACTCTTATGAATTCTATTGGTATCTCGGTTGATTCTAATACATCTATGATAAATGCATCTGACGCATGGTGGAAGGAAAAAGAATTCGTAAGTAAACAAAATTCTTATAGTTGCCAATATATATATATATATATATATGTATGTACGTATGAGATAATCTTATTAATTACAATGTATAGGGATGCAAAATAACAAAAGCCTTGAATTCTATTATATATCTCGGTGGAAGACTCTTATGAATTCTATTGGTATCTCGGTTGATTCTGATACATCTATGATAAATGCATCTGACGCATGGTGGAAGGAAAAAGAATTCGTAAGTAAACAAAATTCTTATAGTTGCCAATATATATATATATATATATGTATATATGTACGTATGAGATAATCTTATTATTTACAATGTATAGGGATGCAAAATAACAAAAGCCTTGAATTCTATTGTATATCTCGGTGGAAGACTCTTATGAATTCTATTGGTATCTCGGTTGATTCTGATACATCTATGATAAATGCATTTGACGCATGGTGGAAGGAAAAAGAATTTGTAAGTAAACAAAATTCTTATAGTTGCCAATATATATATATATATGTATATATGTTTATATGTATGTATGAGATAATCTTATTATTTACAATGTATAGGGATGCAAAATAACAAAAGCCTTGAACCAAAAACCGCCAGAGTTTTGGGATGTAATGGTGCGATGTCTTGCATTATATGATGTTCAATCACAATCTCAAGAATCATCACGTCAAAGAAGAGAAGAGCTTATCAACGCACATGTAGTTGAAGAAGAAGGTGATGATGGCTCAGACGCCGATAGTGGTGAGATACCACAAACACAAGTTCATGAGACACAAGAAGAAGTGTATCGTGTTACAATTGATGACAATATACACCCTTCAAATGAAACAGTCCAAAATACCGCTCGAAGAGACCAACAATGAGGGAGGCTAAATTTGCAGTCAACTGCTAGACGTGGGAGCAGTTCATAGAGATTAGGAGGAAGCTCATGAATTTCTATTGGGAGTGGTTCATGCAGAGGCTGAAGAAGACAATCATTTTCATCAACAATACTCTTGTATTTCAGAATTTGCATCAACAATACTATTGCTGGATATTCAGAATTTCAACGACAAAGTTTGCTACAATTTCGTCCAGGTGTTTTTGACCAAGATGACTATGATGAATGGAAAAAGACTGAAGCGGTATTTCTTACTCTAGAAGTTCCAAAGGGCATGAAATTTTACTGGGCATGCCTTAATAAGCTTCAAGAGTTAGTATTTTGGCGTAAGTATTTCATTGATTTAGGTAGAAGCAACAATGAAGATAAGCTACAATTGTCAGAAGCAATGACAGGTGTTTCACGGAACAACGAGGATATGCCAAAACAATTAGGTTCGGGCCAACAGTGGGGTACACCACCAAATGCTCAACAATGGAGTTCACCTCAATTTACTCCACAATGGGGCACACCACCAAATGTGCAACAATGGGGCACACCACCAAATGCTCAATAATGGGGTACACAACCAAATGCTCAACAATGGAACAAACCACCAAATGCTCATCAATGGGCCACATCACCAAATGCTCAACAATGGGGCACACCACCAAATGCACTACAATATGGGCTATCACCAAACTTTTAACCTTGGGTTGCACCATCAAACTTTCATGCAGGACGTCAGCCACCAAATGTTCAACAAGGCGGTTCATCAGGAACAACTCCAACTAATGTTCAATACGAATTTTCCGTTGGCAGTCAAGAAAAAAGTGTCAGAAATACTCAACAAGATATTTCAGATGGAGCAGTAGGAGCTTCACCAAACGTTCAACAAAATTCTTCATGTGGTATCAATTTCACAAATTATTTTGAAGCTGGCCATATTTCACATACACCTAGATCCGGAGGTCTATTCAATATATGGGGAACTCCACAAGGAACATCTACAAATATTAATGAAGGTAATCAAAGTTACTCAGAAGACGAAGATTAGTTTAACTTTGATTAGTTTCTAATAGTTGTGATTCATTATTCTAGTTTATGTAATAAAATCATTTATATTTTGATTAATCAATTTTAGCATTTTTTTAATTGGCTAATATAAGTTTATATTTGGTTATGATGTGTTTTTTTTATCTCATGTTTAAAATTTTAGGCTTTTCGTATATATCAATTGTAATCACAAGGCATCCACAACCTAAACTATGAAGAGAGAATTGAATTGTGGAATTTGGAGAATGAGCAATTTTCAAAGTCAATAATTCAACCAACGTTGACTTACTATCATCAGTATTTTCAAAGAGCACCAGTCCAAACCGATGGAGGTTTGACATGGAGAAACATTTGGCGTCGAGTGCAACAAGATGATGCTGCTTGTCTTCAGCTACTACGAATGTCACTACCATTTTTCACAACATTGTGTGATACGGTGCAAACAAATTATGGACTACAACCAACATTAAATATAAGTATTGAAGAAAGTGTGGCTATGTTTCTACGGATATGTGTGCACAATGAAGTCCAAAGAGATGTTAGTTTGAGATTTGGACGAAATCAGGAAACTGTGCAAAGAAAATTTATGGAAGTTCTTACCACGACTGAACCACTGGCAGGTGATTATATTAGAACTCCAACAAGAGAAGAGTTACATCAAATTCCTGAAAGACTTCAAGTAGATCAAAGATATTGGCCATATTTTAGTAGATTCGTTGGAACTATGGATGGGACTCATGTATGCGTCAAAGTGAAACCTGAGTTACAAGGAATGTATTGGAATCGACATGATAATGTATCCTTGAACATTATGGTAATATGTGATTTAAATATGTTATTTACATATATTTGGAATGGAGCATCGGGATCATGCCACAATACAACTGTTCTTGCAATGGCACAACAAAACGATTCTGAATTTCCTTTACCTCCATTAGTAAAGTATTATCTCGTTGATTCTGGCTATCCAAACAAACAAGGATTTTTGGCTTCATATAGATCATCACGAAATAGAGTTGTGAGATATCATATGTCTCAGTTCAACTCTGGTCCTGCTCCCAGGAATAAAGATGAATTATTCAATCGATGTCATGCATCTTTGCGTTCGGTCATTGAAAGGACGTTTGGAAGAAAAAATGGAGAATTCTTTTTGATTTTCCAAGATATAGTCTACACATACAAAAAAGTGGTAATGGCTACAATGAGATTATATAATTTTATCAGAATTTCAAACTTTTCAGATGCACATTTTGCAAACGAAGTGTCAGAAACAGGAACAAACAACAAAGATTCTGAATCTAACTTAAGTGATGTGGACGCTGCCAAGTTAGCAGATGGAGGATATATGGCGCAAATAAGAGATAATATTGCAAATATGATATGAGAAAATTGGAGTACTCGGCGCAGAACCTCCTAGTTATCAAAAAAAAATCCAAAGTACTTGATAGTATTTTTCTAGTGTATTGTACTTTATTTTTTTTGTTATTTAACATTTAATTTGATATATATAAATTAGAATTTTTACTTCAAATAAATTTTAATATTTAAAGTTTATAAATAATAGATAAAAATATTACTTCATAAATATTAACTAAAAAATTTAAATTTATAATTACTCTAATATTATAAATTTATTTGTTATTAAAATATGTAACTAATATTTGTATTCTGCACCGCTTGATACTTTTTTTACAAATCAATCATTTATTTTCTACTACAAAATCTTTTTTTCACCAATCAAACATTATTTTGTACCGCTTATTTTATAGAAACTGCACTTGTCCCGTATAATATATTTTCTCGCATGTACCATTATTGATCCATACTGCACTCACAATTTATTTTTCCCGCATTAACAAACATGCTGCTACCATTCGGACCCTAAATGAAATAGTCACACTTTATAAATGAAACATTGTTCCTTTTTAAAATGAAGTTGGAATTATTGGTGAGTTTGCTATTCACTCTTATGAGTATGATTCTCCTCAAGAAGCTTTATGGTCAACCAAAAAACGTTCCTCGAGTTTCTTCCCTTTTAAATCCCAATTTCATTAGTCCCGATTCTAAAGAATCTGATAGAAAAGATCAAATTATTAATTACATTGTCAACTAATCATGATTCATGCATTTGGATTCATCATTAGTCTCAAGGTAGGTGTTTAATTATTAATCCTTTGTATCTCAACAATCTTCTCAAGTCTATCTAGCAATGAAGTGGACTAGATTGCCAATTTTCTATTACAAAAATCTTGATTTCATCAGGATTGGCCAAGCCATCAATCATATAGAGAGAATAAAAAATGTCACAAGATTTACAACAAAGACTTTACTATCTCTTACATTGTTAGGGAAAAAAAAAACCATCTTATTCCAATCATAAAACTTTACACTTGAAAGAAAAAGAAAAAAGCCCAAGAAGAACTGAGATCAGATCTTCAACTATGTCAGAATCTTACAATAATACACAAAGGTTCTTTAGAACGAAGAACCTGTTTAGATTAGAGCCTCTCCCAGAGAGAGTGGTGGCTCGGTCTGCAGTTGATGCATTAGGTGTTGTGACCAGTAAGCGTGTGCCTTTAGAACACGGTCCAGAAGTTCTTGTGGCACGGGCTCTCCTCTCCGCTGCTGTGGCGATATCCTTGCTGTGTGGACCAGCGTCTTCCATTTATCCTACGTGAGCCAAAGAGACTGATCAATACTAACAACAATGATAGTAATCTTCCAAATTGTAAAAGTTAACGTTAACAGTTAGTTAAATATTAACCTTGAGATCAACATAGGTACGGTGGTCTGCATCCTCAAAAGCACGAACCTTAACGTCTCTCCACCTACAATTTTCAAACATACATACAAAACTTTTTGTCATTCAAAAACAAACATGAGAAGAAAAACACTAGTTGTTCGATTTCTTTTGTTTGTTACCTTCCGGTTCCGAGTTTCTCTACAGCTTGAACCAGTGCTTCTACTTCAGTAACTGAGAAAGGTCGACGAATTCTGCGATGTGCAGCTTGCTGCTGCTCAATCCTTTTAAACTTACGGTTAGGAGCCTGACAAGCCAAGACTGCTGTTGACGCAATAGGAACCAGAGCTCTCGAATCATCTGTTGTGCATAGTTTTCCAAATGAGTCTTCTGGGGATGGTGCTGAGTCATTGTTAGAATCCAACACATTGTCGCGGTATAGCGTCAAATCATCACAGGCATGCTCTGACAGATAACTGGCAGAGAGAAAACAAGACCCTTAAGCCACAAAAGATTGATTTATAGTCGCTACGACATCTCAGAAAGTGAAGAGAAGAGTGAACCTTGATAACAAGGGTTGAGTGGTGGTTTCTAAGCTGGGTTCAAGACTGAAACCCAAAGAGTCTAAGTGAGTGTTCTCCTCAGATATCCCAGACTGAAGAAGGGTTTTGCTATCATCTCGGACTTTCTTTCCTTGAACCATCAGCCCGACTCGGAGTCCATCACCTAGTATGGTGGTAACTGCTTCCATCACCGTCCGCTGACAATCTCAACATAAAAAAAGGTAAGTTCTTGATCAGGATTTTCAGCACAACTAGGTTTTGGTATTGCACCTTCAAGGAGCCAACAGTAGCAGTTTCTGGAATCTCTATAAAAAGCTCAGGCACCCTGAAAGACTTGATCTGCAGCCTCACTACAAAGAAAAACGTTTCTACATTACACACTTCTTCACAGAAACAACAGCCAACAAAGGGCTCCATTAATTACCATGATGGTCCCTTGACACAAAGGACGCATTTCGACTTTTCATGGAAGATATTATTCTGTTTCCTGCAGATCAATTTTTGAAATCGCGTTACAACAGCAGAGAATTACAACATCCTAACAAGAGAACGAGAAGAAAATTTTTAAACCTTTACGTGTCTTTGCTTGCATACGGTAATCATCAGAGTTCGAATCGGAAATGTCGTCAAAGTATTTCCTTTTCTTGATGGGATAACTCCTCTGATGATGGTGCAAATAATAACTCCTCTTTGAGCAATACCATGGCTTTGCATCTGCAAACACCAAACATCAAAATCACAATAACTAAGACAGGGGAAAATAAACAAAAACACTAGTTGGGAAATTTACCCGCGCTGTTCCTCGATCCTCCTTTCCAATGTCTAGATGCCAATATCTTCCTGATTCTTCTGTCTCCAATACGAGGCACAGGCCTAGTCATACGAGGGCGTATGTACCCAGAGAAGTTTTCATCATCATCATCTCTACTAAATAAATTTACATCATCCCGAGAACCATTGGGACCATCATTCCCACATGCTCCCACCTCGGTACTACTGTTACTACCTATACTAACTACAACATCAGATTTTACGTCACCATTCCCACCTGCACTAAGACCCTTACTGAAGTTTCTAACTTCACAAGAATCACTACCACCCACGTTACTAAACCCCTCCACCTCATTCTCTACTTTATCACCTACCAACAAGTGATTAGGATTCGTTATCACAGAGCTGAATCCACACGGGCTCGGGGATCCCTCACAAGGATTATCTTCAGAGACAGGTACTGACTTTACAGGGTTTTCTACAGCCAGCACTTCCATCTTTACAGTATTTTGTACAACTACACACTTATCTTCACCTGCAATTACCGAACTTTCGTTCTCAAGCAGCAAGCTTCCAGCTACGGTGGCTAACAAGTCAATCGCACACATTGTATCATCTCCTGATATTTTCTTCTTGTAAACACGCCTCTTCTGGCAAAAAGTGAACAATGCGAGTGATCATCATGTAAACGAATCATCCAAGTAACAATCTGTGATAACTTTCTGAAACAGCTAAAACCAGAAACCAAGTACAGCAAAAGGCCATTTACCCGGACTGATCTCGGAGCTCGAGCCTGAGCAGGAAATTTGTAGCCATTGTCTCCAAATTCTAAGACTTTATGCGACACCATTACTTGGATGCATAACACAATGATATGATTGCCAAACGCGAGAAGCAAAAGGATGAAATTTGCGATCTGTAGATAAGAAACAAGAACCATAAGACTCAAACTCACAAACATGAAATAAGATTCAAAGATCGGTAAGATCTAGCTTTATGATTCTTTCACAAAAGATAAAATTTTGGGAATTGGGATTGAATCAGAAGCAAAACAAAAAAAGAAACCAACCCAGAGAAAATTTGATCCAAATTGCTAAACCATCCTAAAACCCTAATAAACACAAGATCCGAACTTGAGAGCACAAAGCATAATTCAGTAGATTAGCGAACAGAAAAACCTGAAGAAAAGCTTCGATCTTGGAATCAAAGAATATTACATAGATCAGAATTGTGCAAAAATAGAAACTTCAAATTCTCAGATCGGGTTCACAGATCGATGAATTGAGAATTTTGATTGTATAACAAAACGACAAATATCCATACAAGATGATGATGATGATGATAAGTTTTTAAAAAGATAAACGAAAAAACCCCTTTAAGATCCACAACAAAACAACTTGAAATTATAAACTTTAAGGCCAAAAATTCGCATCAACGATCAAAAAAAAAAAAGAAAAAAAAGTTCAAAATTTTTATCACCTTTCTATGAATCTTCAGTTTCAAAGACGAAGGAATCAGAATTCTTTACGCAATCAAACCAAAAATCTAACCCATATTTTTACCCAATAAAGTGACGAAATTGTTTTTTACTTGTATCAAACGCTACCCATAGAATTATCAAATCTCTTTTTCGAATTGCCCAAATTAAAAAAACAAAAACCCCTTGAAGAACGACCACGTCTTTTTTGCTTAAACCCATATAAGCCTTATCGAAACTCAACCACCGGACCTACCGGTTTTACCAGTCCCGTGTTTACCGGTTATAGCCAGTAAAGACCCGGTTCTTTTGGGATGGCCCACGACACACTCACTCGGAGTCCATTTCTTTTTAATTGTAAATGATATTAAACAAAACACCATAGTTGAGTGGCAAAGCATATATTATGCATGCTCTGGATTCGAATTCGCTATATGCGATTAGAGTTCGAATCTCATATTTATAGTACAATTGGATATGGAATCACTTGAAATAACTCAGTATAACTAGATACCAGTTATCCAAGTAAATATGGTATAACTAGGTATAACTAGTATTCTTCTTAAAAAAAAATGAAGGATATTTTCATTATTTTATTAAAATCGAGTGGCATACGGACGGATTAAAATGAGAATAAAATTTCCCAAATAAGTTGCATTAGAAAATTGATTCCACTTGTAAATCGTAAGTCTTTAGATTTTCGCCACGTGGAAACTATGTACTCATCACATGGCTTCGGTCCGTAGCATTTTGAGAAAACTACGTCTGGTCACTGATATTTAAGAAAAAATAAAAAGAATATTCATTTTGGGCAAAATAATTTTTTTTATATTATTTTAGTTTCAATTTGGGATATTCGTTTGTGCTTTTATGTTTTTTTCTTGTTTTTTTTTTTGATAAAACAAATTTAATAGTTTTTCTTGTTTTTTTATGAGGTTTTTTCTTTGTGGAAAGAAAGTAATCAAATTCCCAGAAATATTTATTTGTGTTTAGGAAATCAGATAAAAGATAAGATGGTCCCTAGTTTGCTTGTAATTATGAGGTGGTCAGTTTGTATTAAAATAAAACTTTATTAGTTCAAACATTGTATCTGAGTTCAAATTTTTTTATAGAAACATTTTTAAAATCTTACATAAAATATTCATGTTACATAAAGAATATGAGGAATTTAACGTTGTAAATGTTGCTTGAAAACTAAAAAATAAGACATAGATTTGTTCTCAATTCAATTGTATTTTAGGCTAAGATATTAAGAAGAGTTTTCACATCGTTAACGTACAGTAAGTTAGGAATATTTGAGATAGTAATGACGCTAATAGAAATTGAAAGACTACTAATCATAATCTAAATTTAAATATCAATGTTTAGACAAATTTGTCCTTTCTTAGGTGGGACTGTGGGAGTCAAGTTTGTGGATGTGGAATTAAAGCACAAACTCATAAACTTTGGAGGGGTTGCAGATACTTCTTATAGGTGATTATATGATAACGAAAGAGAAAACGAGACCTTAGGTAAGATGCAAACGAAAGTATTAGAGCATCTAGAGTACAAGCCTAATTCAATGTTGACAACTCTCTAAGTCTATGTGTTTTAGGGTTTTAATTGACCAAGTAGTTTTCATATATATTGATATGAGAACATTGAATTGTAACTTAGAGAGTTGTCAAAAACAACTCTCATATTTTCAACTCTATGAATCAATTAAATATCATAATATTTTGTTTTTGGTGACAACAAATTTACTTATTCTTTTCACTTTCATTGCACAAAAAATCTCCTTAATGAGCTATTTTTATTAGAGTCTTTTCTTTCTATTTCTATTTTATTAGAAATCATAATTTGGACATGAATCTTCTTAGTTTCGATTCTTTTATTCGGAACGAACATCAACTTTGAGATGGATGCTTATATTTAGGATTATCTTTATACATACATATGTTGTTCAATAGGACGTCTTTTAGGAGAGCTACTTGGTTTCTCTGTTGATTGGATAATAAACCTCCTCTCAAGGAGAGATGAATGCTTAAAAAGTGTTGATGGATGATTATCAGAAGGGTAAATAAATCATTTACCGTAAATGGGTTAACAAATTGACCATATTATATAGGGTGTATATTGACCATATTATATAGGGTATATACTATGGTTCATGATACGAGATTTAGAAAATACTACTTAATGGTCAGTTGAATTATGTGATTATTGAATTCTTCTAAATCATGTTATGAAATTGGTTTGTCAACTGGAAATATTACTCAATTTTTCTCCGCCTACGAATGCGCTCTCATAATTTCTCCAAGTCAATATATCTCTAACGTCTCACTGTCCATTTCAATAAATCTGATAAATTGAATTTAAAATTTAACAAAAGCTTGAGAAAATTCAAAAAGTCAAAATTTACTACAAGTTCGACATATTATATCATGTGTTGGACACACATTATTGTATTTAGCCCCACAATCATAAATTTTTAAAAGAAAAAAAAAGAACGAAGGCCTACCTTTTCCTAAATATACAATAAAATAATTATGTCATCTTATCCTATCTCGAAAAGGTTTGAAAGGATAAAAGGTTGGTGGTTTTGAATTTATATCATCCAAATACCGCCGTTCAATATGAAATATGTTGGGAAAAAAAATATAAAAAGAATATTCATATATAAAAGCATATTATAGTTTTTTTGAGACTTAGAGCGATGATATACTTTAATTATCATAATAAAATATTATGTGTTGTGAGGACACGATGGTAGGTAAGTGTACTACTGGTCTAGAGAAATGAATGCTGATTTTGATAGACTTATTATGAATTACTTTTAAAAATAAGAAGTTCATTAGGAAAACTAATCAAGTTGTGCAATGATGAAAGATATCGTATATTTTAGCACATTGGGTTAGTTTACCACTAACATATAACGGCTTTGATCGATATTTTTTTTTTGTTGGATTAAATTTGGTACATTTTCTTTGTTTTCTAAGTTTTAAAAGAGTAAATTTATATATAAGCAACAACGTTAACGATCATGTCTAAAACTCAAAAACAAAAGTTTCTTAAAAGTATCTTATTAGCTCAGTGTTTACTATGAATATCTACGAAGAACAACAACAAGCTTTTCTTTTCTCTAGTCACTTGATTATCTTGGTGTTATATATGATTCATAAAATTTTAATTTTCTAATAAATTTGTCTTCTTTTCTTTTTGCTTTTTTTCAACATGTGTCACACAAAACGAATTTGTAATTTCTTCTCTCAACATTTAATATGTAGTAATTGTGCGAACTTCTATTTATCCTAATTTTTCTTTCAAGTAATTATATCTCATTAATTTAACTTATTGTTGCCATGTGAAAATAAATGCTTGATCTTCTGAATAAAAAATGATTTTACCAGCTGATAATATCAACTATGTAATATTATTCAGCTCGAGGCAATATTGAAAAAATATATAATTTTAATTACAATTCTAGAATTTTAAATCTATTAATCTAAATTATAAATCATGTTTTATTTGTAATATTCTAAATCATGTTTCATTTATTTTTAATCAGAAAAAACTAATACTAGATGAACCAAGTTTATATGAAAATACTTACACCAAGTTGTTTATGATTTTGTTTGTAAATATAGAAAGAAATAAAACATTTATGTTACATTATCTTCTACTTTTGTATTCCTTATTAATCCCATTTCTAGAAAAAAGTTGTTTTAAAAAAATCAATTTTTAGGTTTCTTATGCATGTTTTATTAGTGATTGATGATGAATTGTAAATTTTTTTTAAAAAATAATGGAATTGTTATTTAGAATTATAGAAAATTGTTATTCACAAAAAATCATGCATTTATAACCAATATACAGTATATTAAAAAAAAATAGATGACGTTAGAAGTAAAAACAATTGATTAGGTGGATGTGTGTATTACCCTAAGACCATCTCCAACGCACAATTATTTGGATGTCTTAAAGAGTGGGGCCCACAAAAGTGTCTAAAATTGGTGTCTTCCGTGTCTTAGTTAAGACATTGGATCTTAAAAAAAAATTACCACGTGTCGCGACGTGATTCGTCACGACAAAAAAAAATTAATTAATTAAGTTTTTTTTTCCACTAAAAAAAGAAAAAAAAACATTAAAAATTTCTTAAGACGCTCGTCCCCGAGATGAGGGTTGGAGATGCCCTAACTTCTCTTTTGAGTTTCTAGTTAAATATTAAATACTCTTTTTAAAAAGGAGACCATCATTTAGTCGCTGATTAAAAGCTGTTTAACATCTTTCTTTTACTCAAAATGTTTAGATCTAATAGAAAAATGGTTGTGATTTGGATAGTTCCTTTAGTTCGACGGTAGATAAATTATTGGCGTTTTTAATATATGGATGCCTTGTTAAAAAAGGAAGAAGTTAACAAAAAAAATCAAAATAATATAAATGCGTCTGCCGGGAGTCGAACCCGGGTCTATTGCTTGGAAGGCAATTATCCTAACCGTTGGACTACAGACGCTTTTTGACTTTCGAATTCAACAGTACTTATTTAATAAATCTTTAAAAGACCCTCCTTCAGAAATGAAGCGTGTCTTCGTAATCAGTGGTTCCATCTCTTTACTCTAAAATCTTGCTTGAAGATTCATAATCTTGCTTGAATTGGAACAGATTTGGTTCGCTTAGGGTTTTGCGAAAGAGAGATGGATAGAATCAGCGGTCTACCAGATGACGTCATTGGGATAATCGTGAGTTTTCTTGCTGCAAATGACGCTGCTCGTGTGTTGCTTCTCGCAAGGAGCTATAGGCATCTCTATACAATTATACCAAATCTTGAATTCAACGACGCACTTGAGTTTCAGGGGACTTTCACGGATTTTGTGACTCAATCATTGGCTCGGCTTCAAACTACTACCTTGATTAGGAGATTCTCTCGAAAATCTGAAGGAGGTCTTGAATCACGTATCAATCATTGGCTACGTGATGTGCTGAAGCGTAGTGTCATGGACCTTGAACTCGACATATATGGTTATGGATCTGAATTGCCTAGTGAGATATTCACTGGTAATACAGTCATTAAGATGAAATTAGGCAAGGAATTTGAAATCAGTGTTATCCCTAAGAATGCTTTGTTACCATCGCTTGAAAGTCTCATTCTTGACACGGACGTTCGATTCTGTGCTCCTGATGATGGTGATTGTGCGTTTAAGGCGTTGCTTTTGGCTTGTCCTGTGCTTAAGGAACTAATCATTAAAGAAATGCACTGGGAGAAATGGAATTGGTCAAGACTCGTGTCCAGTCAAAGTCTTCAAAGACTTACTATGTCTCGTATTTTGTCTGACGATTTTATTGAGGATGAAGCTCATACCCTTTCTTTTGATACCCCGAGTCTTGCCTACTTTGAGTACTGTGATGCTTTCCCAGATGCGTATCCAATTGTTAATTTTGACTCACTTGTCGAAGCTAAGCTCGATCTTTGGAACATAAATAGGTGAATCAAGTGTGCATCTTAAGTTCAAGAACAATATGTGAACAGTGTTTCCTGAGGTGTTTTGTTCCAAAAAAGTGTACTTAGTTCATCTTATTTGATTTCAGGCACTTTACTTCTTCCGTGACGCAATACCGGTGTTTAGAAACTTGCAGCGTTTAAGTTTTACAAACAACAACATAGGATTATGCTGGCCATTTCTGCCAGTTTTGCTAGATAAGACTCTGAATCTTAAAACCCTTGTCATTAAGGTATGACTCAAACAAACCTGAAAGTTTTTTGGACAAATTCTAAAATTTGTCAAGCTCTAATCGTCCTTGTTTGCTGCAGGGTGAATTGCACTATGTTGAAGAGCCTGATTATGTTTGCGACTGCTTATTGGGATATTGGTTTGTATTGTCATGTCGTGTAGAGGTTATGGAGATAACCTTATGGGAACACGGGACTATTGAAGAGTTGGAGCAAGTAAAGCATTTCTTAGGAAAACTGCCTTGTCTGGAGTTGCTGATAGTTAATACTATGCCAAGGACAAGCGATAAGGAAATGCTAAGAATCATGAAGGATCTTCCAAAGTTTCCGAGAGCTTCGCCCATTGCAGGGTCGAGTTTCGTTGTATTGTATGACTTACCTACTCACGTATGAAGAACAAACTCAGGTCTTCCCTTGTTGCTCAAGTCTGTTGGAACATGAATCAGTTTGTGCACATTCTTGGTCACTTCTATCTCTCTGTTCTCTTTAATTGGATTCTCCTAGTTGTCTTTAGTCTGATCTAGACATGTTTTGATTTGTAAGTCACTTTGCTTCAATGGTTCTTAGTTGATGTCTTAACTGATCATGTAAACTTCTTCAATCTACGTGTCAATGATTCAATCAAAAGATAGGATGAGAAGAGAAGTAACAAGCCTCGTCCAATTCCACACATCAAACTTTAGATTTCACAACTTTGTTACTCAGGGATTCTTTCAAAGGCTACAAAATCACATGTATTGCCTTCAAAATATCTAAGAAATTAAACCATCACCTGAGTACTAAATTAACCTGCATTGCACGCATTAGACCAAATGAACGTTGTTCAAACCTAAGATCCATAAAATACTAAATAGATATGGGTATCGAACGCTCTTTTTATTACTACATTTGATGTGAGTTGCTGCAGCAATCTTCTAAAACATAGTTTTCCCATAGTTTTGGGCAGTGACAAAAGTAAACGCTCTGCCCCAATCTCGCCTAACAGATTCTTGAATCTTGTAGTCTCCAATGAAAGGCCACCAGGCTTCTTCTGAACCATTTGTCCCAGTCCAAATAACCTTCTCCGGCACATTCAGAAAATCAAAGTTCAATGGCATTGGTGGTGGCGGTGGCTCATTAGCCCTTTTATTGGATTTGGTCTGCCGCTTGCTGCTTCCTCGACCTTCAGAATGCTACCAAAATGTACAAATACAACAGTTTCAGGTAAGGAAGACTCTAACACGGGTTTAAAACAAGTAAGACGAAAACGTTTCTGACTCACTTCGGGTGTCATTTCGCCGTTGTCCGCTCTCTTGGTAGCCTTCTTTTTAGATGTACCGTTTTCCAAGTAGTATAAAACCTCGTTCCTTGACCGGAATTTACGATTCGTAACAGGTTCGTAGTAGAACTACATTCACAAAACAAGAACAGTAAGCATTGCATTATCTTTGTATATTCTCAAAATTTCAACTTCAACATCTTTGAGACAGAGCATTATCATCCAACTAGCACACGTTTAGGAAAAGATTCAATAAAATTCACATCCACTAATCCTTAATTACACAAAAATGTCATATTCTTTTACTTTATGACTTCCAAATACCCAAATGTAAGCAATAAGATTCATAATAGTCTAAATCCAAAAACCAAATTTCATAAATATTATGAAAAGTTCCAATTCAAAAACAACATAATAATTCCGATGAACAAACAGCTCAAGAAATTGGAAGAGAAGAGCTGAGATTTATTTCACCTTATCGACAACACCGGCTTTAGTGCCGGAGGTTCGAACCCTAACTTCGGTTCTCCAATCAGGAGGCAGCCAATTATCATCTCCAGGTGACGCACGCTTCCGTGACTTCGATTCCTGTGGACTAGCTGTATTTTCCGGCGGTGGTTGCGCTTGATCTGTGCCGTTGGACATTTCCGGAGCGATCGAGTCCATCCCAATCCCTAGGCAATTATCACTATCAGCAGTTGAGAATTAGGATGGGAGATGTGGCGTGATCGTACGGTTTTGAGATACCGAAACAAATATAAACGACTGAGATTTCAAGATTCATTATTTCGTTGCTTTTTGACTAAATCAGAGCTTTTTATAAAAGACAAAATAAAGTACACTTTGTAAGTTGCAAGTTGTAAATTAAACGCAGCGTTTGACTCGTAAAACGAAAATGTCATGTTGTTTATTGTGTTTCAAGTTTTTTGGGCCACGTTGCAGTCATATTTTTGGGGTTTTGGGCCCATTTTATATGTGTCTCCTCCAGCTTTGTGTTGATCTTGTTGGAAAAAACACAACATTGGTTTGGTTGGTCGTGCTTCAGTTCTTGTAATGAAGATATTTAACATAATTGTCATTTACTCATATGTATTAAATCGACATGAATACATAGGAATTGGTCACTAAAATATGGATAAGGCAGGATTTTGCATACGATCCATTGAAACACAAATCATTTCAATATCAAAATCGAATTTAGACAAAACACTATCACAATACAAGAGTATCATTTCAAAGAAGAGTATATTATAGTCACCTGAACCACTAACAATCGGTTTATTCTGGTTTCCAACTCATAAACCGGACCAAAACCAAAACAGAAGAAAAAGACTTTCAGTCTTGGGTTGGTGCGTTCTGATTAAGCTCAGCAAACCGCATACCAACACGCATTGTGTGCTTGAGGAACTTCTCAGCACATCGCATAACACAAGTCTCCTCTTGTTTATGCAGAGTTTTGCGTGTGAAGCTATCGACACAATCCACAAAACACCTCTCGACCAATGAATTGTACATCCTCAAGCTGAAAAGTCACCAAAACAAGAAACCGCAAGAACCAAAAGTAAAGGTCTAAACACAGAACAGCAACAACTAATCAATAGATAATGTATAAGTTTAAGTTGTTGTTCCCTTAACGTCCAGAAGAAACATTAATTTGGCTAATCTGGTTTAAAGGAGAACTTTTTATTACTTTCAGCTTCAATGTCAAACAACAAGCCATGGATTCAAACTGGTTGCGATTTAAGAATAATATGAAGCTTTGAGTTTTGATAAGAACAGACAACAAAACACAAAACGGAACGAAACAAGAACAGTATGAGACACTTGGGGTCATATAGAATCCAAACTAAATAGATAATTTCACTATATCAGATGTAAACTTTGATCAATGAAGCTTAAGAACCCAATAAATTGAGACACTAACGATCTATAAATTAGCCAGAAAATGAGTATTTTCTACCGAAATGTAAGCATTAAACTATGATTAAAAGTTCCAATGCAGATCTAAAGAACAAAGATTGCTTTTTTGAATGTATTTACAAACAAATTACAGTATTTAACACACGAATTAACACAATACTTCAAGCTCGATGCTTTTCAAAAATCTTGTCGAGACAAATACGTTTCAATATACAAAATTTCCCCAAATATTCTAAAGAACCAAACTTAGGCGACATTCCCAAAAGAAAATTACCATAGAACAGATCTAAGTAACGAACCTATCACGTAGCTGAAGCTGTTCGATCATGGAGGACATTTTGGCTTTGTCTTCTTCAGGAAGACCTTCTAATCCAGCCATCATATTCGCGTCCATTTTTCCTAACTTTTTTTTTCTTTCCTCGTCTACAACAGATTCAGTTTTTCATCGCCTCCTTTGTGTTTCTGCTTCTTAAACCCTAGCAATCTTCTTTAATGGGCCTAATGGGCTTCATTTCTTAGATCTTGACTTTAGCCAAATTTTTTACCAGTTAGGCCCATTTTGATATTCATTTTTTGGCTGTCAAAAAAATCATTTGATCAGAGTAATAATATTTACAAGAAAGCATTTGATCATTGCCAACGTTGGATGTGACACAATTAATTTCATCGATAAGAAACAAAATGTTCTATAAAATTTAGTATTATAAAATTCATAAACTGTCCGAATCCTACTAATTCAAAATACGACACTAAACTAAAAAAAAAAAAAACCAATCTAAACCGTAATCCTAATTGGCTAACTCTATAATTCTCAAATCAAAAAAAAATAATTGTATTGGATCAAAATTAAATAGATTGCATCTTCACAGCTATAAATCTCACATGCAAACGTAACAACTTTAATGACATTATTATTAAACTATACCCCACGTGGGCACCACCCAAATATAAATAATTTATTTCAATTTAATTGAATATCTCACCAAAATCTAATCACTAGAAGTGTCCGCAAAAGCATCTCATCCCTCTCTTCTGACACAGTGACATCTGTTTTGTCCGCGCGTGCATTTCATCTCCCATACACCGCGCGTAATACAATTACCAAACTTGTTTCTAATTTTTTCCTACACCGAACCTTCAGTCACCACTCCCTTCTCTTCTCTCTATCCACTTCCATCTCTGTGTTCTTCTCTTTACCACTCTCACATGACCTAACTTCAAAAAAATAATGGCGAACATAATCTCCATTTCCCATTTTACCCCTCACGCATTCGCTTATTTACTTCTCCTTCTCTCCTCCACCGCCGCCGCCATTAACGTCACCGCCGTCCTCTCTTCCTTCCCCAATCTCTCATCTTTCTCCAAACTCCTCGTCTCCTCTGGCATCGCCGCCGAACTCTCCGGTAGAAACTCACTAACTCTCCTCGCCGTTCCCAATTCTCAATTCTCCTCCGCTTCCGTAGACCTCACGCGCCGCCTATCTCCTTCAACACTCGCAGATCTCCTCCGCTTCCATGTCCTTCTTCAGTTCCTTTCCGATTCCGATCTCCGTCGCATTCCACCGTCAGGCTCCACTGTCACTACTCTCTACGAAGCATCAGGTCGTGTATTCTACGGATCCGGATCCGTTAACGTAACACGTGACCCGGCTTCAGGCTCCGTCACAATCGGATCTCCAAACACTAAAAACGTCACCGTTTTAAAGCTTCTTGAAACCAAACCTCCCAACATAACTGTCCTCTCCGTCGACTCTTTCATCATCCCCACCGGTATCGATCTCACTGCCTCGGAGACTTTAACTCCACCGCCGACATCAGGAACATCTCTTTCTCCTCCTCCGGCGGGGATCAACCTCACGCAGATACTCATCAACGGCCATAACTTCAACGTCGCTCTCTCCCTCCTCGTCGCTTCTGGAGTCATAACAGAATTCGAAAACGATGAACGTGGCGCCGGAATCACCGTCTTCGTCCCTACAGACTCCGCTTTCTCCGATCTCCCGGAAAATGTTAACCTCCAGTCGTTAACGGCGGGGCTAAAAGCAACCGTATTGAGATACCATGTGCTTCATTCATACTACACTCTTGGAACACTCGAGTCAATAACCAACCCGGTTGAACCAACATTAGCCACTGAGCAAATGGGAGCCTTGTCTTACACTCTCAACATTTCTCGGGTTAACGGGTCAATCGTAACGATCAATTCCGGTATAGTTTTGGCAGTTGTGACCCAAACGGCTTTTGATCAGAACCCGGTTTCTGTTTTCGGAGTATCCAAAGTTCTTTTGCCTAAGGAGCTGTTTTCGAAATCGGGTCAACCCGTTGCTACTACAGCTCCTCCACATGAGATTTCTTTGTCGCCGGAGAGTTTTGATGATCAGCCGTCGCGACTAGTGTCACCACCGCGTGAGATAGTTTCCTCCGACGCGGTTAAAAGGACAAGTGTTTTGTTGGCGTGTTGGTGTATAGCAATTTTTTATTGTGTTTTGGTATGATTTTACGTTTTTATTAGGGCTTATATTTATTTTTACAAGGTTTTCATTGATTTATTTACGTCATAATGTTATTTTATTAAGTCCAGGAAAAAAACAAATCATCTTTTCATGTAAATTTGGATTGAATGGGCGATTTTGGGTAAAACCCATGTGGTTTTTCACGAGCTATAAAAATGTTTTCATTTTCACTTTGATATTATGTTGTCAGTGTTGTGTCATCTTTTATCAGTAAATATATTAATCGATCTGGTAAAACTGTAACTGATGGATGTTATAGCTAAAAATTAATACTAGTTTAGACTTTAGATGCATTATATATTTATACTTCATCATGTTACATGCAACCGTGTTACCTCAGCACGCTAAAACATTTGACAAGGTAAGTTAACAATTTCCATTTTATAACTAAACATAAGAATTTGGGAATGAATAATCCAAAAAAGTAATAAGCATGGAATAATCAGTGTTAAATAACTCAGCGGAATCTAATCAGTGCATGACAGGTGCATAACTCAGATGTACGGCCAGATCTAACCGCTACCTTATTCACTCACTGACTGATCCTAGTCATATCCTGTGGTCGCTCACACGCTACTACCGTGCTAACTGTTTTATTTTTACTATGTTTTCTTAATCTTTTAGATTATTGAGCTTGGAACGAATTTCTCGATTGAAAATCTTGAATGTAAATTCCATAAATACAAGAATTAAATTATTCATTTTAATTTTTGGAACTCTAATTTTCTAGTTATGAATTTATGATATATAAAATGAATCACATCGGATCGGTTAGTGCAATAGCCCATAGATGTTGAAGTAATGGTGTGAAAGCGCTGACTTTTCCGATAAAAGCAAGAAGTAAATAAACGATCAACGATCAACGATCATTCAAATTTCAAACTCGGAGGACCTTTCTTGGGTCACAGATTTGGACTTTTCTTGATTAAATTAAAGTTTTTGTTTGTTTTCTCTGTCCCCATTTATTCAATGACCGATCTAGAATATGTATTTGGTATTTGAAACTAACAACCCCAACACTATGAAATAGATTCAAAAGCCTCTCTCTCTCTCGAAAATGTCAATGATGAGCAGAAACCAAAGTACCATCGCCATGGGAACAACATCGTTCCTTGAGTTGAAGAAGCATGCTTCCTTTTTCTTCAAAGAGAAGCTCAAAACGGCGCGTTTAGCTCTCACTGATGTCACACCTCTTCAACTGTTAGTTTTGTTCTTTCTCTTGTAATATAGATTTATTTGTGTATGTAATTATGATTTTGAATAATTTGGTAAAATTTTGTTGAAGAATGATTGAGGAAGCTACGGATGGAGAATCATGTGGACCAAATACACAAACCTTAGGATTAATTTCAAAGGCAGCTTTCGAGTTTGAAGATTACTCGCGTATTGTTGATGTCTTGCACAAAAGGTTACATAATTCCTAATTCAATTTTTCATTTTCTTAAATCAATGATTAATTAGTCCATAATTTTTACTTGAAGGCATGTTATATAGTATTTAATTACTGAATTATGTAGCTTTGTTGTTGTTATTTGGTGTAAATTAGATTGGCAAGGTTTGATAAGATAAATTGGAGAATCGCTTATAACTCACTCATAGTTATTGAGCATTTGCTTACTCATGGACCAGAGAGTGTCTCCGATGAGTTTCAAGGCGATAGAGATGTTATTTCTCAAATGCAAACTTTTCAACATATCGACGAAAAAGGGTAATGGTTTTAGGGTTTTAAGGTGGATCAATGATAAGAAGATTCAATGTTTTGAGACACTTTAAGTTTTGTTTATTTGGTAGGTTTAATTGGGGATTAGCTGTTAGAAAGAAATCAGAAAAGGTTTTGAAGCTACTTGAGAAAGGAGAATTGCTTAAGGAAGAGAGGAAGCGAGCTCGCGAGCTGTCTCGAGGGATTAAAGGTTTTGGTAGCTTAAACCGCAAGTCTACTGCTCATTGTATGTCAAAGAATGAAACCCTACAAGAATCTTCAGTCTATAGGAAATGCAATTCCGACTTTACCAAGAAGCACAATGAGGATGACCAAGAGACCAACCCAATGGTTTCTTCTATTAATGAAGCTGGACTCTTTCCTCAGCCGCTAGTACTTGACCCGAACGAGGTTTCTAGGACGGGTATGAAAGAAAATATGGATCCTGAAGATGATGAGAACACAGAGGTAAACCCACTTTTGGGTTGTAAGGGTCAAGAACTAGCAGAAGAAGACGAGAACCATCCATTTACGGATGGCGAGAGTAAGCATACAGTTGTCTCATTGCTTGATGAGAACACAAATTGAAATGATTTAAACGAAATCGCGGTCTTAGCTTGAATACAATAAGCAGAGACAGAGAGAAAAACTCATAAGATAATGTGTGCATACCAATATGTAATGCATATAATAATAACACTTCTGTTAATGACTGATTTGTTTTTCAATTGTTCTGCTTTGAAAGCAAGATTAAAATGAACAATGAGGAAGAAGAATATATAAAAAATAACACAAATAGAGAAGATGTAAGTAATTATGGCAACTGGCTTCAGAAATGAAAAAATGTTCTCAAAATTTTTTACTTGGTGACTTTAGATCAGAAGCACTTTCTGTGGACAATCGACGGTCCAGATTCATCATACTCAGCTTTTGCAATCCACATCTACAAATTTGGAACACATTGTATAAACCTTAATTATACACTATGATATAAGATTTGAATGTTTTTAAGTATTGTGAGTAATATTATTACCTGCTGGAAAGTGCTGAGGGAAGCCAAGATTGAGCCACCGATCCAGACACTATACTTCCTCTCCGGTGGAGCCACCACTTTGATCTTCATACTGCTTGGAGCCAACGCAGTGATCTCTTTACTCATCCTATCACCAATCCCACCAAACATTGTAGTTCCACCACTAAGCACAATGTTCCCATAAAGATCCTTCCTAATATCCACATCACATTTCATGATTGAGTTGTAAGTAGTTTCATGGATTCCAGGATTTTCCATTCCGATCATCGATGGCTGGAACAGGACTTCAGGGCATCGGAAACGCTCTGCACCGATGGTTATCACTTGACCATCGGGCAGCTCGAAGCTCTTCTCGACCGAGGAGCTGGTTTTGGAAGTCTCGAGCTCTTGCTCGAAGTCCAAAGCAATGTAAGAGAGCTTCTCCTTCATGTCTCTAACGATTTCACGCTCAGCAGTTGTGGTGAAAGAGTAACCACGCTCTGTTAGGATTTTCATGAGGTGGTCAGTTAGGTCACGACCTGCAAGATCAAGACGCAGGATTGCGTGTGGAAGAGCATAACCCTCGTAGATTGGAACCGTGTGGCTCACACCATCTCCAGAGTCCAAAACAATACCTAACCAACAATTTTCAAAGAAAGAAAATGAGAGCAATCAATAAAGAATTATAGTTAGGGATGGAAATACAAATCAAATCCAACTGAACCGAATTTCATTTAAAATCAAACGGTAACATTTTTGTATAAAATCGAATGGTAACATATATAAAAAAATTAACATTTTAAAGCAAATGTATAGCCAAAAATATATTCAACTATGAACTATACATAAAAAAAAACTAATTATGCATTGCATTTTTCTTAATTTTTGTATCCATAACCGAATGAACAAAGGCTGAAAAACGAACCAAACCAAATCTAAAAAGAAAATTCGGTTCTAGTTCATACTCTTCACAAATTTGAAAAAAAACCGAACCAAACAGAAAAAACCGATTTTCGGAGGTCTAATTACCGAAAAACCATAATTTTGTAAGGATAAAAACTTAGCCAGAGAGTCTTGTTCAAGAAATTCAAAAGAATTATGACTTAATGAGAGTACTAACCAGTAGTACGGCCACTGGCATAGAGGGAGAGAACAGCTTGAATGGCAACATACATAGCAGGAGTGTTAAAAGTTTCAAACATGATCTGTGTCATCTTCTCACGATTAGCCTTTGGATTAAGCGGGGCTTCGGTAAGCAAAACAGGATGCTCTTCGGGTGCAACACGAAGCTCATTGTAGAAAGTGTGATGCCAAATCTTCTCCATATCATCCCAATTGTTAACAATACCATGTTCAATTGGATACTTGAGAGTCAAGATACCACGTTTTGACTGTGCCTCATCTCCAACATATGCATCTTTTTGTCCCATTCCTACCATCACTCCCGTGTGACGTGGACGACCAACGATAC
Source organism: Cardamine occulta (assembly GCA_028015245.1). Lineage (NCBI taxonomy): Eukaryota > Viridiplantae > Streptophyta > Magnoliopsida > Brassicales > Brassicaceae > Cardamine > Cardamine occulta. The sequence continues at coordinate 13,434,473 of CM051378.1, read as the reverse complement.
TTGGGAAGACAGCTCTTGGAGCGTCATCACCTGCAAAACCAGCCTACTCACAAAAAAGAGTTGAATTAATTCATTTATCAATCAAACTCTTTTTTTAATTGTTAATCATCTTAGAGATATTTTTAATTTACCTTAACCATTCCAGTCCCGTTATCGCAAACGAGTGGCTGAATATCTTCACCGTCCGCCATTTTTCAATCTCTAACTGATTATATTAACATGAGAAACATTAGCAAAATATGCATTCAAAATATAAAATTATCAACACCCTATGGAATCAGATTTGAAAAAAACACACCAAAATGGTTAATGACAATCTAATAAATTGATCCAAAACAACAGGTTTAATCATATTAAATTGATCTATTTGTCAAAGATTTCTAATTTTTTTTATAAAACATTCGATCTTTCTAGCATTTTTTTTCTAGCTGATCGATAATTTTACCAGCTAGACATTACCCAAATTCGACACAGTAATGTTAATAGTACCGGAAAATTAATTTCGCAATATAATTTGACAATCAGATTAATACACTAAACGTATCGAATTTTATGTTTTCTTCTCATTTAATACAGATTTTGACACCAATAAACAAATAAAAAAAACATATACCTTAAGAATTTTACGTAGAAGAAGAAGAAGAAAAAGAAGCTGTGGTGGAATCCTGAAACGCCTTGCCTTGAATGGGTGTTCAAAATTTCTGGAAAAAGGAAACAACTTTAGCCCCTTAATATCGTTCCACCATAAACAGATCTAAGCCGTTAGTTTTCTTCTTCAGGCCAATATCCCAGCATGTAACGACACATGTCATCCTATATTTGGATCGAGAATTTTAAGAGAACGACCGAATGTTACGTTTGGTGTTTTAGGAAATTTTCTTTTGTTTCAAAATAGGTGATGTTCTTTTTTAGATTTTAATACATTTTTAAAATTTTTTATTGTAAAGCATTTAGTCAAAAGAAGTTTAAATGTTGGGTTTCTTAATTTTTTTGATAAATTGTTCTTTTCGTAAATAATGTTTTGTACTTTAAGATGTGACAAATAATATTTCTTAAATATCTGTGATTTTAACCAACATATCATTTATTTTTTAACGTGATTAATTTTTTTTCCATAATTCAAATGCTTTGTAAAAGAATGCTATCTAAAATATAATAGAAAAAAGTAAAAAGATCATAGGGGCCGACATGTGGGAGAAATTGCAGAAACAGTTGGAGAAGAATGAGGGATCATTTACTTTTTAAACTTGGCTTTATCGATGGCTAGTCTCGAACATCACAAGAAACTATGAGTCAAAATCTATAACTCATACGATTTATATTTTAAAATAAAATAAAATGAGGGTAACTAGGATAGTAGGATGATTGGTGGTAATTAACAAACGTATAATGATGATGGGATAAGTGGATAGATTAATTTTTATATTAGTTTTGTATTTTTAACTAAAAAATTCCTTGGAATTTCCGGATTAATTTTCTACAGATAAAAAATATAAAAAATCTCTAAGGACAAATTATTTTTTATATGATCTTTGTCATCTTCTCATGATTAGTATTGCAGCGGGAAAGACAAGGGTTCTCAAAAATCAATAGATTCCGGTTACTCTTGTTGCTTAGAGCTTACGTTTTCTGCTCAACAAAGACAGAGTCAGAGAGATCTAAGACTTAAGGTTGAGAAGTAATTCTCTTTTTATTAATCACAAACCAACGCTCACTGATACATGACTGAGTACTTATACTACTTCTAAATGCATAACCCAAATTGTCTAAGTTTGGCGACAACGCAACACCTAGGCGACATAACAAAATGGAAACTCAAAGCCCAATAATAATTAAAACCAAAACATAAACTAAAAGCCTAATACGAAACAGAAGAATAGATGTCGCTACATCAATTAGCCATCGGATTAGGGAGCATTTCAGGGCCTAATTGGTTTAAACGCATTGGTTGTGGTTGCGGATGCATGAGTTTAAACACAGCCACAAACGCTGGCTGGAAACAACTTTTGAAATCTAAAAGTTCCAATGATTCAGAACGATTTATAGCGATTTCTATGATTGTTGTTAAACGCTTGCAACAGCAACCGTTCGCAAACGTAGCGTTTGCAGGTACCGATGGGTACAGGCGAACCAATCATGTCTTCAGTCAGCAAAACCAGATGTTCTTCACGTTCCTACCATCACTCCCGTGTGACTTGGACAATCAACGATACTTGGGAGTACAGCTCTTGGAGCATCATGACCTGCAAAACCAGCCTACACATAAAAGAGTTGGATTGATTTACTTATGGCACATAATATTAACATTCAAATCTTATTTATTGTTAATTACCTTGACCATTCCAGTCCTGTTATCGCAAACGAGTGGCTGAACATCTTTACCGTCCGCCATTTTTCAATCTCTAGCGATTATATTAACAGAAGAAACATTAGCAAATTATACATTCAAAATAGAAAATATTCAACACTTCATGGAATCAGATAAAAACACCAATGGTTAATGCCAATCTAATTACTATAGATCTAAAACAAAACAAAAAAAATATTACTGAAAATTAACATTGCTCAATTCGTCAAAGATTTCTAAAATCCAATAAAACATTCGATCTTTCTCTCTTTTTTTAACCCTAGCTGATCAATCATTTTTACCCAAATTCGACACACTTACACGAATATTACTGAAAATTAATTTCGGATTAGATTTCTGACAATCAGATAAAAATCAAAGGTATCAAATACGAAGAAGCTTCCTTGCATATTCCAGGAAATTTTCGAGTTTTCTTCTCATTTTATACAGATTTTTATACTAATAAACAAATTAAAAAACATGTACCTGATGAATTTACGTAGAAGAAGAAGAGAAAGAGGCTGTGGAATACGTTTTCACAATTTCTGGGAAACGGAAGTCCCTTAATATCGTTCCACCATAAATGGATCTAAGCCGTTACTTTTCTTCCTCAAGCCAATATCTAAGCCATACGTGTCACCCTATTTTTGGATTGAGAATTTTAAGAGAACGACCCGAAAGTTCTGGTTTCAAGTTCACATGTCTAATGCTTTTGTACTGCTCTAATTAACAGATCGTTTTTTTATTTAACCATTGAAGCTACAAGTCTACAATCAATAGTGAGGTTTGGTAAAACTGGTCCGTGATTCTCTCTAGTTTCTCTTACAAAAATGAAAACTTTTTCCCCAAAAAGGGTTCATCAATAAACGTAGAAACCAACAAAGGAAAAAAACAAAAACCAACGTTTTTATTTAATTAAGCAAATGACACAAAGTCAAATTCATCTTCTCGTCTCAGAGAAGACCACTTTGCTTCTAAAAGCTCCAACATCTAGTAGGGTTCCACGGGTTTGCAAAAGAATTTTAGATATGGTTTTACGAAAATTATGTCAAATTCTTTCACAGATTTGTCATCTAATTATTAAATCAACGGAGGTGAATCTAACCCTAAATGAATAAACAAAAATAACATCCATGGTGAAAGATGATAGTTGAAGACGAACCTGATATGTCAACGGACTTGCGAGTTGCAAGATTAAGATGTTCTGGTGGACGGAATCAATAAATTTGAGATGAATGGCGAGATAAACAATAGATTCGAGAGAAATTGTTGGACTGAAAGTGAGAAATAGTAGGAGTGAAAGTGTGAAACCCTAAAATTTATAGTGAGAGAAGTGAGAAGTAATTGCCTAGTTGGCTTTATTAGGCTATAATGAAAAAAATATTTGGGTTGGGGTTTAGTTATTGGGTTTAAAAGTAATTGAACATATTTGGGTTGAGGTTTGGTTATTTCAGATCATAAAAAGTGAAGGAACAAGGTAAATAACACGGCACAAGGCAAATACGAGACAAATATCATTTTTTATAATACTTAACTAGTTGGTGACGGGTGTGATTTTGATTAGGAATTTGGATTATTGTTAGTCAAAATTAGAGTTCTTCATTTTTTTTTCTTGGTATATTGTGTTTGTTTGTTTTCTATTTTTTGGTGCTTGATATTTTCCGTATGTTTTTATCCTCATGAATTTATGTGTGTATCTTGTTTGATCATTTTTATCCAACAAAAACTCAAAATCAGAACATGCAACAAAGATGATTCTATATAAGATTTAATACCCCCATTCAAGAATTATACTCCTCTGCAATATAGAGATTATGATGTATCGGATAAGATTAGATAACTATTATACTATTATATTGTCTTGTAATCTTCCACATGTAACAAACATAGCTTATACAATGAATCATGATCTTTATATCAAACACCTATACCTTGAGGCTGATGCCCAACTAAAGAGATTCTGAAGCTTCGACTTGGACATGTAATTCACTTTCATGAGTTCTTCTTTCTTGTCAATGTAATCTTTTAACTACGGCATCTTCTATGTTTGTGTATGTCTTTGCCTCTATGTAATAGGATTTGCATTTTCTAGAATTTCGAAGTGAAAGAAACATAGTTTCCAAGGTTCAGTTAGTCCTCGTCGGTCTCAGAACTACTTAAGATAGTCTTGAAAGAGTTTTTTTTTGGGCTCCCGAACATTCCCACATTCAACCTTGACATTCAAAGTATTGAACCCATTTTTTCTTAAAATTTGAGTGGTTTAACCTCATAAGTTTATGGGAAAATTCACTTTTAAGTGGTGTAAAACTACTCACCCGTTAACTTCTCTATTCAAAGAAATTCATTTTTGTTGTTGTTTCTTTTTAATCTTTCCTTTGGGGAAATTATCTTTGAATTGTGGAAAAGACAATGAATTCATAATCTGAAGGAGTCATACAGTAATCAGAAGAGTTCACAAAAATGAGTACATAAACATTTCTGGTTAAAACAAATTGGTGTAAACATATTGAATACAAAAGGGTGGCTTAATGCCTAGGAAAGAGAAGATTGAAACCACTAAAAGTTAACGCAAGGCCATGTCTCTTTCTATCATTTTCAGCAACACTACATCCCACTTTGCTTATGTCACTTGATATAATGCACCTTCTTGTTGCCGCTCTTAAGATATCTCTGCATTAGTTGGTGATATATATATGTTGATTGCTTCTAATGGACTGACGGCGTGTGGCTTAAGATTCATGTTTTTCAACCCTTAGGCGAAAGTATTAATGTGAGAACATGTGGTTCATATTAAATTATGTTATCAAATATATATGATGTTATCCTATGTAAAACCTTACTCGCTAACATATGAAATATGTTATAAATATGTTTTTTTCTCCTTTGTAATCGAAACACTTTTCTTATGAGACTTCAAATTATATGGTATTGGAATTGGACCAAATCTTGTCAATCAATAATGAGTAAGATGCTGAGAAGATGTTTTTGATGTAAAACATTGTCGTAAATGCAGGGAGAAAGAAAGAACACTTACAATGAAAAACCGATAAAAGACTGAACCACATACAACATGTTCGCCCGCTTTATACTTAACTTTCACTATCTTCTCATGTTTCCCTTTTTCTGGTCATTCTCGATGTATTCTAAATGATTTGAACATTGTAAATTTTCTTTATAAGACTTTACTCATTTTTTTCTCTTAAATATTGGTGTTGAATATGTCAGCGTTTAGGGATACCGGAGCTTATCTCTTATAACATACATTCTCATATGCCCTTTAAAAGTTCAGAGTTATCATTCAAGTTTCTAGAAGCTCCTGTGAGTATTCTACTTCTGAACAAGTCCTTGTTCGCTTGAACACTGATTTTGACCATCAAAATGCATATTTTTTTGTTCTTTTTCATGTAAGCTATTTAAATTCAATATTTTTCGTAATTATAAAGCTGAGAATATAAATGTAAGCAATGTATTTTAAATTTTATGTAAATTTTTTTGAACTAATCCTTATTGATTTTTTTAAATTATATACCATAATTCCATAATTTTTAAACATGAAATATTTTATCATAAGTTCAATTCTAATATGACAAAAAAATAGAAATTAGAATAATAATTATTAATACTTTGATTTATTTATTTGAAGGTAAATATTTTTCTAAACTATAAAAATAAATCTAATAAGACTAAAAGTATTAAATTAGAGAGAATAATTATTATTAATACTTTGATTTATTTATTTGAAAGTAATTTTTTAAAACTATATAAATAAATCCAATAAGGCTAAAACTATTAAATTAGAGTTTTAAAGATTATTTTCTAAGGAGATGATTTTTCAAATTATTTTCAAAATTATTATTATAGTTTTTATGAAAATTAAAATATAAACTTAAAACTAATAAAAAATAATTACTTATGTGTCACAATATTAAAGTTTAAGTGAGAATCATTAAAAGAGAAAGATAAGAGGAATAGTTAATGCCTAATGCTCATGTGTCATATTTTTAGAGTATGAAAATGCTGATGTGGCCTCATGAGAAGAGAACAACATTTTATTTTACTTTATACTGGTGGGTGGCGGGATTTTGATTAAGGATTTGGATTATTGTTAGTATTAGAGTTCTTCATTTTGTTGTTTTTTGTTTTCTTGGTATATTGTGTTTGTTTGTTCTTCATTTTTTGGTGTTTGATAGTTTTCCATACATTTTTAACCTCATGAGTTTATGTGTGTATCTTGATTTTTTTTGTTTTTATTCAACAAAGACCCAAAATCAGAACTTGCAACAAAAACGATTCTATATAAGATTTAATACCCCTATTTAGAAATTATACTCCTCCGCAATATAGAGTTTATGATGTATCGAATAAGGTTAGATAAGTGTTATGTATCAAAAAAAATTTTTGCTCCCGAACATTTCCACATTCAATCTTGACATTCAAAGCATTGGACCCGTTTTTTCTTTAAATTTGAGTGGTTTAACCTCATAAGTTCATAAGGAAAATCACTTGTAAGTGGAGTAAAACTACTCACCCGTTAACTTCTATATTTAAAGAAATTCATTTGTTGTTGTTGTTGCTTCTTACTCTTTCCTTTGGGGAAATTATCTTTGAATAGTGGAAAATACATGCATTCCTAATCTGAAGGAGTCATAAAGTAATCAGAAGAGCTCACACAAAAATGAGTACATAAATATTTCTGGTTAAAACAAATTGGTGTAATTGTAAGCATATTGAGTACAAAAGGGTGGCTTAATACCTAGGAAAGAAGATTGAAATCACTAATAGTTAACGCAAGCCCATGTCTCTTTCCATCATTCTCAGCAACTCTACATCCCACTTTGCTTGTGTCACTTTTTATGTCTTGAAGAACGCTTTGTGTACTCCTTGATATACTGTGCCTCCTCGTTGATTGCTTATAATGGGCTGACGGTGTGTGGCTTAAGATTCATGTTTTTGAACTCTTAGGCGAAAGTATTACTGTGAGAACATGTGGTTAATATTAAAATATGTTATCAAATATATACGATGTTATCCTATGTAAAACTTTACTCGCTAACAGATAAAATATGTTATAAAATATGTTTTTTTCCTTTGTAATCAAAACGCCTTTTCTTGTGAGACTCCAAATTATATGGTATTGGAAAAAAAATGGAGCAAATCTTGTCAATCTATAATAAGTAAGATGCTGAGAAGATGTTCTTGATGGGAAACATTGTCTTAAATGCAGAAAGAAAGAAAGAGTGCTTACAATGAAAAACTGATAAAAGACTGAAACACATACAACATGTTCTCCCGCTTTATACTTAACTTTCACTATCTTCTCATATTTCCCTTTTATGGTCATTTTCGATGTATTCTCATTGATCTAAACATTATCAAAAAATTTTATAAGACTTTACTCATTTTTTTTTCTTAAAGATTGGTTTTGAATATGTCAACGTTTTGGGATACTGGATCTTATCTCTTATAACATGCATTCTCATATGCTCTTTAAGAGTTCAGAGTTGTCACTCAAACTTCTAGAAGCTCTTGTGAGTATTTCACTATTGAACAAATTCTTGTTTGCTTGAACACCGATTTTGACCTTCAAAATGCTTTTTTTTTTCCATGTAAGCTATTTAAATTTGATAGTTTTTTTCGTAATTATAAAGCTGACAATATAAATGCAAGCAATGTTTTTTAAATTTTATGTACATTTTTTTGAACTAATCCTTATTGATTGTTTTAAGTTATATATCATAATTCTATAACTTTTAAAAACGGGTTTTTTAAATCTTAAGTTCAATTCTAATAAGACAAAAACATTAGAAATTAGAATAATTATTAATACTTTTATTTATTTATTTGAAGGTTAATATTTTTTAAATTATAAAAAGAAATCTAATTCTCACTAAAACTGTTAAATTAGTGAGAATTATTATTATTAATACTTTGATTTATTCATTTGAAAGTAATTAAAAAAAATTATGTAAATAAATCCAATAAGGCTAAAAATATTTAATTAGAGTTTTTAAGATTATTTTCTAAGGAAATTATTTTTCAAATTATTTTCTAAATTATAAAAATAAATCTAATAAGACTAAAACTATTAAATTAGAGAGAATAATTATTATTAATAAATTGATTAATTTATTTGAAGTTATTTTTAAAACAATTATATAAATAAATTCAATAAGGCTAAAAATATTTAATTAGAGTTTTTAAGATCATTTTCTAAGGAAATGACTTTTCAAATTCTTTTACAAATTATTATTGTAGTTATTACGAAAATTAAAATGTAAACTTAAAAATAATTGCATATGTGTCACAATATTAGAGTTTAAGTAGGAATCATTTAAAGAGAAATATTAGAGAAATATTTAATGACTAATGTTAATGTATCATTTTTTTAGAGTATGAGAATGGTGATATGGCTTCATGAGTAGAGAGAAACATATTATTTTATATATATAGATAGATATATAGATAGATACTTCACCTTTACTTGCAAGTAAATATAATTAACATATTCGACTTGAATAGCGGATACTTGAATTCTCAGTACGAATATGAATACAAGCCGAGTAGAGAATACAATGCAAGAGTAATTATGTCCACAAGGCTCAGTTTTTTTATCCGGAGAATCGGGTCACCTAACAATCTTGACTCTTTTGGGCCTTTGGTACAAACTTTAAAAGGCCGTCTATTTGATTTTTGATATTGCTTAAAAAGACCGTGCAAGGACTACTACCTCTAGTTTGTTTTGTATTTTCAAAGCTAGTATATAATTAACGAAATATTATCTTCACTAACATCTTTTTCTTATAATTATTCTTTGTTTTTTGTTTGTTGCTTTCTAAAATTCAATTGCTCTGTAAAAGAATGCAATCCAAAATATAATAGAAAAGAAGAGTAAAAGATCTTAGTGGGCGACAGAAATTGCAGAAAAAGTTGGGGAAGCATGAGAGTAATGATGATAGCGATAATTGACAAATGTGGTAATGATGATGGGATATGGGGAAGTGAAATAATTAAGCAAATCCCATCTAATGACAAATTATAAATCTTATGCTCTGCTTAATTTTTTCTTAATATATAAGAATTACAATCTATATTAAGATGGGATTTGCTTAATATAGATGGGATTTGCTTAATTATTTCTTATAATTTGTGCTTAACATAGATGGGATTTGCTTAATTTGTCTTAAGATTTATAATTTGTCATTAGATGGGATTTGCTTATTATTTTTGCAAGAATCTATATTAATCAAATCCCATCTAATGACAAATTATAAATCTTATGTTCTGCTTAATTATTTCTTAGTTGTTTTTGCAAGAATCTATATTAATCAAATCCCATCATTATTTCTTGCAAAAATCCCATCATTGTTATATATTTTCACTAATTTTTTTAGTTGTTTTGCAAGAATATATATTAATCAAATCAAAAACAGTGATGGGATTTGATTAATATAGATTCTTGCAAAACAACTAAGAAATTAGTGAAAATATATAATAACAGTGATTCTTGAAAAATAAACTAATTTTCTTTAAAATGTAAAACCACCTTTGATGCTTATTAAATACAACATATTTTTTTATTAAGGATTATAATAATTTAATTACTTAAAATAAATTAAAAATGAAAAAAACATACAAAGCATACTTAAGACGAATTTGCATACAAAATAGGAGTACTTTGTAACGAAGGTCGCTAATTTAACGGTCACACATGACAACATTTTATTACAATAACGTCAAATGGCCAACTATAATATGCAATGGTGGGTCTGTAAAATAATTTTAATTTTAAAATAAATATTTTATTCAAAGTTTAAAATATATGAATGATGTTTAAGCCATTTTTTATATTTAGGTAAACCAGATCTTCTAAATTTTACTTTTTACTTTTCTTTTCAAATCTACTATAACTCCAACCACTTCATTTTAACTGAATTTTGCACCCACAAATTACCGAACGTTCTATAAATAAATCCCACATTCTGCAATTAATGAAACCAAATTGATGAAGATTTTATTTCAATTAATAAAATACATGGTGAATAATTGCAATCAGGATAACAAATTCACTTTTTGGTATAGGGGTTAGGGATTTTGGAGAATGGTGGGGGGGGGGTTTGAGATTGAATTTGACTTTTCTGTGTATTTTTAACTTTTAGCACCCAATCAAAGCAGACATTTATCCAAGTTGTCATGTTGATGATGGCTTCACTTATCCAACAAGAGTATTTTTTCCCTTTCGAGGTAATCACGCTTTTAAAGATCTCTATAATTGTACAAACATTGTTTTTCTCTTTAATTCCTTACCTAACCTGATAAGAAGAAACATGTACAGTAGAAACATGTTAAAAAAAAAAAAATTAAAAGAAGGATTTGGTCGAAAGAGTTAAGTATTTACATAGTTGGATAATTTTTGTTGTCGAATGTATTACTTCCTCTTTCCCATTTTAATAGATGTTTTAGGATTTTTTTCTTGTTCAATTTTATTAGATTTTTTGCATAAATTTTATATTTTGATTGGTTGAATAAATTTAAAATAAAATATTAAATAATAATTTTATAAAGAAAAGTAAATATCTTAATATGTGTGTTTTTAATTAAAATATCTATTAAAATGTGATAAAGAGAGTAGTTTTTTTTTGGGGGTCAAAAGTTGTTTTTAAAAATCTTTTTATGCATGATGTAATCCAAAACTAGATATCCCCAGGTTTATAAAAACAACAGTAAGGAAAGAAAATGAGTAATGTTTCCATTGGATATCCAATAAAATTTTTATATTCAACTATATATATATGATACAAATTTTTTTTTAAAATAAATATATTTTTTAAATGAAACATATTCATATACATATATATGATTACATCATATATCTAAATTTTTTATTTATCTATCGAATTTACTATTATTAAGATTTTCCGGTAGTAGACTTAATCGGATGTTATGAATCTTTTAACCCCGCCAAAAAAGAAAAAGAAATCTTAACCGGTCTCGGTCTGAAAAAACCGGCTTGGTCGTCGATCACATTGACTCCGGTTTAGATTTTAAGCCGAGACTAGAAAAGCGCACAACTTGCTCATAAGCCGTCACCAAGCCACGCCGTATAGAAAAGTCATCGCCTTCTTACAATCTCTCTTTCTCAGAAATCTCTTTCGCACTTCTGCAAATGGTTCTCTTCCTTGTTTAAGTTCAATCTCGCCACTGGACTCCTCAATTGGGAAAGATCTCCTCCTTTCTCGGAGAAGCTGCAACAACAATCTGTACGGAAAAGATCGGATCCGTTGAAACGATGGCTGAGGAGGAGAAAGCTACAGCTGCACAGAGCTTAATTGATGTAGTAAACGAGATTGCGACGATTTCCGATTACCGTATAACGGTGAAGAAGCTTTGTTACAATCTAGCGAGAAGATTGAAGCTGCTTGTTCCGATGTTTGAAGAAATTAGAGAGAGTAACGAACCGATCAATGATGATACGTTTAAGACTTTGATCTCTTTGAAAGAAGCGATGTCTTCAGCTAAAGATTATCTCAAATTTTGTAGCGAAGGAAGCAAGATTTATCTGGTGCGTTCTGTATTGTGGTTTTATTTGATTTTGATTAGATCTGTGTGGTTTGTGACTGAGAAAGTAGTAAGAAAGATTTTCTGGGTGATTAATGGAAATTTTTGACGAATTATTTTGTCTTCATTGAATGAGCCATGTGCTTTGTTTTGCTATGGTAGTATTGAGTTGATATCAATGCATCTTGAGTTAGATTTGGTGTTTTGATCAGTGGTTGATGTGATGTATATCTGATCTATGGAAGTTGTTGAGAATTTGTGCTGACATGAGAGACCATGATGTTATGTTTGTAGGTCATGGAGAGGGAACAAGTTACAAGTAAATTGCTGGAGTTATCTGTTAAGTTAGAACAATCTTTGAGTCAGATTCCGTATGAGGATCTCGACATATCGGATGAAGTTAGAGAACAGGTAAAATTCTATAACCAGAGGACGCGAGGGAGGCTAGTGTCGTATCACTAAAGACGACCTGTAGTTCTTATTAACATATGGAAATCTTGGGACCTGTTTGAATGTGTATTGAAATCAATTGTGACGAGTAAAGTAATAAAAACATTTGGATTAATACATTATTTCATTGCGATTTGTTGTTGTAGGTTGAGCTGGTCCTCAGCCAGTTTAGGCGAGCTAAAGGAAGAGTAGATGCGACAGATGATGAACTATATGAAGATCTTCAGTCGCTAAGCAACAATAGTAGTGATTTAGATGCTTATCAGCCTGCACTGGAGCGGGTTGCGAAGAAGTTACATCTGATGGAGATTCCTGACCTAGCTCAAGAATCAGTGGCTCTGCATGAAATGGTTGCTTCGAGCGGTGGAGATGCTGGTGAAAACATTGAAGAGATGTCAACGATACTGAAGCTGATTAAGGATTTTGTGCAGACGGAGAATGACAACGGTGAGGAGCAGAAAGTAGGGGTTAACTCAAGAAGCGATGGACAAACTTCTACAGCAGCGAGTCGGAAGATACCCGTGGTTCCTGATGATTTCCGCTGTCCAATATCGCTGGAAATGATGAGAGATCCAGTTATTGTTTCATCAGGGCAGGTAAAGTTCACTTCAACTTCAGTTTCTTCAAATTTATATCTGATCTCTCTTAAGATTTAATTACAGAAGCATGCTATCTTCTATGTATAGACCTACGAACGTACCTGCATTGAGAAGTGGATAGAAGGGGGACACTCCACATGTCCAAAAACACAGCAGGCTCTAACAAGCACAACCGTCACACCAAACTATGTTCTCCGAAGTCTCATAGCTCAGTGGTGTGAGGCCAACGATATTGAGCCTCCAAAGCCTCCAAGCAGTTTCAGACCCAGAAAAGTATCGTCCTTCTCGTCTCCAGCAGAAGCGAACAAGATCGAAGATCTTATGTGGAGACTCGCTTACGGAAACCCTGAGGACCAACGATCTGCAGCTGGAGAAATCCGCCTCCTTGCAAAACGAAATGCAGACAACCGAGTGGCCATAGCTGAAGCTGGAGCCATACCTCTTCTTGTAGGCCTCCTCTCAACTCCTGATTCTCGTATTCAAGAACATTCGGTAACAGCTCTTCTAAACCTTTCCATATGTGAGAACAACAAAGGAGCCATCGTTTCTGCTGGAGCTATTCCTGGTATAGTTCAAGTGCTTAAGAAAGGAAGCATGGAGGCTAGAGAGAATGCAGCGGCTACACTTTTCAGTCTATCCGTGATTGACGAAAACAAAGTGACTATCGGTGCTTTGGGAGCAATTCCGCCGCTAGTTGTATTGCTTAATGAAGGAACACAAAGAGGCAAGAAAGACGCTGCTACTGCACTCTTCAACCTCTGTATATACCAAGGAAACAAAGGAAAAGCCATTCGTGCAGGAGTGATTCCCACTTTGACCAGACTCTTAACAGAGCCCGGAAGTGGAATGGTCGATGAAGCACTCGCGATTCTAGCGATTCTCTCTAGCCATCCCGAAGGGAAAGCTATCATAGGATCCTCTGATGCAGTCCCGAGTCTAGTGGAGTTTATCAGAACTGGCTCGCCTAGAAACAGAGAGAACGCAGCTGCAGTTCTAGTCCACCTCTGTTCTGGAGACCCACAACATCTGGTCGAAGCACAGAAACTCGGCCTTATGGGTCCATTGATAGATTTAGCTGGAAACGGAACAGATAGAGGTAAAAGAAAAGCAGCACAGTTGCTTGAACGCATCAGCCGTCTTGCTGAACAGAAGAAAGAAACAACGGCTCAGGCGCAAACCGAAGAAGCTTCTGAACCAACTCAGTCAGAGTCAGCATCCACTACAGAAGCTGCTGCTGCTGCTGCTGATACTTAAAGATTGTTCTTTCTTTTGGTCGTCCTACGGTCATCTCTTTCTCGTCGTACCTATGTTTATTATTCTCACTTTTTTTACGAGTAGACGTTGGCTGAGGTACTTTGAACATTTGATCACTGGATATCTATTCATTAAAACAAAATTCCATAAACATCTTTAAGACACTTTTACATGTATAAGAGTCTCAGTACTGTAAGTAAACAAAACTGTAGACTTACTTGGAAGGATTGCTTTCAGACTTGCAGGTAGGGAGACATTCCACAAGACAATCATGATTCGGTTCCACGAAGAAAGAAATCTTCAGTGATAAACAAAAAAATGTAGATGCAATGTCAACGTAATATAAAGATAGAAATAAGTGTGGATTAGTAAGAGACTTACGGAAAATCGTTCTTGACCATTACCAAGAACCCGATGCAACATGGATCTGCATGTGAGGAGATAGCCAGTTATAATTACTCTATTTGCAAATTACAGTACAATTGCTTTAATTAAGTGAAGCCTTGGAAAAGGTAAGTTCAAACAAACAATAGAATTACTTGAAATAGCCATTGCTCCAACGCTCCATCATGTCACCAAGATTCACCATGAGTGCTCTATAAACGAAAACAAACAAACAAATTAAACATGTAATATAAGCTTGATTAGAACTGAGCACTAATTAAGATGTAAATGTAACTAAACAAAAATTTGTTATGCAAGAGTTAGCATCACATTTAAAAATTAAAATGGACCTAAAAACCAAACAATTGTCAATACCCTTTAATTGAAGGTACATATTCCCAGTTTATCAAATATGTGATTCGATTGTGTCAAAGATTATATACTCCTTTCATTCTATTTTGTATCATCAGTATATTGTATTATTGATTGAATAGTTGTTTATAATACATTACTAAATGATGTATATAATAAAGAGAAAAGTAAAAAAAAAGTAGAATTTTATTATTTGGTTTTTAATCTCCATGTTTTAGCTAAAAACGTTTTATTAATTATTATAGTATATGACAAGAAAAAACTGTGATTTTATGTGATGAATATATACCTGAAGTCCCATTACACCATCGGTAGCTAAGAGAGTCATCATTCCATAATCAGTATGTGCTCCACATGAATATATTCCTTTCGAGGGATCAGACTTCGCTACAAACGTAACAAAAATAAAGAACACAATTGAGTGATTGAGTCTAGCTAGCCTTTGACATAAAAAGATTATCATACTAAGAAAAATATTAAGTAGTTCACCTTCATAGTGAAGCAAGCGCAAAGTTGCAATAGGCTTTGCAAGCATCTCAGGCGTATCAAAGTAATCCGCATCCAAGTCCAACGCCACCGCCAATATTCTGGCAATAGCCTTACACACCCTCCTGACCATTCATCATAAGTATACGGTTTTTTTTTTTTAAACTTCAAATGTAATAACATTCCCCTATATTGCCAAGACTACAACGATGATCAAAATTTAACTAAACTAGTCGAGTCAGAATTATGAACCTTGCTTAAGAGTTATTCTATTCATTTTCAAAACGAAGCTTTAACCTTGTGCACCATGCCACCATCACGGTCCACGTAAGTAACCAATTAGTACCTAGATAGTATCTTGGTTTCGAAACATTTGTGGTGCACTTGCCACTTATTAACTTTTCGTGAATGCTTTTGGAAAAAATTTTAGTCTTGAGTAATTTTAGGATGAAGGTGACATCTGAAATAATTAATTTCTATGTCGTGCGAATAAAGACGAAAAAAATGATGATGATTTATTTGATATACATATCATGAGACCCACATGAATCTGATTTGCAAATGTAATTTACACATATGAGAAGAAAATAAACAGCCGATTCTAAAGAAAGATATAAAACATGAGACTTACAATGCTTCTTGGTGGTATTTCTCCGTGGTCTCTCGCCACCCGGGCAAAACATCTACCAAAAACATCAAAGTTTATTCAAAGAAAATGTCAAAAAATGCTAAAATTTTAACTTTTGTAAAAGGAAGGTTCCAACGTTCTCATTATAAAGTAGGGTCATTGGTTAATACATTTTAATGGATTTGAAAATTCATGCAAAATCATGTATTATTGGTTCTTGATTTTAAAATCTTTGACAAAAGGGATATTAATTTTAAAATCAAGTTACGTTCGTTTAATTATTATTTTAAATTGAACTTTAATAAAGATTTGATTTCATATTGAATCTTGAAAACAAAATACTTCACTCGAAACTTAATGCGAAAACTAACCAGGGTTAGGCCAAAGGTTTGGGCCATTGAATGGCTGATCCCATTGGGGATCATCTTCGGAAACATCCATCCCAATGTAATAACCCTCTTTGTGATCCCCTAAAATCCAGGAGGTTATAACAAGATTAAAAATCAATCAACAACATTTATTTATTAAGATCAATCAACAACACTTTTTGGTCACACAAACCATGAACTTGATTCTCAGGATCTAGAATTTCATCAAGGACAGGTGTATAGCCTCGATGCTTCTCGGTTCTCAAAACTTTCATCTTTTCGTCCAAAGAAAGAGCGAAGAACTTCTTGCTTTGCTCAAAAGCCTTTTCCTTGAACTCCTCAGTTATACCGTGATTTATGACATAGAAAAATCCGCAGTCTTGACATGCCTGAATCAAGAATGAGCCCAAGAAATCATTTTTTTTTGTGAAATAATTTTAAACAATCACACTTTAATCACATCGCGGACGGAATTATAAACACGCTACATTTTTATGTTATATATACCCACTTGAAAAAAAAAATTCCTATAGACTATATAACAAATTTCTGTGTGTGTTATCATGTTTCTTTTGTTTTTATAAACACGCTACATTTTTATGTTATATATACCCACGTGAAATCATATCAGCAATTGGATTTCCCAGCATCTCCGGTGTATCAAAGTAATTCACATCCAAGTGTAGCGCCAAAGCCATTATTCTCGCAATAGACTTACAAACCCTCCTGATCATGCATAATGGTTCGTCATGTATATAAGTATACAGTTTGATATAAAAAATTTCCTTAAGAGTTCCACATAAAATAATATGCAAGACAAGACACCTTAGCATCTCCAACCCATTCCTCTATATTTTACTCTAAAATAGAGTAATTCTATAATAGAGATGAGTTTTACTCCAACCCATTCCTCTAATTTTAACTCTAAAAAGAATATTTCAAGTATATTCTTAATAATTAATTTCCTAAAAACATCAATAATTTATCAAAATTATAAATTTAACCCACATGTTTTATTTTAAGCCATAAATTCAATAAAATTATGATTTATTACATAAATAAAATTACTAGCTTTTGTTGTGCTATGTTTAATTTGTGTTGTTTTCTTTAATTTTGGTATTTTATTATGTAATTTGATTATGTTATTGTGTTTCTAATAAATAAAAGTTGTTGTTATATTTTACAGTTTTAATTATATAGCTTATTTTTATTTTTTTATTTTTTTGACGTCAAAGTAAAATTTTCATTCAATCAAAGAACCATGCGCAAAAGGTGAGACTATCCGAGGTAGCCACATTGGCACAGTATTGTTTACAAATGAAAAGGGAAAGCTGGAAGTTCTCGCACTGCGCAAGAAAATCCGCATGAACATTAGCTACTATGGGAATAAAACACAATTAAAAAAGAGGAAGCCTCCTCTTAAGGGAGATGAAATCAGCAAGTTCTGAATGGTAGATTGGCCAGTCCGCTGGATTATCTGTGATGGAGAGCAGTTCCTTACAATCTGTCTTGAATACCGAACAAGAGTGATTAATGTCTATCAAACATTGCATCGCCCAAATCAGTCCTTGTAACTCCGCATGTGTTGCCGAAAGACACCTATGCATTCCTCGGAGTCGAATAAAAATCGGACTGTTAGCTTCGTTGAAAATACACCAGCCCAATCCGCAGTATATCACCGACTCTTTCCAGGCTGCATCTGATCGACACACGAACGATCTCGAGCTATTGGCTGGTCCAACAAGATCTGCAGGTTCTGTTGCTATGGCTGGTGGTTCTGCCAAGTCTTTTTCTTTGTTTGCCTCCAACCACGCGTTACTTTCTCTAACCGCGTGATTTAGAGTCTCATCCGATGACCTGCTAATCCCATTGAAGACTTTTTCGTTTCAACAGATCCATGGGAAGCTTCAGACCTGTTCTTGAATCCTGACTACTTCATTAAGTCTCCAAAAGAGATAATCCAGATTAGTGAATAGAGATTCCAAGGGGAAATGCATCGGGTTTAAGCCCATTGGAATTAAGTTACAGATCTCTCTTGCGAAGGAACACGTAAATAATAGATGATTTGTAATTTTGGGGCCTGCTTCACAATGAGGACATAGTTCTTCTGTACCCACTCTCCGGTTAAGAAAGTTCTGTTTCATGGCAATACAGCCAGATAGAGCCTGCCAGATAAAATGCCTAATTTTCCGTGATGTCTTAAGCTTCCAAGCGTGAGCTTGGAGCGGCTGAACACTTGGTTCCATGGCTCCTCACTACAAGAAAACACGCTAGAATAGACGGAAAAATCCATCGGAAATCCATCGGAATTGGCCAATTCCGACGGATTTCCGACGGATTTTTCCGTCTGTTCTATCTCGTCGGAAATAAAAATTCCGTCGGAAATCCGTCAAAAATTGTAACGGATTTCCGACGGATATCAAATCCGTCGGAAATCGTCCGACGGATTTCCGACGGACACATTCCGACGGATTTCCGACGGACATATTTCCGACGGATTTCTGATGGATATATAATTTTATTAATAATATTAATAATATTTAATTAATTGTAATTAATATTAATTAATTGTAATTAATTAATATTAATATATATAATTAATTCGGAATAAATATAAATTAAGATTTAAAATTATAATTATAAATAAATTTTAATTATAAAATTTTAATTACAATTAAAAATAAAATTAAAATAAAAAAATGAGAAATGAATTCGCTGAGAAGAAGAAGTGATATATAAAAACAAAATTCCGACGGATATATCTGTCGGAATTCCGTCGGAACTAGCGAAAAAATTAATATTTGCCGGTGTTTTTCGAAAATATTTGGAACATTCGCGCCTATATTTTATGCTATCTGTCGGAAATTTCCGACGGATAGCAAAAAATTTAAACAAATTTAATTCACGCGGTCAAATTTTTATTTTCCATCGGAAATCCATCAGAAATTTCTGACGGATTTCCGACGGAAAATGAAATTTTTTAATTAAACTCATACGCAACATATTTAACACATTTGATATATAGTATCCGTCGGAAATCCGTCGGGAATTTCCGACGGATTTCCGACGGATTTCTGACGGGTTTGTGGTTTCGTGATCGTTTACGATCCTTTTCTCTTGAAATATGTTTGTAATATGATTTGTTACTCATTTCAATGATAAAATACTAACAAATACCTTGTTACATATTAAATATACCAAAATTAGAAAATTTTATTTGTTATATTTATAAATTATCGCTTAAGTATATGTATCATTGTCTAACATGTAAACATGATTGTATGAATTTTTCTAATTTTGGTATATATGATATATAACAAGGTTTTTGGTATTATATTATGATTGAAATGAGTAACATAGCATACTTCAAACATATTTCAAGTTAAACGGATCCTAAAAGACCACGAAACCACAAAACCGTCGGAAATCCATCGGAAATTTCTGACGGATTTCTGACGGTTTTGTGGTTTCACGTGTCTCGTTCTAAGGTTTAGTCTGACATATGACTTGACAAGCCAAAAAAATAAATTCCGTCAAAAATCCGTCGGAAATCCGTCAGAAATCCGTCAAAAAATTTCAGATGGATTTCCGATGGAATATAAATCCGTCGGAAAATTTCAGACGGATTTCAGACGGAATCGTCAATTTTTATGTCTATCGAAAATACGTCGTAAATCCGTCAGAAATTCCGTCGGTTTGGCGGTAAATTTCTTGTAGTGCCTACAAAGGATCTTGTATCTCTTAGTTTCTTTGCTAGCTAGTAACCTGACCTCAGCTCATATTTTCCACTTTTGGTATACGACCTGCAATAAGAATCGTCACTAAACAAGGTACTTGGACGAATGCTGGTTATTAAAGGGATGTCCTCAACTGCTATATGTCTTCTTATCAAAGGCAGGTTCCACTCTCTTGTATCTTTTTTATCAAGTCTGACACCTTTGTAGATATGCTCTTTTTTTTTTCTATTTTTGGAGAAATGGTTTTTTAACCCTTTTAACTATAAAAAACCAAATTTTTTTTTTTTTTATTTCCTTTTTTAAAAAAAAGAAAATTAAATACATTTTTTTTCCCCCCACAAAGGGGTTTTTTTTTTTTTTTTTTTTTTTTTTTTTCTTTTTTGTTGTCCCCCTTTTTTAAAACTTTCCCGAAGCGAATCTGGATATTTCAGGAGCCGCCAGAGCTGTCTGGCTAGTAATGCACTGTTGAATTCCATGAAGGACCATGAATCAAGGGAAGCCATGGTTTTTTTTTTTTTACATTTTTTTTCTCCACCAGAAATGTAACACCTTAACATCAACTATGCTTGGAAGATCAGCCAGGAACTGACTTAATCAAAACTTCTCTACCGCCTTTGGATAGGTATTTACCCATCCGATTGTTGATGCGATTTTTTAAACGGTCCTGTACAAAGGCAAAGACTTTAGCTTTGGATCAACTAATCTGTTCCGGGAGTCCCAAATAATTTCCCATTCCCCATTCTTGGTGGATCCCCATCACGTTCTTGATCTCTAATTTCTTGGTTTCCGCCACTTTGTCCCCAAAGATAATCGACGATTTTTGGAGGTTTATTTTCTGCCCCGAGGCCTCGCCATATTGGCAGAGAATATCCATAATTTCTCGACATTCTATCAGATTTTCTTTGCAAAAAAATAGGCTATCATCTGCAAACAGTAGGTGGGAAACTGGAGGGCTAGAGGCCGCTACTTTCAGGCCTGTAATTTTCTTCTCTTTTTCTGCGTTTTTAAATGTGAAATCAGCACCTCAGTACAAAGGATAAACAAATACGGAGATAGCGGATCTCCTTGTCTAAAGCGTCTTCCCGGGAGAATATTTATCTAACTACATAACTAAAATATTATTATTTAAGTATAAAATAAAAACATATAAAAGTGAAAGGACTATTTTATAAATAACAAAATTTTTACTCTATAATAGAGTAATGAATAGGATTACTCCAAATATAGAGTAATTTTTTCAAAACTCTATTTTAGAATGAGATATAGAGTGGGGTTAGAACATGTTTCACTCTATAATAGAGTTTAAAGGAGAAAATAAGAGCATCTCCAACTCATTCCTCTATTTTTTACTCTAACCAATAGAAATCTGCAGTTTTCTTTTATGATTGATTAAATTGTTTTTGTTTATATATTAAATAATATTTTTTAGAATAAAAATAATTTTTTTAATATGTGTGCGTTTATCCAAAACATCTTATATATTGATTGAAACAAAAGGAGTATATAATTTAAGAAAAAAACAATTATTTATTATTTGAAAAACAATCGCCAACTACGCCAAGTATCAGTCATTGCTTGGTCACACATCCATACTAACATAGTTGGCACTTACACTGGAAAAAAAAGTTATTTAAACCCTGAAATAATGCAAAATGACCAAAAAAAACTTAAACTTCTTTCACTCCAAAAAAACTCTGAAGTTTGAGTTGACCGAGCCGTTTTAACCTTTAAAATAGTCAACGTTTCATGTACCTTTAAAAATACCCAAATTTGGAAATTCTAATTCCAAAATTCCCAAATTTTGGGATACAAATAGAACACAATTTCCATTAAAATATATAATTTTTTAGATACCAAAAAAATATATAAACTATTTTGTTCTTCCTTTATAATACACAAAAAATAATATTGTATCCATTTAACATCTAGAGTTTTTTAAAAAATAGAAAATGTTTATTTTTAATTAAAACAAAACATATTCTGATAAATATATATTATCAAATCTAAAAAAACCCAATAATTGTTTTTAAATTTTTTTAAAAAACTAAAATAATTCTTAATATAAAAATTAAATTTTCAATTCATAAATAAAAAATCAAAAAAACCGAAATTAAATTTTAAAAATGCTATAATTTAGTATTTAATTTCTATGATTTTCCATAATTTTTTAAAGATTTGAAAAGAATTTTAAGACTTATTTTTGAGTTGTATAAAATAATTTATGATTTAAATATTATTTTTATCAAAACAGTTAAAAATAAACAGATTTTATGTTAAATGGATACAATTCAAAAGTTTGTGCATTATAAAAAGAATTAACAACCCCTTCATTTTGACAATTAGTGGGTGATATTTTGAAAGAGATTATAACACCGTTTTTGGACTTTTTAAGATTTCAAAAGAGATTGTATAATGTAAGAAATAATTAACAACTCCTTTATTGGGCTTTTTTAGATTTTATAATATTTTTTATCAGAATTTTTTTTGTTTTAATTAAAAAATAAACAGTTTTTTAACTATATTAAATGGATACAATATTAATTTTTGTGTATTATAAAGAAAGAACAAAATAGTTCATATATCTAAAAAGTTTGTGTATTTTAATAGAAATCGTGTTCTATTTTTATCCTTAAATTTGGAAATTTTAGAATTAGGTTTCCAAATTTGGGAATTTTTAAAGATACATGAAACATTGACTATTTTGAGGTTAAAACGGCTCGGTCAACTCAAACTTCAGGGTATTTTTGGAGTGAAAGAAGTTTAGGGTTTTTTTGGCCATTTTGTATTATTTCAGGGTTTAAATGACATTTTTCCCGCATTTACACCAACAATTAGATCTGCATGTTGATATTCACGAATAAACATATGACATGTCGCCAACACCATAATCATCGTTTTGTGATTGTTTCGATATACTGACCTGCAGGGCTGGCCCTGAAATTTGAAAGACCACAAGCAAAAATAAAATAAAATGCCGTTTCTTTTAATTAATTTTTTTTGCCAGCAAAACCGTTTTTTTCATAATGAAATAATTAGTTCATTTAAAAAACTGGAAATACTTATATATAGAGAAGATTTGAGGGGGGAGGGGGAAATTAAAAATGAGGGCCACGGTAATTGTAGAAAAGGAAGAAGATTAATGGGTATTATGAAATAAGGGAAAATACCATAAAAAACTTTCAATTTTGAACATTTTTCCAACTTAAACATTTAATTTTTTGTGTTTCCAATTAAAACCTCCAACTAAATTATTTTTCCAAAACAAACCTTCAAATAATCTAAAAAAACGTTAACAAAAATCAATTTATTTTGTTAAAAAAATATTATTTTTCAATTTAATTAGAAAAAATAAAAAAATCATAACGAAAAAACTAAAACTAAGTAAAAACAAAATAAAACAAAAAATAATATTTTTTAAAAAAATGTTAACATAATAAAAATAATATTTTTATTATTAACAATAAAAATTATCTTCTCTAAGTAAATATTATTAAACAAAAATGAATATTACATTAATTAAATGTTATATTTACAATAATAAAAATATTAATTTTTTTACCAACCACATATTAATATTAGAAACTCACTCCATAATTGATAGTATAAATTGGAAGAAAAATGTTTACAAACGTAGTTTCACAAAATAATAACACTGTTATATTAAAAATATATATTAAGAAAATAGTTTTTATTTAGATAAAATAAGTTTTATTATAATATTAAAATTTAATATTATAATCAATTAATTTATTTTTCTTTTCTTATTTGTTAGCATTGTTAAGAAAACAAAGTTTTGTTTTTTTTAATTTTTAGTTAGATTTTTAATTAAATAAATAAAAATACAAATTTCTGAACAAAAGGAATAATCTTTTTAATTAAATAACTAAAAATATATAATTTCCAGAAAAAATAGGAAAAGAAAAAAGAAATTAATTTATTATAATATTAACAGTAAAGATTAATTAAAATTCAACATTATAAATATTGATTCAATTAATATTGTTATATTATTTACCATTAACAATGCTAACAAATAAGAAAAGAAAAATAAATTAATTGATTATAATATTAAATTTTAATATTATAATAAAACTTATTTTATCTAAATAAAAACTATTTTCTTAATATATATTTTTAATATAACAGTATTATTATTTTGTGAAACTACGTTTGTAAACATTTTTCTTCCAGTTTATACTATCAATTATGGAGTGAATTTCTAATATTAATATGTGGTTGGTAAAAAAATTAATATTTTTATTATTGTAAATATAACATTTAATTAATGTAATATTCATTTTTGTTTAATAATTTTTACTTAGAGAAGATAATTTTATTGTTAATAATAAAAAATATTATTTTTATTATGTTAACATTTTTTAAAAAAATATTATTTTTTTGTTTTATTTTATTTTTACTTAGTTTTAGTTTTTTTTGTTATGATTTTTTTTGTTTTTTCTAATTAATTTGAAAAATAATAATTGTTTAACAAAATAAATTAATTTTTGTTAACGGTGTTAGATGTTGACCGTTAGTCAATCCAACCTTACGAACATTTTAGATTATTTGAAGGTTTGTTTTGGAAAAATAATTTAGTTGGAGGTTTTAAGTGGAAACACAAAAAGTTAGATGTTTAAGTTGGAAAAATGTTCAAAATTGAAGGTTTTTTATGGTATTTTCCCTTCTATGCATATACCTTTTTTTTTTTGTAGAACTCAAAGATCTTTGTAGATTTTGATTAGTTTAATACAAATTAAAACCTAACAATGTTGTTTTGATGGGAGAAAACATCGTTGGTATAAAAATTATTCCTTATTATATTCTCTTATGATTTTAATTTTAGAATTTTTTTAAAAATATTAAAAATGAATGTTAATATTTTAAATGATCGTATACTATAACCATTGTTTTACTGGTTTTTGGATACCTAAATTGCTTATGGTGTATCGATCATGGTCGGACGGTGCAGATTTCGCCGATCCGGTGTAACAAAATAGTAACAAAACGATGGTTATGATGTTGATGACATGTTCTATATTTGTTCGTAACTGTCACCATGCAAATATAATTGTTGGTGCGGATCTAGAAATTATTTTTACCCAGAGCAATATCATGTAAAATCATAAATCAATACAGGGGCATTATCACAAATTCTTAAGTAATTAGCTTAATTTTGAAAATTTTATGGGGGCAGTTGTCCCACCCAATCCCTATCTAGATCCGCCAGTGTTGGTATATGTAGTCTAGATGTGTAACTACGTGACAGTCGATACTTGGTGTAACTGGCATTCATTTTTTCTTCTTATTCACTGTCAACTGAGTTTAGATGGATAAGGATAGCCATATATTTTGACATGATGTTGGAGTTCGGAATTTAAATATTGCTTTAAGGTATTTTGTTTATTTTGATGACCAATTTTTAACCTTGCACACACAGTCACATACAACATTTATAGGCTTACTATCCAGATTTAGAAGTAATAAATAAATAAAATAGTTAAATATTTCTTCTTTTTCCCAAAAAGTGTTATTTTAACATTTTTACACAAATTAAAAGAAATATGTAAATTTTATTTCTGTCATTTATTCACGCACTAGATAAATTTATTTTCTAATTAATAAGCTAACATAATAAAGGTAAAACTGAGATTTAATTTAAAAAGTGCATTGAAAAAATAAAACGACAATCTTTGGAAAACAAAAATGAAGTCTGAATGTGCTCCACATCCATATATTCCTTTCGAGGGATCAGACATCCCTAAAAGGTTCCATAAAGGAGGAAGACAATTACTTGGGATGAATAGAGCATTGATATATTAAGCTTATGCAATTTAATAAAAAATACATCACCTTCATAGTGAACCAAGCGCATAATTGTGCTTGGATTCCCCAGTATCGAAGGTGTATCAAAGTAATCTGCATCCAAGTTTAGTGCCAATGCCAATATTCTCGCAATAGCCTTACAAACCCTCCTAAACATTCAGAAAAGGCTCATCATAAGTATACAATTTGAAAAAAAGCTTCCTATGTTAGAAGTCTTTTTACATATAAAAGAAAAAATGTTAGAGCTTATATAGTAAAACCCCACAACTAATTCATTGATTCTAACATATGAATAAAATAGAAGATGAAAATAAACATGAGACTTACAATGCTTCTTGATGATATTTCTCCATGGTTTCCCGCCATCCCGGCAAAACATCTGCAAAAACCATCAAAATTAATATTAACAAAACTAAATGAAGGAATTTTGTTTAAATATTAATGTGTAGTTGTAAAAAAGGGAAGAAAACATTAAATTAACAAACAAAGCGAAGTGTTGGAAAAACCTAACCGGGATCAGGCCAAGTGTTGGGGCTATAGAATTGATTGTCCCAATAAGGATTAACTTTAGGACCTTCGAATCCAATGAAAAAACTTTCCTTGTAATCACCTAAAACCATGAGGTTACAAACAAGATTGAGATCAATCAAAAAACAAAATTTTGATCAAGAAAGTGAAAGTCTGGTTACACAAACCGTGGACTTGATTCTCAGGATCGAACATTTGATCCAAGAAAGGTGAATAGCCTCGATTCATTGCGTTTCTTAATACTTTCATCTTCTCCTCCAAGGGAAGAGCAAAGAACTTCTTGCTCTGCCCGAAAGCCTCTTCCTTCAACTCCTCACTTATACCATGATTTATGACATAGAAAAATCCACTGTCCAAACATGCCTGAAATAAGAATAACAAAGAACCATTCAATGTTTCCACATAATTAGTTATAATGATCACATCGTAATCATCTTTGATGTAGAGAAGAAAAAAGTAGAGACAGGCCTGCTTAAGCAAAACAGCTGATTGATGAAGATTAGAGTTGGCGAGATCTATACAAGTAAGTGATGAATCTTTGATGGTCGAAGCTTCCTCCATCTGTCTCTATCTCTCTCTCTTACTCTCTGTGTTCCCTCTTTGAGGATAAGAATTAAGGAGAATGGTTTTTTTCCATGATTCCACAGCCATATATATATTATGCACACGTTTCTCACACCAAGACAAAACAAAATATCTTGGAAATTCGTGAAAATAACCACAAAAATATAGGGAAAATAACAAAAGAAACCTGTACTGTTTAATAGTATTCAAATAATACCCGGTTTTTTAATTTGTTTAATTCTCTAAAATTTAAACTGTAAAAATAAATAGTCCTTTTTTTTAAATGCTCATTTTGAACACCCAAATACCCAATTTACTTTAAAAAAATGTTAATTATCTTGTTGGTTTTTACTTTTTTAGGAAGAGAGCCATTCTATCATTTTGAACACAAATTATGGAAAATATATAAATTTATATTATACTTTTTAGTAATGCAGTAAGTAAATTTCTCTCTCTAATTAGTAAACTCAAATAGTAGAGATAAAATTAGGAGTTAGTTTGAAAATCCACATTACAAATACAACACAATATTTTTTATGAAACGAAAAATAAAAGCTTAAAACAACACTTTTGTGAAACATGTGGAATATCATTTTCGGGTCTAATTGGAACATATTTAGTGTGATTTCAAAATATGTGTGCCACATCGACAAGTAATGTTATTTTGTTTTTTGGTAATCCGTGAACTTCAAAACTGAGGTCTCTATATTTAAATACAGTGAAATCTCTACAACTTAATATTCGATCAATTAATATCTTGCTAAATTAATAATTTTTTCCGGTCCAAAATTGATATTTTGAGCCAAATATCATCTTTATAAATTAATAAACACGATAAATTAATAAAATATTATAAAATATATTGGTCTTAATATTATTAATTTATAGAAGTTTTACTATAACTCTTTTAAAGATCAAATTCCTCCCAAGTAAAGAATCGAATTAGGGATCCAAGTTCAATTTCCTTTCTGGAAGGATGTACGATTTTTCACTAAACTAAGCTTCACTTGGTTTACGAGATGGACTCCAGACCGCCACACTCCTAAACTGGCTCTGCCATCGTCCAATTTTTGTTAGTTGATAGTTGAGTTTGGTCATATTAATTATTAATCTGTATTTTAAGTTGATATTATGGGTCGTGACTTTTAGGTAAATTTGAGTAGTTTTTATTTTAAGAGTCACAAAAAAGAAGAGACACTATTCTTAACTAGTGATGTAAAAACATGTTCCAGATTAAAATTCAGATTAATAAAAAGTTCATCTTTCGTTTACTGAGTTCTTTAAAAACATAAGAGAACATTCTTTATCACAACAGACAAGATTGTTATATACTATGTTACTTTGATTCTTCTCTTTTTTACTCTGTTGAGAATCAAAATCTAGCAATCTTTATGCGGCTAGCATGCATGCAACTCTTCTCTTGCATCCAGCAGGCCACCATCCACAGCTCCTTTGACAATTTTGGAGATCCTATTAGGTTCTCCTGACGTTTTTTTACCGGTGATTCTGGTAATTTTTCTGGCATCCTCTCGTCTGCAATCATGGTGAGTCGGTGACCCTTCTCTGTAAGCTTGGGCGTTTAGATATTCGGGTTGGGTTCGGATCGGGTATTTCAGATTTAGAAATTTGGGATTCGTTTGGGTATTTAAAAATTTGGGTCGGATTCGGTTAGGGTTAAGGTTTACCCCCAAGTACCCGAAAATCAAAAATTTTGTATCAAAATCTATCTAAACTACTTGAAAATACCCAAAAAAAGTCTGAATACTTTTACATGAATCTACCCAAAAATAAAATCTTTAAAAATATCCAAAATATCATAATATTTTGAGCACTTGGGTTATTACTAGTATAAATATTACTAATATATTATTAGTATGTACTTATATTTCAAGTATATTCGGGTTTGATTTCATATGGAATTTGGATTCAGGTTTTTGGATCTTGAAATTTAGTATACGCTCGAATATTTTAAAATTTTGGGTTCGAATTAGAGTCAGATTTTTCCGGTCTGATTCATATCAGGTCTTCAGATCCAAGTATTTTAAAATTTTAGGTTTGAATTAAGATTAAATTTTTTGGGTCGGATTCAGATCGGATCTTCGGATTCGGATATTATGCCCATGCCTACTTCTATAGATGCTTCTCACTTACAATCTTAATACATCCTTTTTCCTTGGTAAAAGTCCTAACACACTTTTAAAACAAGATTTCTAAATTTCAAGCTTATGTGCTTCTAAGCTTGTTGATTTCTTCTTTTCATTGGATTAATTAGGTTTAGCCAGAAAGGAAAACCCTTAGGATTGACTAATTTTTTCTTCTTGGTTTTCATTTTAAACACACAAATCCAACCGACGTATGTTTCAGTGCCCCGAACACTGTATTAATAAAATAAAAAAGTAGGGTTAGAAAATGCCTTTAAACAATTCTATTGGTTGGAATCGCAAAAGTACTGACGACACGTCCGTAGCCAATCCCTCCTCTCCCATGTGTTCCCTTGATGAACAAATTGAACATCGATACCAAAAACAAAATAAAACAAAAAAAAAAATCCCCAGTTCCCATCTTTTAAACCTTCTCTATCGATATAAAGCTTCAATT
Source organism: Cardamine occulta (assembly GCA_028015245.1). Taxonomy (NCBI): domain Eukaryota; kingdom Viridiplantae; phylum Streptophyta; class Magnoliopsida; order Brassicales; family Brassicaceae; genus Cardamine; species Cardamine occulta. The sequence continues at coordinate 13,404,780 of CM051378.1, read as the reverse complement.
CAATTGCCGTCTCTTCCTCTTTCTCCATCTCTCTCTCTCTCGCTTAGATCACTAACAGCTCCAGCTCGATTTCTTATCATCCGCCATGTCTTCACAAGCTTGTCTTCTTCTTCAGAAACAGCTCAAAGGTTATCCAAAACCCACACGAATCTTTCAAATCTGTTTCTCTCTACGAAGTTTATGTGTTCTCTGTTCTTGAATTCGATTGGATTTGTTGTTTTTTTTGTTCAGATCTTTGTAAGCATCCGGTAGATGGATTCTCTGCTGGTTTAGTTGATGAGAAGAATATATTCGAATGGAGCGTTACGATCATCGGACCTCCTGATACTCTCTAGTACGTTCCTTTTTATCAATTTTGATTTATGAGTTTCCATTGAGATTTCGAGATTTATCTATGTTTCTTGATTTGAGAATTGCGATTTTGTTTTTGTTTTTTCTGGCGAAATTTGAATCGATTTGTTGGAACTTAGAAGTGATCTTGAGATGATTAATTTCAGATCATGTGATTGTAGAATTGAATTGGTTCTTGTGGAATTAAATTGGTTTGATTTGTATGGAGTTTTACTTAGGTTTGTTTGTTTACAATAGGATTAAGCATTGTTTATGTTACTTTGTAAATGCAGTGAAGGAGGATTTTTCAATGCCATTATGTCTTTCCCACAAAACTATCCTAATAGCCCACCTACGGTGCGGTTTACTTCAGATATTTGGCATCCTAACGGTTAGTTCGATCTCTCGGGAGCGAGTAAATTTTCGAATAAGAGAGACTTTTCCTCCCTCCTTTGCTCGGTGTTTGAATTCTATGATGTTTTTGTAAATGTTTCTTGCAGTTTATACCGATGGCCGTGTTTGTATATCTATCCTACATCCTCCTGGTGATGATCCAAGCGGATATGAGCTTGCAAGCGAGCGTTGGACGCCTGTTCACACAGTACGTTTTAAGAAATGATCCAACATTATTCTCTTTGTATGCGTATCTCACTTTCTAAAGACAAAGGATGATGTCATTTAGATTTGATGAGTGGAAAAATCAATGTTGATTTCAGGTTGAGAGTATTATGTTGAGTATCATATCAATGCTCTCTGGTCCCAACGATGAATCTCCAGCAAACGTTGAAGCTGCTGTGAGTGTTTTCTATTGCTTAGCTATGAATGATCTCATCGTGTTCACAACTGTCTTTTGGGTTCTCATATAGTTTCCTTAAGAGTTTTGTATGTACCAGAGCTTCCTCGTTGACGGTTCTCCCTGTGTTTTTCATCTTACAGAAAGAATGGAGAGAGAAGAGAGACGAATTCAAGAAGAAAGTGAGCCGTTGTGTTAGAAAGTCTCAAGAAATGTTGTGATCAAGACACTTTCAACACTTCAACTCCAACCTTCTCTGGAGTTCAAAGTTCATTTATCTCTTTATCAAAAATCCCTATGAAAAACTGTCCAAACACTACTTGAAATAAACCCGTCTTCCATCTTTTTATCGCGTTCTTGAACGTGAAATGAAGTGTTTGGTCGAAAATGTGTTGTTCTTTAAAAAACTGGTATTACATTTATACTATTCATACATTTTGTGGTGAAGAAGCTTTGATTATGTTTGTTGTGTTATGAATCTAAGTGAATTGTCATATCCAGTTCTGGTCCATGAAGTTCGGCCCGGTCCATCACTTAGCCGACTTAAAGACTTAGGCGGTTGTACTTTTCCTTTTCTCATTAGGAATACGTGATGTATGAATCCTATATATAAAGGATCGATGTAACCTCATTATATTCATTCATAAACATAAGCAATAACACAAGAGATATTCCCCATAACCTCTCCCGTTTCTTAACACGTTATCGACGATTCTCTAAAAACCCTAAGCTAAAACCTCTCGACAACAAAACCCTAATCTTAGCGTCGATCACGAACCAGCCGAAGCTCGCCGAAGATTCTCGAAGCTCGCCGATTGGATTCTCGATACTCGATTCTCGATCCTCGCCATGACAACAAGTAGCTGTTCGACGATAGTTCATACGAGTCTATCAACGATTACGTGAACTAAAAGAACAATCACAAAGGTTAAGGTAACTCTAAATCTGAAAACCCTAAAACCCTAAATCGGTAAACCTAGTTAAACTAGGAATCCATAAACCCTAAAACATGATCATATGTCTCGGTGTTTTTTTTTTCGGACATATGTTCCGATGGTTCCATGAAATTTAAAATTTTGATTCGAGATTGCATGTTTGATGGAGTGTCGCAAGACACGGATATTCATGTTTGATTAATTGTTTGATTTGCTTGATAATTACACCAAGGTTAAGATGAATTTTACTAAAGAATTATTAAAACCCTAATCCGTAAATTGCACATAATACATAAACCCTAAAACATATATTCGTGATATTTACTCATGCAAGTGATTGATTTTGTTTTATGAATTACACGATGAGATTAATTTATTAATGAATTATGAAACCCTAATGGAAAATTACACATGAACTTATAAACCCTAATGGAATTTGCGCATGGACATATAAACCCTATTTTCGTGAAATTTACTTTAACATAAATTGTCACAAATTAAAATCTGATCAGCATATAGATAACCAGAACTCGCATGATGATTATCTCGAACATATAATTTGCTAGGTTGCGGTTAGGTTATTATCGCATAAGTTGATTTTGCATCATTAAATAAATCCGCATGCATGATAATTTTTGATAATACGTTAAGAATTTTGTGATAATGATATGCATGATCTCAGATGTCGAAAATCAACAACTTGGACTATGCTGCCCTGAATCTCTCCGGAGACAATTATCTTCAATGGGCATTGGATACAAAGATAAACCTAAAGTCTAAAGGACTCGGTGAATACATAGTTGAAGGGAATGATGAGAATGAAAGAAATAGATACAAAACAATATCCATCATTCGCCACCATCTTGCGGAGGGTCTTAAGGACCAATATCTCACTATTGAAAATCCCATGGACCTTTGGAATGAATTGAAATTAAGATATGATCACCATAGAACGGTGATATTACCAAAGGCCAATTTTGATTGGAGAAATTTGAGATTCCAAGACTTTAAGTCTGTGGAAGAATATAACTCGGCAATGTTTAAGATAGTCTCACAATTGAAATTGTGTGGTGAGAAGGTAACCGACCATGATATGTTGGAAAAGACCTTCTCCACATTTCATACTAATAATGTGTTGTTACAACAACAATACCGTGAGAGGGGATTTGAGACATATTCAAAATTGATCTCTTGCTTGTTGCTTGCCGAGCAAAATAATACTCTCCTTACGAGGAATAGTGAGACAAGACCTCCCGGATCAGCCCCGCTTCCCGGCGCGCCACAAATGAAACAAATGAAAAAGAGGTTAACCACGTCCAAAAAGAATTTTAATAATTATGGCCGAGGACGTGGTGGTAGATGGCAAGGACGTGGCCGAGGAAATTTTCATCTTTATGGCAAGCCGCGATTTCAAAACAATTCTAACCGGAAGGGGTCGAGGTCAGGTTTTCGTAATGACTATAACCGTGGTAATTCTTCACAACCACAAAACTCGACCGGCAAAGGAGTGTGCCATAGATGTGGAATGGACAATCATTGGGCTAAGACTTGTCGTACTCCCAAGCACCTCACTGACCTCTACCAAGAAAGCCTTAAAGGGAAGAACCCGGAAACTCACATGATGGAACATAATGATGAAGGGGATTTTGACCATGAGAAAGATGATTTAATGGAATATGAGACTTCCGATATTCTAAAGAAAACATGTTGATTCGACATTTGATTTTCATATTTGCTTTGTGTTTTATTTGCTTGCTTTTGTGTTTTGGATTTTACTTTGTTATTGAGTTATGAACTTAAATGAATAAAACGGGTGATATTTTCTTTAAAGGATGAATGATGATATGGATGCATTCGTAGTGGATAGTGGATCAAGCCATACGATTTTAAAAGATAAAAGATATTTCATTGATCTTGTGCTTAAGAGTGCAAATGTGACCACTATTGCGGGTATAGCAAATTTGATTAAAGACCACGGGCAAGCCCATATTTTATTACCTAAGGGCACGCACTTAGACATTGCTAATGCGTTATACTCACCCGACTCCAAGAGAAACTTGTTGAGCTTTAGAGACATTCGTATGAATGGTCTTCACATTGAAACTATGGGCCAAGGAAACCAAGAGTTCCTTCAAATATATGAAATTGCCCAAGGACATAAGAAAGTCATAGAAACCATACCCGCCATTGATACTGGTCTATATTGTGCTAAGATCAACATGATAGAAGAAAATGCCACGGTAAATAAAGAGATTACCGAGAACTTCACTTTTTGGCATAACCGGCTAGGCCACCCCGGTTCTAACATGATGCGAAAGATAATGGCAAATACTAAAGGGCATACATTAAGAGTTATCCCAAAGAATCTCACGTGTGAAGCATGTTCACTAGGGAAACTTATAACTAGGCCATCACCGGTTAAGATAACAAAGGAAAATATAGGTTTCTTGGAAAGGATCCAAGGGGACATTTGCAGACCAATATACCCACCTTGTGGGACATTTAGATATTTCATGGTTCTTATTGATGTATCCACGAGATGGTCCCATGTCTGCCTTCTATCAACTAGAAACTTGGCATTTGCAAGATTACTTGCTCAATTGATCCCAAGTTAAGCACACTTTCCGGACATTCCTTTGAAAACCATAAGGCTTGATAATGCCGGTGAGTTTACGTCCCAAGCATTTAATGACTATTGTATGTCCATGGAGGTAAGTGTTGAGTACTCCGTAGCACATGTACATACACAAAACGGTTTAGCCGAGTCATTCATTAAACGCATACAATTGATTGCTAGACCATTGCTTATGAGATCAAAACTCCCGGTTTCAGCTTGGGGACATGCGGTTTTACATGCTGCCGAGTTAATTCGCATCAGGCCATCTAGTGAATATAAGTACTCCCCATCCCAATTGATTACGGGTCAAGAGCCAAACGTGTCCCATCTTAAAACATTCGGATGTGCCGTTTATGTACCAATAGCTCCACCACAAAGAACAAAGATGGGACCTCAAAGGAGGATGGGGATATATGTTGGATATGACTCTCCTACTATCATTAAATACCTTGAGCCAACCATGGGTGATATGTTTAAGGCCAGGTTTGCGGATTGTCATTTTGATGAATCCGTCTATCCAACATTAGGAGGAGAAAAAGATAAGCTGGTCAAGGAAATAACATGGAATCATACGTCCTTAAAATGGCAAGATCCTCGGACTCAAGAGTGTGAATTAGAAGTCCAAAAGATTATACATTTGCAAAAGCTAGCTAACCAATTGCCGATTCCTTTGCCGAATAGAGTGACTAAGTCATATATACCAGCCGAGAATGCACCTATTAGAATTGATGTTCAAGAGGGACACAATCAAGATGCTACACATTCTAAAATACGCCTAAAACGTGGCCGACCAATAGGTTCCAAGGATAAGAACCCTCGGAAAGTAAGAAAAGGTGCTAAACCCGTGGATAGAGAAACCGAGGTTAATGGAACCACAGACATAACTGAGCCAATGGTACCAATCAATGATGCTCGAGACGCCGAGTTTCATGGTCTGGAAGTTCATGATAATAATGAGATCTCAATGAATTATGTTATGTCTGGGATAAAGTGGAATAGAAAGAGCGTAGATATCAATGATATATTTGCATGCAATGTAGCACTTGAGATTATGGATATTAATGAGAATCTAGAACCCACATCAATATACGAGTGCACTCAAAGTAAAGATTGGAATAAGTGGAAATAAGCTATAAACGTGGAGTTGAATTCATTAAGGAAAAGGGATGTCTTTGGAAAGATAATACGGACACCCAATGATGTTAAACCAGTTGGACACAAATGGGTCTTTGTGAAAAAGAGAAATGAGAATGGTGAAATCGTGAGATACAAGGCACGACTTGTTGCACAAGGGTTCTCACAAAGACCAGGGATAGATTATGAGGAATCATACTCCCCTGTGGTAGATGCTACAACTTTTAGGTTCTTAATAAGTTTGGCTATAAAAGAGAATTTGGATTTTGGCTCATGGACGTAGTGACCGCGATACCTATATGGCCCATTGGATAATGAAATTTATATGAGAGTCCCCGAGGGTATTGAGCTCAAAGATAAGAAAAGTTCCCGGGAAGAACATTGTATAAAGTTAAATAAAGCCCTATATGGATTGAAACAATCGGGTCGGATGTGGTACAATAGATTAAGCGAGTACCTAGTAAAAGAAGGCTATAGAAACGACCCCATTAGTCCATGTATTTTCATAAAGAAATTTGATAAGGAGTTCGTGATAATTGCTGTGTATGTGGACGACCTGAATATTATGGGGACCTCTAAAGAAATAACCCAAACGGTTGAATACCTTAAGAAGGAATTTGAAATGAAGGACTTAGGAAAAACAAAGTTCTGTTTGGGGTTACAACTTGAGTACGTGAACAATGGAATCCTTGTGCATCAAATGACTTATACCGAGAAAGTACTCAAGAGATTTAACATGGATCAATCTCACCCATTGTCTAGCCCCATGGTTGTGAGATCGCTTGATTTGGATAAAGATCCATTCGGTCCAAAGAGAGAAAATGAGAGAGTCCTTGGACCCGAAGTGCCTTATCTTAGTGCTATTGGAGCTTTAATGTATTTGGCAAGCCACACTAGGCCGGATATATGTTTTGCCGTAAACCTATTGTCTAGGTTTAGCTCATGTCCGACACTAAGGCATTGGAACGGGATTAAGCACATTTTGCGTTACCTACAAGGAACAAAGGACTTGGGTTTATTTTATACTAACCTATACAAAGATACTTTGATTGGATTTGCGGATGCAGGTTATCTCTCGGATCCACACAATGCAAGGTCTCAAACCGGCTATGTTTTTACGCATGGTGGTACGGCCATATCTTGGCGATCAATGAAACAAACCATTGCGGCTACATCATCCAACCATGCCGAGATATTGGCAATATATGAGGCAAGCCGGGAGTGTGTTTGGTTGAGACTAATGACACAACATATACGAGTTGATTGTGGGATGACCGAAGGAAAGCAAGAACCAACTGTTCTATATGAGGACAATGCAGCCTGCATAGCACAGCTTAAGAACGGATACATTAAAGGTGATAGGACGAAGCACATTTTGCCAAAGTTCTTCTTCACACACGATTTGCAAAAGACCGGAGAAGTTCAAGTACACAAAGTACGATCTAGTGATAATTCAGCGGACCTATTCACCAAGGCGCTTCCAACATCAACACTTAAGAAGCTTATACATCAAATTAGAATGCGCAGATTGAAGGACATTCAGTGAGGTTCAGAACAGGGGGAGTTTCACGTGTTGTACTCTTTTTCCTTATCTCGGTTTTGTCCCAATGGGTTTTCCGAGAAAGGTTTTAATGAGGCAACATCCAAAGCGTGTTACTGAGCCCTATTACGGATATGACATTCAAGGGAGTGTTATGAATCTAAGTGAATTGTCATATCCAGTTCTGGTCCATGAAGTTCGCCCGCCCATCACTTAGCCGACTTAAAAGACTTGCGGTTAGTCTTTTCCTTTTCTCATTAGGAATACGTGATGTATGAATCCTATATATAAAGGATCGATGTAACCTCATTATATTCATTCATAAACATAAGCAATAACACAAGAGATATTCCCCATAACCTCTCTTGTTTCTTAACATGTTGAAGTTTTTTAGGCTTTAAGCTTAAAACCTCCTTTGTTTTTCATACTTCTGTTAACTTCCCTTCTTTTGGATGCTGAAACTCCACGCCGTTCTTACGTTCCCATGAGAAACTTCGTACAGTTCAGCTTTTTTTTAGAAAAAAACAGCGTGATGTTTGCGTTTCCTGGGCCTACGTATTTAAAAGTCCCGTGACGTTGTCGCTTCTTGAACCGTTGATTTTACCATCAATCGCAATCAAACAGTTGGGACAGTACACGTGTCCCATTCCGTGTTTCTCTTTCTGTTTCAAAGTTTTTCGTTCGTCTCTTTGGGCTTGTAACTTCGGAAAGAAGACGCAATCACGCTTCGCCGCCGAGAATTTGATTCTCCGATCACTACACCGATTTTTCGTTCTCAATTTTGTTACGCTGATCTGTTGTAAATCGATTAATTAGAGGTTAATGAAGGAACCAGAGAGCTTTTCTCCGATCAGAGAAGAGATTTCGTGGTTCGTTTTGTTTAAATTTCTCAATAGAATTCTCCGATTTCGTCGATTAATTCTCTTATAGCTTATGATAACGTTGAATTTTCATAATTTCTGGTTCAAATTAGTGATTTGGTTCAAGGCAATGCGTTTCATGTGGAACTTGTTTGAATTGAGCTCAAATAGATTTTGTGACGACAAAAAAAAAAAAAGATTTTGTTTTGATATGATCAGAATGTTTTTAATGCAAATTTTTTTTGCAGATTGATGTTGTTCGAAATGAAATTGGTGTGATCTCGTGAGTTCCGTTGCGTATTGTTCATCCTAAGTACTTGGAATTGTGTTAATGGAAGACACATTGAACCATTCTGGTAGAAGTAGAAACACTGTGATGGCAACTTTATCTTCTGGTAAAGAGTTTCCTAAGAGAAGCTTAGTAGCTGCTATTCCAAGAGCTGTTCAGCAGACGATTTGTAAGCATGTTTCTTCGGTTAATAATGGTGGAGTTGGAAGTGGGATTGTGAGTAATGCTGCTGTGTTTCTGCTGAAAATCGCGGTTTTAGAAGTTGTCAGAAGAATTTCAAAGGCTAAGTGTCCTTATTTGTGGAATAGTCTTCAGGCGTTGCAATGTCTTTGTTATCCTCCTCTTAAGTGGATTCAAAGATGGGCACCTTTCAAGGAGTTGATCAAGGCAATGCAGGTTTGCTACTGCGTCCCGTGCCACTATACCCTTTTTTTTTTAGTTTGATGTTACTAAAATTTGTACAACCTAAGATTCTAAGATGAACATTACATCGATAAGAAGTTTGAAACAAATGATCCTCTAGTTCCTAAGTCTTTGTTATGTAAGACATGCTGAGTGCTACAAAGGTTATTCATTTTGTGCTTCTCACAGTTTACATTGCAAGTTGAACGAACCAGAATTTAATTCTACATCATGCTTTGGTTGAAACACATTGATTGGTGTAACAATCGAGTTTGAGGAATCCTGATTACTAGTAGTTCTGTAATCTTTTTACTCTTAAGTTTATGTATCATGCCAAATATCTTATATCCAATGTGCAGGACCCCTTCGATGTACTTATTTGCTACTTCTTTCACCGTGCTTATCTGTTGTGAATGTTAATTACTGTGTATGATCTTTATGCAGATGCTGTCTCGGCCATTATTGGTCCTCACTATTGCAGAGGCATTCACAGACCTGTCGGAGTTAAAGCAAGAAGCCCCAGGTAGTACCTCCTCTCATGCATCTTCCGAACCACATTCTGAGCCACAGACGTCTCAGTCTCCATCAGACATAATGTACGCCATCTCAAACTCTTACCTGGAATATTTTACGATGATAATCTGAGACTGTACAACTTTAATCTGAAGCACTTGAAAGTTTTGCAAATCCGTTGAAACTGTTAAACCTCCATAGACTTAGTTTGAGTATTATCTAGATATATCTATCTTTCTACATATCTGAACTTTTCTATAAATGCAGAATTGAAGATGAGGCTCCTCATCCTAGCATTTCACAAGACTGGGTTAAACAACTCTATGAAGAACTGGAAAAGCAGAGACTTAGCTTGCCAGAGAGGTACTTTCAAATTTGAGTGTTATATGAAGAAGTGTGCTCCTTTATTTGAGTTTCAACGTCGAAGTTTCTGTGTTAGATCTTAATCTTCCAGTCTCATTTTAATGCAGAATCAACGAAGACGAGCTTCATAGATTCTATAGAGTGTCAAATGGAGACTTCACATCTTTACTATCTTCAATAAAAAAGACAATCCATTGGAGGGAGACTTACACAATCTTATCTGAAGAAGAACTTGAGACATGGTCAAGTTTAGTCTTTTGGCATGGATATGACAGGAACCAACGGCCTTGCCTCATTGTCCGCTTGGGGCTTGCTTTTCTAAAGTTGCCATCTCATGAAAGACCTCGCTTCGCTCAGGCAATAAGTATGTCCTTAGTGGCTTTACTACATTTTCCAGTATTGTATTTGCTACAGTATTCTTTTAATCAAGTATTGTTATTTCAGTATCTCAGGTTGAGTATGGCGTTTTGCATCTTCTAAGGCCGGAGAATTCAGAACTTACGGTATTAGTTGATTGTGAAGGATTATCTCCTCTCAGGATTCCCATGCAGATGATGAGATCTTGTTCATCCATTCTTCAAGATCACTTCCCTAACCGTCTTGGCTGCCTATTCATCATTCGCCTCCCTCCTGTTGTCCGAGTCATTTCCCAGACTTTCATCCAAGTAAAGGATCTACCTGAGCTAACATCAATTTTTCGGTTTTCTTTGTCTTTGTTTTTGGATAATATGATCATTGCATTTCCCCTTCCTAAACTTATCTTACTGCTCTCTCATAGATTCTCAGACCAACCACACGTAAGAAGCTGAGAATTGAAGGGGAAACTTTCCACCGAGTCCTCTCTGAATATCTCCAGATGCTTCCATCATACCTTGGCAGCGACTGCAACTGCAAAAGATGCTCAAATCTTACCGAACAAGATCCACCAGGACCATCACAAACACATACACACCCAAGAAGCAAGAGAGGAAGCTCGAGGGAGACAGAGAAGCGAGATGACAGGCACTGGAGTTACAATGTCCAGACATCTGATTTAGCCTATGAGGACGACTCGAGCCTGACCATATGTAACCAAATGCTGCGAACAGCGGTAGTGTTCTTGCTAATGATATGGCTCTTTGGTGCACTACTAGCTGGATTTGCTGATCCCGAGAGCAGACCCTTTTAAGCTTCCGTACGGTAAGACCCATCCATAACCAATTTTAGGTGGATTCGTATGTCTTCTGTGTACATAGTATATGCGTGGTTTGCATTGATACATATAGTTAGATAGTGAATAAACCCGTCTCTCATTCAGTGCGTTCGTTGCAGACAAGGAGGGGATAATAAGAATCAATCGGTTCAACTTAGTTTTGGGTCTTGGTTTAGGGTTAATGGTTGCGGTTCAGTACATTGTACGTTGGGAGGGAGTAACTATGGTTTAGTATTGTGTTGAGACTTTGATCACCTTCTGCAGTAAAAAGCTGTGTACAATATTTGTTGCCATTGTTGGTGATGTTTTCTAAAAGTCAGATTTGTTTTATAGTGAGAAATGTGCATCTAAAAGATAAATATTCGTAAGGAAAGCAAATGGATGGTCACATTTTTATTCCTGAAGTTGGTAAGTGATAACATTGATGTAAAATTATGAACCTAAGCAATCCTTTTGAGGATCATGCATCATCTAATCAATAACTAAACATTAGATTGATGAAAATTTTGGAAAGAATGAAAAAATAGCAAACTCCATCAAGCTCCTGAAAATTTAGAAGGGTCGTGCAATGGGGAGAGTAGCTATTGAACCCTAGCTTTCAATTTTTTGGTTATTTCACAATGTGACATTCCAGTTCGTGCATGTACCTGCAGTCCTAGTCAACACTATAAGTCTATAAATACAAGTTAATATGAAAACTTAATTGCTATATCTTAGTTTATATTTCTATTATAAAACTAATTTAATATGATCTTTATTAAGTCACAGAAAAATAATTTCTTAAAGTTTAAGAAACCATGATCTCTGTTTTTCTTATTAAATTAAAACACAATACAAGATCAGAGTTTTCAACCAAAAAGAGAAAAAAATAGTGTCAGGAAATAGACTTACGTTGTAACTTGTAAGGGAGTGACAGCTGCCAATAATTTATTAGTAACGTAATTAAATGCAGTAATCCTAAATAGTTTCTATTTAATCATCGGTCATTATCAAACACTAGGCCTGAGGCCTATTATTCGGTATCCGATCTGGGATCCGTCCCTATCCGCTTCAAAATTACGGACCCAACCTGATGCGGATGCAGACGCAGATCTTAAAAAAATATCCGGCCGGATATCCGGATCTGGCTCATATATAAAAAATTTAGACTTTTATATTAATTTTTTTTGGGCCTTTAGAATAAAAAAATGGAATTTTTAAAATAAAAAATAAAATAAAACAAATTTGATATTTAGATCCGGCCCATTTTTTTAAAAAATATAATAAAATATATTATATTTTGGTTAAAAATATTATTATAATATATTTAATTATTAAAATTTTTTAAAAATATATATAAATAGAGTTTTTTGACGGAGTTTTGGATATCCAGAGTAACCGGATACAAATGCGGATGTGGATGCGGATATCCTCAAAAAAGCCAGATATCCACATCCGGCCAGAACTATCAAACACCTAGTAGATGTTAACTAGAGTATTTTTTTTCTCTCTGTTTTTGGCATCACTTTTTTTTCCTTTTGATGATGATACAAATATGATTATTATACTTGTATTTCGCAACGTAAAAATATAAGTCAATAATAGTGAAGTCAACAGGAAATACAAGCTGCTTTTTATTATTAGTTTTCTAAAAAAGAATTTTGACGTGTATCATGGTCAAATTTGAATAAACAAATCAACATACTCTCTTCGTATAAGAAAGATTGATTTTCTAGTTTTTTTTTCTTGTTTTTAAAATATTGATTTTCTACACTTTTAAATATATTTTAGTAGTTAATGTTAGTAAATTGTAATTTTCAAAAAACATTAATTGAGAATGTTTTAATTGTTAAATTTCTATTGGTTTATAAATCTGAAAAAGTGTTTAAAGTTTGAAAGTAATGCATTTATTATTAAAAAATTATTATTTCTTAAACTGTGTGAAATATTTAAAAAATCAATTTTTCTAATACAGAGTATTATTTAGCATTTAATTGTTAACATAAGATTTAGATGATTCACAGCATGTTCATAAGTAAACCAACTTTTTGGACTGCTATGAAAAACACCATCAAATTTCAAAGTAGAATCAAATGAATTTCAACTCCGTCGTAGTTCTCAATTATTTCGTGGCTAAGGGTGGGCAAAATACCCACATCCGATATCCGAACCCGAATCCTAACCCGACCCGAAGTAAACAGTTCAGTTTGGGTACGACAGTGCCATAATACCCGATCAGATGTAGATTTCTCTGAGATCGGATACCCGAATCTACCTGAACCCATCCGAAGTTATATAACCCTAACAGTATATCCTTTAATCCCTACCAGCCTACCTCTTTCCTTTTTCGATATTTGGGATATTCAAGCCAAAATCTAGAAAATCCCCAATTGAACAAGTTGGAAACCCTAAAAAAAACATTACCATCGTCTCCTCCATCTCAGACTTCATGGAAGCAAAGCCTTCTTCATCATCATCATCGTCATAATCTTCATCGTCATCTTCTTCTTCTTCTTCTTTTTCTTCTTCATCTTCTTCTTCTTAATCGTTTTTTAATGAATTCAGATTGATTTCAACTTTTTTTATTGAATTAGGATTGATTTCGGTTTTTTTTTTGCTTCGGATGAAAAACACTTATATCCGATCCAAACCCGAAACATATTTCACGTTTCGGGTATAACCCAAAAACACATATACCCGATGGGTGTTTACACGAACCCAACCCAAAATTTTAAAATACCCGATCGGATCTAGACCTCAATACCCGAAAACCAAAACAACCCAAAATTTCTGACCCGAATCCAATCGGTTATCCGAACGCCCATCTACGGGCATTCCCAATCATTGCCGGACACCGGACACGGTCGTAGTTCTCAATCATTTCGTGGCACGGCTGAACCATCTACGATCGATGGGGAGAGCAAAATAAAATTATCCACAAGAACAATATGTTGTTGAAGCACAATATAATGAGCTTAATTCATAAATATGAATTAAAATATGATGATTTTATGATTTTTTGCTTTTGCAACACCAATCCAACTTATATGTTGAAGCTAAATAATATGTTGATTTGTTTACTGAAATTTTACCATGGTCATAATTAGTTAAAAGTGTCAATTAACAATTTTTTTCCAGACTCATGAAATATATCTAAGAAATTAAGAAGCTAATAATGTTATTTTGTTTCTGAAAAACAATGGATGATTTATCCATTATTTCAAAAATATATAAGAAATAATAAAACATACCATGAAATATAAATGTACACTTTTTAATAAACATTGATTTTTAATATTTTCTATAAATTCTATAGTAATAAGACATTAAGATCAATATGTCAAATAACAATAATTGAATAAATTTTGGGAAAGCAAATAAACTTATTCAATCGAAATATAACTCATAATATTAATTTTATATTAGTAAAAACAATTATTAAATATATCTTGAAGTGATAATAGTTGTTTTTTTTTGGAATAACTGAAAATTTGTTAACAACCAAATTGCAAATTGATTTTTACATCTGTAATGATTAAAAAACAACCAAAATAGAAAGAAAATAGCCAAAATATTATTAAATATATCTTGAAAGTGATAAATTTTTTTATGGGAATAACTGAACATTTGTTAACAACGAAATTGCAAATTGAGTTTTACATCTGTAATGTTTAAAAAAGAAGAAGAAAAAAACAACCAAAATGGAAATAAAATTAGCCAAAATATCAATTTCCTTAACCATTTCCAAAATTGCCACATCAGATATACATTTGGTCAAATGTTGTCGTGATGTAATAGCCAAGCCTAACCACAAATTAATTTTTCATCAGATTTAACCACTTTTCTTGTTTTTGAAGTCTCTTCTTATCTCACCCAAAATTTAATAACAATTTCTATAAAAAAAAAGAAATCTTAACAAAAAAAATCCTAATTTCTCGATATATATTCAAAATTTGCACAGAGGAAGTTCCGACACTTGGGCACTATAAGTAATACGATCCCTCCCACTCTTCAGATCACAAAGATTTCGTTTTTAGGGTTCACTCTACGCTTCATCTCATCGATTCGAAACCGATCTCGTAATTTCTCTTAAATCATTCCTCTCTTTCTAATCGGAATTTTCATTTCTCTGTTGTGTGATCCGATTTTTTCAAAATCCAGGGTTGTGATCTCAGAAATGGCGACAAGTGACAAACAAGCCAGCCCAAAGCCTCCACCTTCACCTTCACCTCTGCGAAATTCCAAGTTTTGTCAGGTGAAAATTTTATATCTTTGGTGAAAAATCGAGTTTTTATTTCGATTCTGAGGATGACCCATTAATTTGTGATCGTTACAGTTTAATTTTTTCATGCGTTGAATCTCGTTTTGAAATCTGCCGTTACCCAGATGATTAGAAATCATGTGATAGGTTGTTACTACTTTATATGGTTGGAGAGTGAATCTCGTGTTCTGATCATCCTTGTTGTTATATTGGATCATTTCTGTGTGATCTATATATAATATGTGCTATATAGTTTGGTGAATTGATAATTTGTTTAGTGCGGATCTTGTTTTGGGAAGTCTGTATTTATTTGATCTCGTTGACATTGTATAGAATCAAACGAGTTCTAGGTATAAGGATCAGTTTGATTTGTTAATCTTGGATATTTCCCTTAGATCTGAGTCATCTGACCTGTCGCAATCTTGTGTGAAAAGAGCAGTTTTTGGCTTATTTGTTTGTAACATTGTTTGCCTTGTGAGAGAGCTTTGTTAAGTTTAATTGAAATGTTGTTGTTGTTGTACTATGTTCTGTGTGTTCTGCATCTGGTTTGATCACTATGATTTGGTTTTAAAGAAGATGTGCTAAAGGTCATTACTTTTGTCTCATTTGTATAGTCCAATATGAGGATTTTGATCTCAGGAGGAGCTGGATTCATTGGCTCTCACCTTGTTGATAAGCTTATGGAAAACAAAAAGAATGAGGTTTGGATCCTACGTATAATAATGTATGCGTTGTTTGATGAATTACTGATGTATTATATCGTTTTTTTCTCAGGTGATTGTTGCTGATAATTATTTCACCGGTTCAAAGGACAACCTCAAGAAGTGGATCGGTCATCCGAGATTTGAGCTTATCCGTCATGGTATGGTCTCAAAACTCTCTGGCTTGTTGCTGCTGTTAATAACAGAATATATCCAGCTTGTTTGGTCTTGCTAGCTCATTGTTCTCATTTCTGTTTGGTTTAACAGATGTCACGGAACCACTGGTGATCGAGGTTGATCAGATTTACCATCTTGCATGTCCTGCTTCTCCCATCTTTTACAAGTACAACCCTGTGAAGACTATCAAGACCAATGTGATTGGCACACTGAACATGCTAGGTCTTGCCAAGCGTGTTGGAGCAAGGTTTGCAAAATGACTCTCTCTTTATTCCTTACTTCTGTTGATCTTTGCCTTTGTGACTAATTAACTCTTCTTCCAAACAGGATTTTGCTTACCTCAACCTCGGAGGTGTATGGAGATCCTCTCATCCATCCCCAGCCCGAGAGCTATTGGGGAAATGTCAACCCAATTGGTAGGGTCAAACACTGATCAGCTTTTAAATCATATCTTATATGTGCATGTCAATTCACGGTCTTATAACTTGGTTGCTATTATAAAAGGGGTAAGAAGCTGTTATGATGAAGGCAAGCGTGTGGCTGAGACCTTGATGTTTGACTACCACAGGCAGCATGGAATTGGTCAGTTTTGTTATCTAGAGGCTCTCCCTTCAAATATTTCTCGCATTTATCATTATGATTCTTTCATTGCCATGTATTCCTTACCTTTATGTTTGTTTGGCCTTTATAGAGATCCGCATTGCCAGAATCTTCAACACTTATGGTCCAAGGATGAACATTGATGATGGGCGTGTTGTAAGCAACTTCATTGCTCAAGCACTCCGGTAAGCCCCTTTCTTCAGTCCATCAAACAATTTTTCCTTTTAACGAGCTGTAACCCGATTGGTTATTCATCTCTTGTTACTGTTCTTGTCATGAATATGTAGGGGTGAGGCATTGACTGTTCAGAAACCAGGTACACAGACTCGCAGCTTCTGTTATGTATCTGACATGGTTGATGGACTAATGCGCCTCATGGAAGGAGATGATACTGGTCCCATCAACATCGGTAACCCAGGTAAGACCCGTAGCATTCCTCCATTAGTCCAAACACTAACCAACCAATCTCTTGAACTCATGTGTCTGAATCTTGGAATTCTCAGGTGAATTTACAATGGTGGAACTGGCTGAGACAGTGAAGGAGGTGAGATTCTGGTTTCTAGATTGTTACGAGTATGTACTTTTCGATTCATCTTGTGTTCTGATAATGATATGATGGTTTGGTTACAGCTGATAAACCCGAGCATAGAGATAAAGATGGTTGAGAACACACCAGATGATCCAAGACAGAGGAAGCCAGACATCACAAAGGCTAAAGAAGTGTTGGGATGGGAACCAAAGGTGAAGCTCCGTGACGGCCTTCCTCTTATGGAAGAAGACTTCAGGCTAAGGCTCGGAGTCCCCAAGAACTAAACTTGATTGCCAAATCAGAAGCAAACATGAACACAGTCTGACTCAATTTCTACTTTTAAAGTTTCTATGGTGATATTCAAAGAGGATGTTGGTTTCATATAATAATAATAATAATATATTTCTGCATTCTACAGTCGAAATTGTTCTTAGAGAAAATAAAGATTACAAAGAGGATGACAAGAGACTTATGAAAACATCATCACAATGTAATCAATCGATCATCAAACTTAAACCAAAAGCTAATTATAAAAAAATAAAAAATAAAAAATTAGGCCACAAGCTAAAAGAAACCTTGAGGATGCCTTAAAAGAGTAAAGACAAACTCTAGCAAAAAAAAAAAAAACGAACTTTACCAAAATGTAGTGACTAGTTGAGATAAGGAACCAAAGTGTTGTTATTGAGATGTGCCTTGGGATAAAAATCATATTCCATAGATATGAGAAGATAATGTGAACAAAGCACAATTGCATTGCTGAGTTTCAGATAAAGAATTGAAAAAAACAAAACTCGGAGAAAAGAAAAAGACAATCCAAAGTATGTGAGATGCTCTTTCTTGTAATTCAACATGTTTGGAAGCTGAAGTCTCGCAGCTTCTACATTTTACTTGTGTTCACCTGTGACACAACAAAGAAAAAGTTGAAATCTTTAGGGTTTGGCTGATTATATTACAAGGCATTTTCTAGGTAATACGAAGTCTTATTATATGTCTGATATCAGTGGTAAATTTTGATTCGGGATGATATCAACATCCTAAGACAACCCTAACAACCTCAAGGGACATGTTATAAGATCGAATTTTCCATTTTAATTTGAAAATTGGAGATTATTATTACCTTCTGTGTTGCTGGACGAACTTTGAGTTCTTGGCATCTTCTTCTGCATTATCATCACCATTTATAAAATTAAGAGTTTTCCAAAATCGAAATTAATCAAAGATATTGATACAGAGAGAAACAGTATAAATCCGATCTGAATGCGTAAACACAGAAGAAGGTGAGAAATTTGGTAAAGTTTATCAGTTGGGATCCGACGAAGAAGACGACTAACCAGTGAGTCCGGCGGTTAATTTGGTGATGAGAACGCCGGTGACGGCGAAACCGGTGAGGAATGGCCAGCAACGTTTCCATTCTCTCTTGAAGAAGACAGGCCATGGATCGAACAGCCTCATCTCTGTCTCTTAACTTGGGTTGTTGCCTGATGACTAATTCCTTCTGGCGTCACTGAGACAGGGAGGGGTTAAATCTGAACCTGTTTTGTATAAACCGCTCGCTTCTATTCTGGGCTTTGTACCCGTAAATTGGCCCATTATAAGCTTTTTTTAATACAAAGGGTATGTCAGTCTTTTCGTAGATAGAATTTGAGAGGCCCTAATATTGTATAACCTTTTACCTTGGGAAAAAAAATCTCAACTAATCTTTGCTTAGATGAAATGATGAATCCTGATGAAACAAACAATTATGTTTACTACTCTCACTTTCTCTATATCCAAGTTTTAAGTGACGATTTGTTGCATCAGTTTCGTATATAGCTGATGTGAGGATATTCTTGAGCCAATTCTTCAAATTTCTGATATATTTTAAATTAGACATTGAAATCATTTTGATGAGTTCTGAGCTCAACGAGTTGTGGCCTCAATCCTCATGTTCTGTTTTTATTCTACTAGATTCTAGATTCTGCAACAATTGTCTTCTCATGGTGTTCAAGGGAACCATGGCTTTGTCCCTCTGCTTCATCATGCACAAAACCATCAATACAATATGTCTTAATAATTAGGGAAATTTTTTATTTTGCACCATTTTGAAATTATATTTTCAAACAGGTTTTCTTGAGAAGGGTTTTTGAAAGAGTAAGGGTCCGTTTAAAAATAAAATTTTTAAGAGGTATATTTTTGATAGTTTTCTCTAATAATTATTGCTCTGATTTCATATAACTATATATAGTAAAATGAATGTGGTAGGTAAGTAATCAAATTCCAAACAAATTTTATTTTAAATACAAGATAAAAGGCTGATACATTTTAGTTATGAACTTGTGATGTCTAAAACAAAAGTTAAGCACTCCATCGACCAAAGAACAATACCACAAGCAGAAGTAAATCAATGCAAGCAAGGTGTCTATGCAAATACTACCTTGCACTAGGGACCACCTCAGTATCGAAGCTCGAGCTCAGTTCGACAGAACCATGGGATTCTGTGTCATTGTTCTTACTTTTCAGCAAGTTTTCAGAAGTTATACACTCTTTTAAATCCGTAACAACCTGGGACATGTTTGGTCGTTTATCTGAAGAAGGGTTTGCACATGACATAGCCAATTCAAGAACTCTCCAAACTGATTGAGGGTTGTATTCACCGTGAAGGTTAGGATCAACAATGCTACTAATATTTCCTCCACGAAGCACAAGTGCCACCCATTCTGAAATGTGAGCCTTTTCGCGGGTTTGGTCAATCACATGTTGGTTTGTAATAATCTCTAGTAATACAATCCCGAAACTGTATACATCGCTCATCTCAGCCAACCGACATGTTCTATAATATCTGGAAAATAAGGAGATGAACTAGGATTTAGATTTCAATGAAGATGAATGCAGACATAAATTACAACATGTTGTAGATAACAAGGGAGTGATCTAATAGTACTTACTCGGGATCAAGATATCCAAGAGTACCAGCAACAACCGTCCAAGCCTGAGATTCATCTCCGACTTGGAATGATCTTGAAAGCCCAAAATAGGCAATTTTGGCCATGAATTGATCGTCCAACAGTATATTGGTACTTTTGACATCTCTATGCACAATAGGTGGACGGCATCCATAATGCAAGTATTCCAATCCTATACTCATTCATGTTAGTTGATGATGTCAGAAATTGCAGTGAGTAAAACTTGGTGGGAAATAATATATGTATAACATTCGTATCAAATTGTGGATACAACTATTTACTGAAAAGTATTATTTATATGGATTCGGTGTTTAACTTATATTATGATGTATACACATATATCGATATACCATATATTTGAATGATTAATATCCACTACTGGCCAGAGTAACTACTGGATATAAATGACAAGCCATTGAAACTGTTTTGAGTTAGTCCGAACCTAGCGCAGCATCGACAGCTATTCGTAGTCTGGTACTCCATTTCAAAACATCGTTACCATGTTTCACTGTATTAGATTGTCAAAATTAGCCGCCATATGAATTATATTTTGGAAATAATCATGAACACGATAATGATATATTATACATCTTTCACCTGACAAATGATCTTTTAAATCTCCATTGGACATGCAGTCGTAGATGAGTGCCAAGTGATCTCCTTCATCGCAATATCCAACAAGACTCACCAAATTTATGTGGTGAACTCTTAGAAGAAGTTCGACCTACAGACCAACAATAACAAAACACATTGGTTTAACATGATGCTAAATATATATATAGTGGCTGCTGACTTAATGTCGTAGATTTGTTGACGCTATATTACCACAGAGCTTTTACCGTGTGTGTTACCCGCATATTTTCTCATAATTTTCTTAATTAATGATGAAAAATAGAAATATTTTTTAAAAAAATGTAACTGAATAAGTTAGGATTTTGGAATGTCTGCATCGTGTTTTTTCCCCAAAAATTCTTTTAGTTTTTAACTCTCACCTCCAAGTTATTCATTCTCATGATATTCCATCTTATTCTTTATCTATTTTCTTATCATGGAGCGCATCATCCTTGTATCTAGAAAATAGATGTTTGCAAATAATAGATGGTTGTTTGCTGTTGATAGCAAGAGTAGTTTTTGAATTCTACAAGAAAATACAAAAACCACTTATGATGAATTCATTGAAATGGCATATGAGGATTATGAGTTAAATAAGAGAGTATGCAATGTTGAGTTGAGTTACATGCTGCCAAAGAAATATTATATGTTAAATTATTATTTTATTATTATATTATTTTAAAATCTAAAATTAAAAAATAATATATATATATACATATATATGTTATCTAACTAAATAAATAAATTATATAAATTTATTTTGAAATATTTCAAACCTTAATGCTTTGGAAATACTCCATCTTAGAGTTTAGAGGTAGGATTATTAGCATAACATCTAAAACTTCCAAATGCTCCCACTTTACTAACTAAAAACTCTTCTAATTAAAACCTTTAGAAGAGAACTAGCTGCTTCTAAAGGTTCCAAATTTACTAACATGTGCTTTGATGTATTGTTATTGGTTCCTCCTAACTTTCATTCCATATTTTTCTTTTTACTTATTGGTTTTCCATCATCGACATTGTTTGTTACTTGTAGTCTATACTTTCCTCGAAACTGCTCAATTTTGAAAATATATTATTCCATGGCCATCAAATCTTAAGCAGTTAATCTATACTCAGACCAGAGTCACAATAGACCTCATGTAATGATTTCTGAACAAGCATACCTCTGCCTTGAAGTGTTTATAGCCCTGTGATGATGATTACGAGAGTACTTTAACCGCTACTTGCTCTGAACCATTTAAACTACCATGATACACGGTTCCGAACCCTCCTTCGCCTAGAGCTTTTTCGAAGTTTTTCATCAATTCGACAACTTCCGAATAAGTAAACCTTCTCCTTTTTGTCTCGATAGATTGTTTGAATATAATAGTTTGCGAAATACCCATTTTTGGTATACCTAGCAAAGGGGATAGACATATGCAGAGAAAATTTTAGTAAAAAAAACAATTTATTGTGTATAGTTTGTTGATTAATTGATAAGTCTCTGCAAATACCTAGACTTGATCGCTTTTTCTTTCTGAACAGAAAAATAAGAATCAGAACCACAGCAATAACCACTGCTACAGAAGCAGCTAATGCAACAATCATCACTGGGAATTTCTTTTTTGGGGCACATGAACTGGTTAAACACTTATTATCATCGCCCTTATCATCATCGCCATCAACACTACAAAAAAAGAATATATCCATCTTTTAGTATTTTGAATGCAAAAGCCTTGTTTCATGCACAAGGCAAGGGATCTTGAATGAAAATGTGAGTGGATGGATTTTCTTCTTACAATAATTGTAGTCCATTCTTTTCTCTATCAAGTAGAGTCTTTGGAATTGAGCGATTCAGTTTGTTCTTCCTCAAGTCTCTATTAAAACCAGAGAAATCTTCTTACTTTGGTGAACATGATCCATGAGAAAAGCCAACAAAAGATTTCAGGAAACTTACATGAACAGCAACGACTTCATGTTAGCTAGAAATTCGGGCACTACTCCTGTCAAACTGTTATTAGACAAGTCCCTGAAATTTGTAAGAAGTCGATGAAAAAAGTCACCAAGACACCAAGTTTGTTCCCTTTCGATTAACAATGATCATACGTACAGCTTTTGGAGGTTGGTAAGATTTTGAATTCCAGTTGCTATAGTTCCCGTTACCCCACTTGAAGACAAGTTTCTGTTTATAAGCCGAAACAAGAAGAAAAATAAGCAAGTGTAGTGTTTTCTAACAAGTAAACAATAAGATGATGTTTTATAACAAGTAAAGATATCTCACAAGGAAATGATTCTTGGTGATGTAGATACACTAGCATCGCTGCAACTTAGACCGTCCCACAAAAACTTGACTGGGACGCATGGATCTCCTTGCCATGAGATTCTACTCAATCCATGGTTGGCTTTGATGTTTTTGATAGCAATCACTGTCAAGAAGTTATCGAAGTGTATTTAGCATATAAGATGTTTTGAATATTTCATCAATACCAAACAATTAGAAAACGTACCATCATCTTTGTTTGTTTCAGACTGCGTAAAATTGATCACTGCGTAAAGTTCTATGGCATTAAGTAGAGGTGGGAGAGTTGAGTTCTGAGTTCTTTGAAGCTCTAATAAGCACTTCCCTACTTCACAAAGAGATGGTAGTAAGGTGTAAACAGTGTTGACAGATAGATAATCAGTGCCCATTCTGGTAAATATAAATTGTCTGTTCCATATATAGAATGTTGAACTCTCTAGACTGGTTGGCCTGTAAGGCTTGGACATCAGAGAAGTGGAAGTACATGTAAAGATTATCATTAGGGAACTCAAGCTCGTTGGTAAAACTAAATGGTGCAGTAGCATTCGCAGGTATTGCAGCGGTCATGAGCACATCTTGCAGCACAAGATAAGTATTGGCGTTGTCCACTTTGAGAGTAGTGGAAATTTGTCTCCACTCCGACTCAAAGTGTGGAACCCATATTCGATCATATACATCATTTGGGTACCTGCGGTTCAGAACAATCTAGCATTATTAACCATGGAGATTGAGTGATATAAAAACCTAAATATCATTTTTGTTGCTGTTGAACAATTTAAAGATGACTTACCTTATAACCTTTGTTTATTCACTTAGGTATAACCTCAGTATCGACTTCAAAGAACCTGATACACTGCTGTTACTTGCGTTAGGGATGTAAATATTATTTGGTAGAGACCTTAGTTCCAAGGTCGATATGATTGGTGTTGATCTGCGTGTATTGATAAGACACACATCCAAAGACTTTGACTTTGGGATGTAAATGATCTCTGGTAAAGCGGTTTTTGCAAACCGGGCTATCAAATAACCCTTATACCGTTGTAGCATAAAAGGTATCGAAATCCACGGAGAAACGAGCATCTAACACCCCAAGAATCCAAGTTTCATTCTAATCTAAGCAAACAAGAGTTTAAAAAGTTTCAAACAAACTTTAAATGTAAATAAAGCAGTAAAAGCGGTTTAAAATCAATAAGAGAAAACTATGAGCCTCGGGAATGGTATATGACTTTGATGAAATGATGAACCTTTGATGAAGTAAGAACAATTGAAGAACAATGTCTTAGGCCTAATGATTACTAAGTAAACTAATCCATTCTCATGGTATTAACCTCTACATTAACCATTTAATCATCATCAATTCTCATTGGCAATTCAAATGACTAATGAGCATTAAAAACAAGTTCTAATCTAACCACTAATCACCCTAATCAACTACTATCGTAGGCTAGGCATGAAAAGCTCATTTAGGTTCTATCAACCATTTTAACAAACACCTTGTGGGCATGAAATGCTAATCATCTAGATTTCTCAAGTACAAGCTTAATCTAGCATTACTAACAACCTAAATGAAAGACTACTTAACATCATCATTAATTCATCAAATCGTCTCAATCACCAAACCCTAAGCTCATCTAAAAGATTACTCACTCATAGTCATGAAAACACAAATCAATTGGTTTGATTGATGCATAATCATGAGTATAAGAAGAATAGTTGAAAGATTTAAGAAGATAAGAAGATTTGATAACTTAGATCAAAGAGATTCATAAAAATATCCAAAAGAAATTTAAACAAAATCTCTCTAAAACAAAGCATAACCTTAATTAGGTTTTTCTTAGGCTATTTATAGTAAAAATAAAAGGACTTGATTAACATGCAATAAACCAAGTCAAACCCAGAACAAACCGGTCAACATTTTGAAATCCACATACCGGTCAGCTCCAGACCGCTACAAACAACCGCTGGCTCCCACCGGTTTCAGTCTGACCGCTACAAGTAACCGTTGTAAACTCGGAAAGCTGCTGGATTCTTCATACCGGTTGGCATGAGGCCGCTACAGATGCCCGCTATGCTCCAGCGGTTGCAGTTGGACCGCTACAAGTAACTGCGAATGTCCATCGACCTACACATGACCGCTACGCCTGACCGCTATCTTTCCCAGAGAAATATCAGCGGCTTCGTATCGGTCAAGCTCTGGCCGCTACAGTATCCCGCTGGCACCCACCGACTTCACTGGAGCCGCTACACAATCCCTGTGGCTCCCTTTCTTCATCAAATGCTTCATTTTCGATCCTCTTGGCTCCAATTTGATTCATCATGTTGTAAGCATCACTCCAGGATCTAAAGACAAGGGAAACATGCAAATATGCAACTAACCCCCTATTATGCAATGTAAATGCAAGAAACTATATGAGAAATGAACTTTAAAACATGCTAAAATGGCAACATATCTATCTCCTCCGATGCATTACCATTTACATGCCTCCCCAAATCTATTGTTACCCAGAAATTAGGGCCTATGTACAAATCAAATTTAGGAAAAGTGTTATGACCATCGTAATTCCCATAGTTGCTTGTAACTCTGATCAAATAATTTGCTCCTGGATCCACACTAAGATTGTAACAGTTTCGTATTCCGCGTGGAAAGTATCCCAACGTTGTCTGTGATTTTGGGAACTTAGACTCTAGGCTTGCATCAATTGTACCAATTTCTCCACTTTGGATGAAGCTTGAGTCTGATGAGAACTGTAATCCAGTTACAGACTCGGTATAAGGAGAGTGTTCATTCGGGGATAACCCGCAATCTAAACTGATGAACCCTGTTGAAAGATACATAAGAGGTCAATGGTTATGGTTCAAACCCATTGAACCTAGCAGATTCTCTGCTTAGACGTTTTACAAGCGTTGCTAATTAATTAGATAGACCCTGCTCATCCAAATTTATTATACAGGCCCTTAAGCATTTCTTTCTTTTCAAACGGCATAAGAAAATTCAAAAATGGTATCTTCTTGAGTTCGAACATGATGAATATTAGATGAAAACTATGTATTGAACTTAGAATTTGAGTTAAAATGATAAATCATGTGTTATTGGATTTAATGATTTTAAAATATATAATCAAATCCAAAACATTTTAAAAATTGGATTTGAAAGCTTTAGTTTAGATTTTAGTGGATTTCTTAGTTAAAAAATACAAAGATCAAAATACCATGGTTAGACTTTTAGCTGAGATTTCAGAGAATTTAATAACAAAATTCCTTATTCACCAAAAGTCAATCAAATTATCTCAAATTTCATTAAAACTCAAATCTCTCTAAATTACTCTAAAATCAGTGCTACCAACAAAAACGCATGAGGACTCTCCATAATCTCTTGAATTCCCAAGTAAAAATCTGAACCCTAACAGAATTATAAGGAATGTGCGTACAAAGCT
The DNA here is from genome assembly GCA_028015245.1 of Cardamine occulta. NCBI lineage: Eukaryota > Viridiplantae > Streptophyta > Magnoliopsida > Brassicales > Brassicaceae > Cardamine > Cardamine occulta. The sequence continues at coordinate 13,378,296 of CM051378.1, read as the reverse complement.
CATTTGGACATTTTCAAGCAAAATAAATTACCAAGTCATGCCTCTGAAAACGTGCTTAACATGTCTTTGTTCTATAAAGAACATTTCAATTTACGAATGAGTAAAGACGTTTGCAAGTTGGCAACATTTTTTATTTGATAGGTTTTTTTATCAGAAAATATTCAACTTGTCTTGTATATTTTTGAATAACTTATCAACTTTTCTGAAATTGAAATGGCATTTCTAGTGGTAATTCAAGAGTTCAACACAGAAACACTTAGACCATTTCCAATGTATTCCTTTATTTTCACTTTAAAATAGAGTATGGTTTCTCTCTAATAATAAGGAAATGCCCATTTGTAAGAGCATTCTCATCAATGAGTTCTCACAAATATAATAATATTATTTTTGATATAGTTTAATTGAATAATTAAAATTAATTTTGGGGTATAACTACACCACAAAACTTTGATGGGGTAAATCTCCACACAAACTTTAATTTCGGGTTATATCTCCATCGTCGTTAATGAGTAACGATGTCCGTTTAATATGAAATTAAACCAGATTAAAATCAAAATCAACCAATAATCTGATGTTAAGAGGTTTTATATTCGAAATCCAAATACTTATCACTACCAAACCTTCTTTTCGATATCAAATATTTCAAAAACAAAACAAAAAACCTAATACCACGAGAACGAAGAAAGAAAACGACGATAGAGGAAGAAAAAGAATAGAAGTGAGAAAAACTTGAGTATAATGGCTTTAGTGTTATTTGAATCTTTTACATCATCAAAACCTTTGAATCAAAATTTTCTCCTTCGAATCAACATATGCAAAGAAATCTCTATCTTCATGTTCTTCGGTTCATTATGTTTTTCGTCTTCGTTTCCGTGGATTATTGATTAATTTTGAATTTAATCCAATTTAGTGTCAGATTAAACGAAAATCGTTACTCATTAACGACGATGGAGATATAACCGAAATTAAAGTTTGTGTGGGGATTTACCCTATCAAAGTTTTGTAGTGTAGCTACACCCCCAAGACTGAAGTTTCATGGAGACACACACTTAATTGAAACTTTGGGTGGAGATACAACCCGTCGATCCATTATTTTGTTTAAAGAAATCTGTACGTGATCTTTATAGAATTCTCTCAATTTTTTCATATTAATATTTTAATATAACTGAACCAATTAGACTTGAAATAAATATCAGAACTTTCCCATCATCTCTTTTCCTTTAAAACTACTTTTTGTTTTAAATGGTGAAAAACTCTTTGAGAACTCTTCGACAAAAATGCCATAAGAGCATATGTATTGGGTAGAAACTTGAGTCACTCAAATATATTATTTTAATATTTTTACTAGATTCGAACCCGCGGTATACCGCGGGTCAATTGTTTTAATATAAATTTGTAGTCTTTTTATGTTTCTTTATTGTTTATAAATATTTTTATTTTGTGCGTTTAATAAATATTATAGTTTTTTTGTTTCTTTACAGTTTATATTATATTTAATATGGTTTCAACAGTAAATGAGAAAACACATATTGTGGTAAATGTAGTCCTATTTCGGTCAGCGATTGTCTTTGACTCTTGTTGGTCATCACAAAGGCCAGAGACACTGGAACTGTATGCGACGTATTCTAAATAGTAGTTTGGCGTTAAATGGTGATATGAAAATCATAGAAATTAAAACTTTGTCTCCATTTCTATCTCATGTGATAACTATTGTCTCTAAAATATGATCATTCATTTATGTAATCCGCAATATAGTTTCATTGTATAACCCACCTTTAAGATCTAAGTTCTATAGCAACATAATAGGAGCACCGACTTTCAAACCTAAACTATGCATTGATAAATCCGAGATTTGATAGAGTTTAAAAAATCAAAATTTCTTAGCCGATGTGGGATATTGAACAAACACATTGTTTTCTTCATCGACTGAGTAATTTATGTGTTTTTTTTTTAAATTTGAATCACAACATATGTAGAACAAATCTAAAATTTTATGAATTATATGTATTATTTAATAATTTAAAAATAAGATCAAATAAATGTGTAAGGAGATTCATATTTTTCAAGTATATTAGTTTAAATTGGGTGGAGAGATTTTAGGAAATTTAAAATTAGTTTTAGTTTTCATACTATTTAATAAAATTTATTTTTATTAGATATAAAGATGTTTGGATGTATGAATAAATAAAGAGGTGTTTAGAAATAATGATAACTCAAATGTACTTCATTTTTAATAGTATAGAGATAGAATAATATAATATAATTTTATTTAATAGAGATCTAATAGTGTTTGGATGCATAGCTGAAAGTATCTCATTTAAGTATTCTTAAAAATCTATTTGGTAATAGGTCCACGAGTGCTTCTTTTTTTAATAGTATAGAGATATAATTTAGTTTTTTTTTAAAAAATTTGTTTTTAAAGAAAAATATAAATCAATCACTTATTGACATGTGTGAAAATAGTTTTTACAAAGAATTCTCAAATAAAAACTGATTCTCTCAATATTTTAATATAATTTATTTTAAAAAAATTAAATCTATAAAAAATAAATAAAACCAAGAAGATATTAGCATGTGTGAAAGTAGTATCTACAAAGAGTTCTCAAATGAGAACCAATTTTCCTCTCTCTCCTACTTTTTTTAATTGTTGAGAGTGTCATTGAAAATCTCTCAGAACATATGCTACGTTTCTAACTACCACAACCCAACTTTGACGACAAAAAACAAAAAAAAACAAAAAAACTACCACAACCCAACCAATTTATCAGGGTTAATTCGGTTGATTTTGCTGTGCTAAGATGATCATAAAAGTAATAATTTTCTTTATCAACAAGACCCTGTAAATGGAATATTAAAACGTGGGTACCTTCTTGACTTTGAGCTTGAACAAGGTGAAGAATAATGGCAGAACTTGCTATTAGTGCGACTAACAGAAGCGCATGGGGATTCTCCATTTTCTCTTACATCCGAACCAAAATCAAACAGGCACAACCCAAATTCTGAACGATAAAAGATATTTATAAGCAAAGGGGCCCAAAAGTATTTGTACATTTCAAGAAAGTCGTTTTTCATGTCGTAACTAGAACTACAAAGAAAAATTCAAAGGAATGAGTAAATACGATTTCTAGTGGTAGTGGACAATACATTTGTTTTTATTTGTAGTTTATAGCTAGCTCGTAAACTATTCAACTCTTCTAGTTCTTTAGAGTGAGCATTTTCTTCTCCAAGAGTTCTTATCTTCTTCATCGCTCTTTGCCAGGATCCGACCTGTTTGAAACGGAATCAGATTGGTCTCTTGCTCTGATACCAAATGTAGAAACGATGATAGGAGTAACTCAAGAATACGACTTTATTATTCGATTAAATAACCTTGACTCAATAAATGACTCAGGTTTCAGAGATAAACAAGCATATAAACAGAGATATGTGAGCTTTGTAACGCTTGACATGTTCACAGATAGAAGTGTGCTTTGGGGATCCTGTGTATTGAAAACAGAGGTCCTTTCAGCAGTAGTTCAGACATGGTGATGAGATGAAAAGAAATAGAGATACAAAACAGAGGAAGAATAGAGAAAGCGGCGGCGGAAGAAGAAGAAAAAGAAGAGAAAAATAGGTTAAATCCTATTTAGGCTCTGCTATCATATTGATTATAATGAATCATAAGTATTATTGATATGAGGAGCTCTGTTTATATACAGAGATAATACATACAGAAAAGGGAAAGAGACATATACGATTAATGAGAAAATATATACTCCTAAACCTACGCTATTATGAGCTTGACCTGACATATGGTTTCTATAATCCTATAGCTGCAAAGACAAAAGCTGAACTTATTTGATTGACACAGGTGCTCACAATCTCCCCCTTTTTGTCTGGATGTGCTCGACTCGCAATCTGCATGTTAGTTTTATATATCACATAGATATACAGAGGTAATGATCAAGACATTGTTTTCGGACTAGGATAAATGAGTACAAATTGATGTGCGAAATAGGATAAAGGTTTTAGGTGACACAACCACATAAATACAAATGCAAAGCAGACTTTTTAGGGGAAAGGAAAAACAAAATCAAAAGAAACAACTGCTCAGCCGAGAGGCAAGGAACACGAAACAACAATGTCTAGAAACAAAGAACTTAAAGCAAATACAAATTGAAACAGTTAAACTCAAACTGCTGCTCCACCTCAATACTAGAACATCTTGATTCAGAGGATATCTGACTCCTTTTGGTCATTGTCGTAATCTTCCCCTGCGATAGAGCACAAATAGACAAAAATAATCAAGGTATATGTGTTAAAAAGTTAATCTAAGACATTCATAAGACGCTTGAGGTTAGGAAACAAGGTAACAAACCCTCAAGTTTGTGCTGCACACGCTGGAGAAGACAACCAATATGATTGATGTCAGTAGCAAGTTGAGTGGTGGACAGAGGCCTAGGGAGAGAGATGGATCTGACTGGGTGAAACAACAGAGTTGCTGGTGTAGCTACAAAGGAGAACATATCCCCTGGGCAGTGAGGTACATCACGCTGGAAGCAGAGAAGCTGATCAATGAGATTTGGGTATAGCATGGTATCTTTGTTGCCAGCAGATGCACTTTCAAAAATGCGATCCCATACAAGCTTGCCAAAGTTGAATAAACGCTTTTGAAATAGCATGTAGACAAAACGAAGGGGTTCAACAGCTAATGTGACATTATGGTAGGAGGGAAACCAGTTGTGGCAACAGATCTCGTAGAGTATGGCACCAGTCGGAGAGAGACTGGAGAGAGTCACCACATCCCAAGAGTTCACTTTTTCATCAGTGAGGACAGAGACAATTTCATCAAGCGATTCATACATGCGAATGACCGGATGAGTAAGGTCATACAAAGTACTTTTGATCTCAAAGAGTTGATTGATAATGGCTGGATGAAACTCAAACATGTGACCCCTTACATATACTCCATGACACCCATCATCTTTGTACTCAAGGCTGGTGAGATATGCATGGAATTTCCTGACAACGTTGGTGACTAACCAATCCACTTCAATGACTGTTTTGAACAGGCCTACAGCTTCAATCAAGGGAAGTGTTCGAAGAGTGGTCGGTGTGGAGTTTGCCATGAGCACCATGTGGTTGAATAGATAGTGAACAAGGGAACCCAGGACAAGCATTGATGTCCGAATACTTTGTTTCTAGATTTACAAGAGCCTCTCTGTTGGCAGCATAACGATCAAGATACTCTGTAGGTTGAGACACCATGAGTACCCCACTTGGAAGGGGTATGGTGTCAAGAGAGATGTGTTTTTAGAGGGCTTTTTGGAAGATGAAGCCATTAGCAAACAGAAAGTGCTACTCGGAAGAGATATGTTAACTAGAGAGGTGAATGAGAAAATAGAGCAGAGAAACACTCAATTTAAAGAAAAAGAAGGCCATAAAACTTGGATATAGCTACAGTGATCAGCGGCTAAGAGCCAGTGAGTAAAGATGTTAACACACGAATAACCACGAAAAGCGATAAGCCACCAAAAAATAACTGTATAAGACCAATGATTTAACACCTATCAACATTAGACTTTAATAGCAACACCATAGCGGAAAAACTGGAACTAGACTAAGGCAAAAACCAAAAAGAAAACTAACTAAGATATATGTACAAGAAGTAACTAACCAGGATGGTTAGATATTTCCAATGTAAAGAGACTTTAACAGATGCATGAAGCTATTAAAGTCCAAAGGTTTCGTAAAGATATCAGCAAATTGCTTTTCTGAGATAACACGAGTAATTTCAACAGACTTGTTTTCAACAAGTTCACAAATAAATTGATATCTAATGTCAATGTGCTTGGTGCGAGAGTGTTGAACTGGATTTTTGGAAATGTTTATGGCACTCATATTATCACCGTGAATTAAAAGAGTACCAGGGTTCATACCGTAGTCAGCAAGCATTTGTCGCATCCATAGAACCTGAGTACAACAACTGCCTAAAGCAATGTATTATGCTTCTGCAGTGGACAAAGTTACACTGCTCTGTTTCTTGCAGTGCCAGGAGATAAGATTATTTCCTAAGAAAAAACATCCTCCAGACGTGCTACATCAATCATCTAGATTTCCTGCAGCATCATAAAAACCTACAAGATTCTAATTAGTCTGTTTAGTGTAGAACAAACCATAGTCGAGAGTACTTTTGAAATATATTAGAATCCTTTTGACTTCATTCAATTGTGAGAAGTTTGGATGAGCTTGATATCTAGCACATACTCCAACACTAAAGCATAGATCAGGTCTGGTGGCCGTCAGGTACAACAAACTTCCAATCATTGCTCTGTATAGCTTCTCATCCATAGGTTCTCTTGACTCATCTTTGCCCAGCTTCATAGTGGAGCTCGTAGGTGTCTTCGCACACTTACTTGTTTCCAGGCCAAAACGCTTGATCAGATTCTTGGCATAGGTTGCTTGTGGCACAGAGATGCCTTCAATGGTTTGTTTGATCTGCATTCCTAGGAAGTAATTCATCTCCCCAACCATGCTCATTTCAAACTACTTCGACATTGTCTTCACATAGGAGTTTACTAGTTGAGGTTTTATCCCACTAAACACTATGTCATCGACATAGATTTAAACAACAATAATGTGGTTTTCGTCTTCAAAGATAAATAACTTCTTGTCCACACTCCTTCTTTTGAAACCATTAGTAGTCAAAAACAGCAATAGATTCTCATACCATGCTCTAGGTGCCTGTTTAAGACCATAGTGAGCCTTGTTTAATTTGTACACATGATGAAGGAATGCTGGATCTTCAAACCTTTTTGGTTGAGCAACATAGACTTCTTCTTGAATCACACCATTCAGAAATGTACTTTTAACATCCATCTGAAAAGCTTGATATTGAGTACGCAAGCTACTCCTAGAAGTAGACAGATGGAATCCAGACGTGCAACATGGGCAAATGTTTCTTCGAAGTCAATCCCTTCAATATGTGTGTAACCCTAAGCCACAAGTCAAGCTCTATTTCTGATATTATTTCCTGCTTCATAAGTTTTGTTCTTGAAAATCCATTTTGTTCCAACAATGTTGATGTTTCGAGGAGGGCGAGTAAGATCCCACACTTGATTCCTAGAGAATTGATTCATTTCCTGGTGGCATGCTTCAAACCAGAACTTATCCTTGAGAGCTTCCTTAATATCTTTGGGCTCAATCATTGACACAAAACAAGAGTATTGGATCATTTTTCTGAAATTAATCTGTTTCTTCTTCGTGATTCTTTCATCATTCAGATTTCCGATGATATCTTCTACATAATGGTTTTTATGGACCTTAAGAGTATGAGACTCCACTTCCGTGTGTTATTGATCACATGATTCAGATTCACCAGTTTCCATCAGAGCAGATGGCATAGGTTTCTCCTGATTTTTGTTTGAAGTCTCAGCCTCATCATCTTCAATGATTGTGGTAATCGACTTTCTTTTGTCATCAAATACAACATTCACAGACTCTTCCACTCTTTTGGCTCTCCAGTTGTAGACCCTGAATGCTGTGCTATTTGTGGCATACCTCAAAAAACATCCCCACATCACTTAAAGCATCGAACTTTCCCAAGGGATCTTTATCATTCATGATATAGCAAGTGCAACCAAAGATGTGAAAGTAGCTGAGGTTTGGAGTCTTCCCTTTCCAGATCTTATACGGAGTGGTTTTAGCTCCTTGTTTTACGTATGAACGATTTATAGTGTACATGCAGTGTTGACAGCTTCAGCCCAAAAACGAGTTGCAACATGATTACCAAGCATCATGGCTCTTGCCATTTCTTGGAGTTCTTGGACCCGAGAACTGATGCATGATTCTTTGTTCTTGACAAAAGAGCTTGAATTCTTCATTTTGAAATTCACCCCCATGATCGCTTCGAATACGAATGATGTTCCCTTTCTCAATCTGTAGTTAAAGAGCTAGGATCTTGAAGCTCTGCAAGGTTTCTGATTTTTCTCTCAAAAACCTTACCCATGTGAATCGTGAGAAGTCATCAACTAACACAAAGATATATCTCTTCCCATTTAGACTCTCTATGTAACACCCGTCCCGCCACACAGGCCAAGACATCGTGTTATTCCTTGGTCTCGCCTATAACGCTTTCCTCCAAAATACACCAATGAACAGAACATCAAACTGCAAATTGCTAACCTGGAGAAAAAGAGAAAAAGAGGGTGAGTAAAACTCAGTGAGGAATATCTTTTCTGCCCACCGAAACAGAATAACACAACCAAAACATATTCAACAATTATTAGTTAACACAAAAGAAAATATCACATTCTTAAACATACATTTGACATCATGCAACACTTTTCTTGTCATTATAACAACTTAGTACTTAGTTTAATATCTAATTTTGTATCGTATAACTTTCAATGAAGCATGACCTTTGTACCTAGTCACTTCTATCTGGAGTTCTTGTCATTATAACAACTTAGTACTTAATTTAATATTCTCATTCTTATTTTTATCCTCGTATACTTTCATTTCATATCTTACATGCATTATTTATAACCATATTTTCAAAACTTATCATCCTACCATCAAACAAGCAATCATCTTATCATCGACAAAGAAGTCGGTTTGATCATCCATTTTATTTCTCTCCCAAAACTGGTCGAATCTGTTTTCTCTTCTTCTTCTCCTTCTTTCTCTCTTTCTTTCGTTTTTTCTCTTTTCTCTTTTCTTCTCATGAATTTTCTTCTTCTGATCAGGGTGGCCACCAAATTGGCAAGGGAAAGCCCTAAAATCCACTTATATATGTCTTCTCATTAATGTAGAGATTGGGCTTAGTGGGCTTTTACCAGGCCCTTCACTCCGCAATCTAAAACTGCGGGATCGGGGTGTTACACTCTGTTTGAATTGGTCCCATTAAGTCCATTTGAATAAGCTCTAAGATTTTGGTTGATCCAATTTCTGCAATCCTTTTATGTTGAACTCTGATTTGTTTACCTTTTTTGTATGCTTCATAGACAATATCACTCTTTGATTCGAGCGGGGGTAGTCCTCTGACTAGACCTGTCAGATGGGCGAGCCCGCGACCATCTGGTCATGCCCGCAGATGACCGCAGTTTTCTCCAACCGCCGTGGGTCCACTCGCAAATGACCGCAAACAAGAAATCTCATGTCCATGCCCACCCCACCTATAATAGCGGGTATGCGGGTCGGCCCACGAGCATGTTCTTCTACTTCTCTGTTGATCGATTGATGGTTAGTTCTTCTTGTTTTGATCAATTGAATCTTCATTTTTCGAGCTTTGAATCGATTGAAATCAGATGCAATCTCTTGATCGAACCCAATTCAAGATTTACGAATTTGTATGTGTGTTAATTTCTGAAATTATTTGAAATCGATTGAATTTCCTATTCTTGAATCTTGGTTGATATCAAATTAATTGTTGCTAGTGATTACAAAGGTTTTTGTTTTGGTTACAGATTCTAGGTTGATATGATTAAAAAGATGGTTTGGCTTGTTCTTGAGTTCTTGAATTCCTGGAGATGTTTCTTTGAAAGTTTAACTACTTGTGTGTGGAACAATCGATCTGACCTGAAGTCTGCACCTGCTTCATCTGCTCGCCAGACTGAACTGCCTTCACGAAAATTTTCATAACTTTCTATCGCATCGTTGGATTGACTTCACACCACTTCCAAATGAAAGCAAACTCCGTGGCTATCTTGTGTCAAAATTCATCAAAATCGGTTCATGGGAAGCTTTTCATCGGATAGAAAACTTTTGACGCTTCAGCATGATCCTTAATCTCCAAATTCCCGTTTTCATCCCAAAACAACATGTTTTCCTCTAAAACCCTCTAAAACAACCTAAAACCTGCAAAAACTCGATAGAAGACTAAAAGACTTTAAAAACATGTTTGACTCTATAAAAGAAATGAAATAAGAAAGAAAATGAAGACTCAAAACCGATAAAAACACGATACATCAATAGCCTTTTTTGCAGCATCTGGAATTTTCTGTAATGAATCTTTAAGCGAGATAGTTATCCTTTAATGCTGACTCAAATCAGTGTCAATTACCAAAGTTACTATTTTTTTCTAATCTTAAGTTGTGTGCCATAACTTATCTTAAAACTGTAGGCAGGTAAGGTTACATTCTGCAGTGCTAGACACAAAATCTTCAGTCCAGTGGGTTGTCGCCAAAGTGCAAGATAGAATTATTTCAACCACTTTGAGAAAATATATTGTGAAGAATAAGAAAACAATCAGGCGAACCTTTCTTTTTAGTAGATTAAGAGCTCATTTATGTTTTCCTAGCAAATACTTGTCTTTGAGTAGGCATGACCACGGTTACGGTTATTACGATTATGGTTAGTTAACCACCGGTTACGGTTATAATTTTTGCTTAACCTTAACCTTAACCATTTAATATACGGTTAAAATGGTTACGGTTAAAAACGGTTACGGTTAAAATGGTTACTATATACAGTTAAATTAATATTGTTGATGTTTTTGAAAAAATGAATTAAATCTCTATTAAAAAGCTAGATATGATATATCAACTAATATTTATTACTATAATTGAATTTATATATATTTTGTTCAATTTTTAAAATGGTTACGGTTAAAATTTTATGGTTAACCAACGGTTTTTATTATGGCTACGGTTAATAATTTATGGTTAACCATAACTAATATATTTTTACGGTTAACGGTTACGGTTTTTAACTATTTTTTATGGTTACGGTTGAATACGAAACGGTTACGGTCCGAAATACGGTTACGGTTAGATTTTGGTCATGCCTATCTTTGAGTTGTTTGAGAATTCCAGTTGACTGTATGTTTTCTGATCCTGTGGCATGCATGCACACGTTCGAATACTAAAAAAAAAGATGAAACAATTGTGGCTCATATAGCTGTAGGTATTGATAGCATCTTTTCACAGGGGATGTTTCTTCATCTTCTTGTTCTTCTTTTTACCGGCTAGAGTAGTCTAATTTCTATGATACTTTATCGAACCAGTTTCTTATATTCCCAAAATTCTTGATTGAGCACAAAGCTCGTTTTTCTTTTCTTTGATTAACAGCCATTGCGGTCCCTGTGGTTCAGCCAGCACAAAAGCAAAGCACCCAGGAACACATTTGAAGTGGCATCTCATTAGTTGCTTCTATGGACTAACATTCTTATTCTAATTATCAGGAAGAATTAACTTACCAATGTGGCAGAGCTGAACACATTTCAAGAAACAAATAAAAATACAAGATATCACAAGAATGTTACACTTTTTCTCTCATGTTTAGTTATGATTTCTCAAAACAAAAATTAAAGTGTGCTCGTCTGTCCAAAGAAAAATACCACAACCATAAATTAATAGACGTGAGGCTTCTTTTCAAACACTACCTTGCACTGGGGACAGCCTTGGTATCAAAGCTCATGCTCAGTTCCAAAGAACTATGGGAATCCCTGTCTTGATTTTTATTTCTCACCGAGTTTTCAGAACTTAGACACTCTTTTAGCTCTATAACAACTTGGGACATGCTAGGTCGTTTTTCTGATGAAGGGTTTGCGCACGACATAGCTAATTCAAGAGTCCTCCAGACAGAACGAGAGTTGTAATCGCCCTGAAGGTTAGGGTCCATGATTCTTGTAATATCTCCTCTATTAAGCATAAATGCCATCCAATCTGTTATATGAGACTTTTCACGGGATTGGTCAATCACACGTTGGTTTGTGATCATCTCCAATAATACAATCCCAAAACTGTAGACATCACTCATCTCAGCCAGCCGACCTGTTCTATAATATCTGGAAAGACAAGAATATGGATTACAACTCATATGTATTCATTGTGCCAACTAAGAGTAATTAAGGACACATATTTCACACCTTTATGTTCATTGTCATGATAATTTTCATTCGGATATCTCCTGGTTATATGTAAGAGAAATTAAATCCAGGGTGTAGTAATAATACTTACTCAGGGTCAAGATATCCAGGAGTACCAGCAACAACGGTTGAAACATGAGATTCATCTCCGAATTGGAAAGATCTTGAAAGTCTGAAATCCGCAATTTTAGCAGTAAATCGCTCGTCTAGCAATATATTAGAACTTTTGACATCTCTATGCACCATCGTTGGTTGACATCCAACATGTAAGTATTCCAGTCCTATAAACATCAGAATATTAAAACCATTATTCAAAAAACATCTGAAAGCATGATCTTTAGTCTTTATAAATCTTCCTAAGAATATGAAACCACTTAAAACGAAAAATAAGAAACATTCTAAATTTTCAAAATGATTATTACCTTCATCATTATAACAATTTTATCAAATTACCTTCATCATTATAACAAGTTTATCAAATTGTGGAATATTATTTTATACAGTATATGAGTATAGACGTTCTTGAGTTTTAAGTAATAATAAGAATACTAGTTGACCAAAAAACAAGAGTAGTAATAAGAATATATTATTACCATTTTGTATTTCAATCTTTTGTATCAATTGATCCCATGAAATGCTTTGTGATAAGAAAAGCAAGTGAATGAAATTAGTTTGAGATAGTTCGAACTTAGTGCTGCATCGACGGCTATTTGTAGTTGAGTACTCCACTTCAAAACAGAGCCACTATGTTTTCCTATAGTAGATTCTCAAATTAGCTATCATATTCGTTTTTTCCGTACTAATAACTAAGAAAGCTATATGATATATTTTTGTGTGTGTGTGTTTGTTCGTGGTGTTATACAATCTTTCACCTGACAAATGATTTTTAAGTCTCTATTTGACATGTATTCATAGATCAGAGCCAAGTGATCTCCTTCATCGTAATATCCAACAAGGTTTACCAAGTTTATGTGGTGAACTCTCAACAGAAGTTCGACCTGTTTACCAATTAACAACCAAAAAACACATGAAACGCATTGGTTTAACATATATAAACTTATGAAAAGCTTATCTCTGCCTTGAACTCTTTATAACCTTGTGTTGATGATTGAGAAAGTAGTTTGACAGCTACTTGTTGTGAACCATTTATATTGCCATGATAAACAATGCCAAACCCTCCTTCACCAAGTGGCCTTTGCAAGTTCTTTGTCATTTTTATAACCTCTGAAAAACTAAACTCGGGGATTACTCCAGTCAAACTGTTATTTGACAAGTCCCTGAAATTCGGAAGATATCAACATTCAATGAAATTCCTATGTAAGAGGAATGAAAAGCAGTATTCAGAGGAAAAAAAAAATTCCTATGTAAGAGATTATCTCCTTCAAGGCAACAATAATGATCATACTTATAACTTTTCTAGATGGGTTAGATTTTGAATTCCAGCGTCTATAGTTCCTGTTAACCCGCTTGAAGACAAGTCTCTGATTTATATGTTAAGGAGATCAACGTTATAACAAGTGAAATATTTTGTAATCTAGTTCAAAACGCGGGTACGTTCTCAATATATATCTCTAAGAATAACTTACAAGGATGTGATTATTGGTGGTGTAGACACATCCGTGTCATTACAATGTAGACCGTTCCACAAAAAACTGAATAGGAACATTGATATCTACTCATTTTACATGTTTTTAGCATCCAATTTAGCATCCGATGCTTCCTCATCAGATCATCCTTCATCTATGACAAGTCTTAGCTTTTCTGGGCTTTTGGCTTCGATGATGATCTCGATGAGTGAGTAGTCATTTTAGGGTTTTTGGAGATGAATTAGGTAGTCTCACTCGATCGCCATGAGTTTTTGTTGATTTATGCTGATTCGGTTTTAAAATTTCTCTTGGGTTCTCGTTTTTAATGCTTGTACCTCTCTGATCAAGAGGATCATGATTTTAGGTGACTTCATGAGCATCAAAAGTGCCTTGAACCACCAGATCTAGTTTTTCCAGGGATTAAGACACAATAGTGTGAGAGTCGGTGCATCAGATGTTGATTTACGTCATGACCCAACTACTCACTTGTTATGAGTCTTTCTTCGCTTTGACGGATCGATCCTTAGTCACTTGTTGAGACCCTTCACCACGACAGTGGGTTGGATTGGAAGTGAGATCTGTCGTCAAGGGATTCACCCTGAGTTTAGTAAATTAGCACCCATGGCGTTGAAGAGTGTAGACGATCCTATGAGTCTATCCCCAAGATCGCTTTGTCTTTTATTTGAACTAGTTGTCATTTTTAGATCTCTTATTTACTGCTTTCATTAGAGTTCTTGTACCACTCGACTAGTCCACTCGAGTGCACCACTCGAGTGACCCACTCGAGCCACTTTAGTTTTCACAACTAGTCTTTGATTTCGCATGTTTAGTTCATGATTTGTTAGAGTGTGACAGGCTCTGCATCTCTAGTTTAATTTTCTGTATTTTATGTTGTTAGTAAGAAAAACTCCTAAAATATATTGCTTAACTTGCTAGCTTAATCCACATGTTAAGTGCTACAGACATGCTCTAGATTAGGTTCGACATTTCACCCTCTATACTATCTATCGATTGAAACCGAGAAAAAAATGAGTTTCACACATCCAGTTCCCGACATGATGGAGCCACTTCTTCCCCCCTACATAGGAGAGTATGATCTCTCCCCACTTCCTACAGATGCTACTGATGAAGATTGCTAGACATGGATGGTCGAGTCTCAGAAGAAGCAAAGTTCGATGCTGCAAAAGATTTAGGGAGCATTGGCCGAGCTACAATGTCCCTGCCCTCCTTCTTGTTTTAAAGCAGCAGACACTATAGATCTTAGGTTTTTTAACGCACCGAAAGTGTTTGTTTAAAAGTTTAAAATAATGTAGATGAGCGGTGTGTCCTTAGCCAATGGAAGTTGATGCTAAGGCATTTCGTGAACTGATCAAACCTGCTCGTTAATGCTTGTTTAGAATTCTAAGTTCAAACGGAAGTTTAGATACTTAGGTTGCTAGATAAAGTAGTTGATACCACATAAGTGGATTGGTTATACATTCATGTTTGAGTTCAAGAAAGTGCTTATTTGTTCCCTGAATAGTTGTCTGATTCATGATCTCTGAATTCCCGAGAACATCCCTTGACCTAGCGCTTCGTTTAATTGATATTTACACAATTTTATTTGCTATTTTTGTTTCACATCACAAACAATTATCATATCCCTGTCTTAGCTTAACTTATTTCTCAAAGAACAGTAGTGTAATTTTGATCCTTGTGGATTTGATCCCATCTATGCTACTATGATTGTTTGTGCACTTGCAGTCTTTTATTTGAGTTAAAACTATGTGTATCACTGGATGCCATCGACTTCGTGCCACGGGATCATGTATGCCGCTGAGACCTTTTCCAATGCCTACCTGAATTGTTTTCTCCTTCTCCCTATAAATACATGTCTTAACTCTTGTAAACCCTAAGTTTTCTTTTGCTTAGACTTGGATTGATATCCAAACTCTATTATGGTTGATTTGGATTTATCTTTATGTTATATGCCACTCTATTAAAGGATTCTTCACTTCTATCTTTGTAAATCCATGTTTATCTCTTTTCCTTTTTCTTATTTCTTCTCTTAGGTTGTTAGTCTTTTAATTGGATCATGGGTTTGCTATATTAGGATGAATTGATGGCTAGATGTTGATTATTTAGGTTGTTTGTTGTTAGATCCTTCATTTAAGATGTTCTTAATGCTGGATTAGCCAAGAGAATGGTAATTTAGAGCTTAGGCATTTCCATGCCCACAAAGTGTTTGATGAAATTCCTGAACCAAATGTTCTTATGAGCTTTATAATCCTAGCATACAAGAGTAATTGATTAGGGTGTTTAGTGATCTAGTTGGAGTTGTTTCTATAATGCTCATTGATTACGTTAATTGCTAATGAGAGTTATTGATAATTGCATGATTAGTGAAGTGATTAATGCCACAAGAGTGGATTAGTCATAATTGTGAAATTCATGTTCTAAGATGGTGCTTAATGCAATCTATGTCATCATTGTTTGATTGTTAGTTAATTCATTTGATAGTAGAACCCATGATTTTTTGTTTTCCTTTTGATTTCATCTCATTTTCCTTTCCTTTTGTTAAAAACCAATTCTTTTATTTGCTCTAGGTTAATTTAGAATCTTGCATCTCTAGTGTGTAGTCCTTAGTCTCTGTGGATTCGATACCCCTTGTACTACAACGTATAAAGGGTTATTTGACAATATGGGGCCTTAAAACCTATTTATCAAATTGGCGCCGTTGCCAGGGACTAAGCGATTCCCATTAGAGTTAGGATTCGAATTGAGAGTTAGAGTTAAGTATAAGAATGGGTAGAGAAATGGAAGAATGGGTAGAGAAATGGAAGGATCTCTTGTACCAACATTTGTTTGCGTACTCTCGATTGCTTATGCTATGTGACTTGCATTTTGTTTTTAGAGCAACCACCCAAAATATAAAAACTCTTGTGAAACCACCGCGAAAGGCTTAACCCTAAACTGATTGAGAATGATTTAGTTTCCATAAAGTGAGACCGCACTTTGAACACATTAATGAATGTTAAAGAGGTGTCTTTGATTTGGTTGTGAGTCTTTGCTTAAATATTAGGGGTTGCATTAGAAATTTGCATTGAAACGAACATGGAGAAGTAATAAAGAGTAAGATAATTGTTCTTGCACCGCCTAACCAACTTTAAGGACATTGCGTTTCATCCTTCATTTGATACTTTGTGGTTTTGGATCCTTAGAACACTCCCTTAACCCTTTTATTTTTATTTTTGCTTGGGGACAAGCACATGAAAAGTTGGGAGGAGTTGATATCTACTCATTTTACATGTTTTAAGCATCCATTTTGTTATTCCTTTCTTTGTTTTTCGCATCATTAGAGTTGTAAATATGCATTTTAGTCTTTGTTTCTCATGTTTTGCATTTCAGGAACATATAGCTTCATTGTCATGCATTTTGCATAGTCTTTTGAGTCATTTTTAGGTATATGGAAGCTTGAAGATTGGATGAGGGATCAAATGAGGTAAGAAAGGATCAAGAAGATAAGTTGATGATCAATAACCATTCCAAGGTGTCTCAAAGCTAAGCTCATATAAAGATCTTCCTTTGCGTTTCAGCTCAGAACCCTTCATAGAGGTTGTAGACGATTGAGTAAGCTTTGCAATGGAGGTGGTCTCGAATGATATGGGTCAGTGGTTGAGGAGATATGACTCATTTAGTGAGCCGCGGTCTAGTGCAGCGGGATGAGGAAGGCCGCGACGTACTTCTCGGAAAATGACTGAAAGATTGGGGGAGGACTTGCAGCGGTATGTTGTTGGACGATGATCCTCACCGGGGTGTTGTAGCGGGTTCATGTAGGCCACTGGACGCCATCGACTTCATGCCGCGGGATCATGTATGCCGCTGAGACCTGTTCCAGTGCCTACCCGAATTGTTTTCTCCTTCTCCCTATAAATACATGTCTTAACTCTTGTAAACCCTAAGTTTTCATTTTCTTAGAGTTGGATTGATATCCAAACTCTCTTATGGTTGATTTGGATTTATCTTCATGTTATATGCCACTCTATTAAAGGATTCTTCACTTCTATCTTTGTAAATTCATGTTTATCTCTTTCCCTTTTTTTTATTTCTTCTCTTAGGTTGTTAGTCTTTTAATTGGATCATGGGTATGCTAAATTAGGATGAATTGATGGTTAGATGTTGATTATTTAGGTTGTTTGTTGTTAGATCTTTGATTTAGGATGTTCTTAATGCTAGATTAGCCAAGAGATTGGTAATTTAGAGCTTAGGCATTTCCATTCCCACAAGGTGTTTGATGAAATGCTTGAACCAAATATTTTTATGAGCTTTACAATCCTAGCATACGAGAGTAGTTGATTAGGGTGTTTAGTGATTTAGTTAGAGTTGTTTCTATAATGCTCATTGATTATGTTAATTGCTAACGAGAGTTATAGATAATTGCATGATTAGTAAAGTAATTAGTGCCACGAGAGTGGATTAGTCATAATTGTGAATTTCATTATCTAAGATGGTGCTTAATGCAATCTATTTCATCATTGTTTGATTGTTAGTTCATTCATTTGATAGTAGAACCCATGATCCAGTGTTTTCCTTTTGATTTCATCTCATTTTCATTTCTTTTTGTTAAAAACCAATTCTTTTATTTACTCTTGATTAATTTAGAATCTTGCATCTCTAGTGTGTAGTCCTTAGTCTCCGTGGATTCGATACCCTTTGTACTACAACGTATAAAGGGTTATTTGATAATCCAAGGCCTTAAAAACCTCTTTATCAAACACATGGATCACCTTGTCATAAGATTCTACTCACTCCATAAACGGCTTTGATATTTTTAATATCAACGCCATAAATTTGAACGATATATTAGATTTAGCATATTGTACGACACAAAAAAACATGCACTATAGCATCTAGTTATCTACCATCATTTTCGTCAATAAATATGATTAGTGATTATGTGGACACCTTAAGAGGAGAGAAAACTCTGCTATTATATATATGATTCCAAATAACAAGTTCAAATAAAAGAGAATGCGAGACCAAAAGAGTGCAACATTTGCATCCTCTATTGTTTAGTTAAGATGTATCAAAAAGAAAAAAACTGAAGCACTCCTCTTTTTAAGGAACAATATCACAAGCAGAAATGCAATGCTCCTTCGCAAATACTACCTTGCACTGGGGACAACCTGGGTATCGAAGTTCATGCTTAGTTCAAGGGAACTTTGTGAGTCCTTATCCTGGTTCTTATTTTCCATTGAGCTTTCATAAATAAGACACTCCTTTAGCTCGACAATAATCTGGGACATGCTTGGTCGTTTTTCTGACGAAGGGTTTGCGCAAAACATAGCCAATTCAAGAGCTCTCCAGACCGAACGAGAATTGTATTCACCGTTAAGGTTAGGGTCCATTATTCTGGTAATATCTCCTCGATTTAGCATAAATGCCGTCCATTCTGTTATGTGAGATTTTTCACGGGTTTGGTCAATCACACGTTGATTTGTGATTATCTCCAATAGTACAATCCCAAAACTGTAGACATCGCTCATCTCAGCCAACCGACCTGTTTTGTAGTACCTGTAGCAAGGCAATAACATAGATTATAATTTATTTAGTCATAATATCAACTAAGATGAATATAACACACAAAGTTTAGCATGTTGTGTCATGGTAAAGTTCAAATCCACATTAGTCTAGAGGTTGGTGTGAGATCACTAATTATGTTAAAGAAAAGTTCACATCCAAGAGTGAACGAAAAATACTTACTCCGGATCAAGATATCCAGGAGTACCAGCAACGACCGTGGAAACATGAGTTTCATCTTCGAGTTGGAAAGATCTTGAAAGTCCAAAATCCGCAATTTTGGCCGTGAACTTCTCATCCAACAATATATTTGTACTTTTAACATCTCTATGCACCATTGATGGTCGACATCCAATATGTAAATACTCCAATCCTACATAAATATAATAATTTCCTTTTAATGTTTAGATCATTTCAAAGATTGT
Organism: Cardamine occulta; assembly: GCA_028015245.1. NCBI lineage: Eukaryota > Viridiplantae > Streptophyta > Magnoliopsida > Brassicales > Brassicaceae > Cardamine > Cardamine occulta. The sequence continues at coordinate 13,358,878 of CM051378.1, read as the reverse complement.
AATAAGAATATGAAAAGTTTTTAGGACTAAAAATTTCTAATTGTTTTACACTTGGTTTTTATTCGTGTTGTAGGCCGCATGAAATCATGATTTTTGAACAATTTTGTGATATATGATTTTAATAAAACAATTGGTTATAAAAGTTATGTTTTGTCAATATATTGTGTATATTTGTAGAATATGGATCTGAATGTTTTCTAATATTAATATCATAATAATCAAGGATCGAATTTGCAATTTTTTTTATATGAATTCGTTTACATATTTGTATGTGTCAAAATTGCCTAAACCATCCATTCAATCCACCTCGCATTGAAATAAGATTTTAAATACTTTGACGGACCAACCCGTAAAAGACCAAAATCATAAGAATATCAACCCTAACTCGTCCCACAATATAAATGCGGGCTTTTGCGGATCATCCATGTAAGTTTGAAGTAGAAAAATATATCATGAATTAATACAATAAGTGTTAAAGATAAATAAAATAAAATATATATTCGATTAAGTTTATATTTTAGGTTAGTTATCTAAGATGAGTCTAATTTTAATCAATGTTAAATAAAAATTTATAATATTCTAAATTTTAATCAACTTTCCTATCTCATAAGCATTTTTAAATAATTATCAGTTTAATAATTTTTATTTTATTCCAACAAATAAGGATTGGGTAAGGGATTAGAATAGAATACACATACGTCCCAAATATGTTTTTTCTATTTTTGATGTAAAAATATGTTTTAAGTTTTTACAAAACTATTGGAAATTATATAAAAATTTTCATATTTTAAACAAATTCTCTAATTATTTACAAAAAATACCCAAAATACATATCCCAAAGTTGACACTTCAAAAATTAGTGATAATTTGAGAATTGAATTTATCTACCCATTTTTCTCGATCCCGTCCTGCTACCCAAAATTTTCGTTCAGTATTTTATCGGGAATAGTTTATATATTTTGAAACTTTTGAAAAAAAATTAAAATTAAATATTTATATTTTGTAAAACTATAAGTTTAACTAAAGAACCGTATTAAACCAGATAAAATTTTTAAATTCGGATGATTGATAAGTCATTAAGTCAATATTCATGGTCATTCGGATTTAAAATCATTTTTTCTTTTTTATAATATGACTATGAATCATTGTTCAAAAACTTTAGTCGATGTGGGACATTGAACACACATTTTTCATCGATTGAGTAATATATGTATGTTTTAAAATTTTTGAATTGCAACATATGTAAAACAAATTCTAGATTTTTATTAGTTATATGTATTATATGAAAATTCAAATAAAATTAAAAAATAAAATCAAACAAAGATAATAGGAGAATCATAATTTTAAATTAATATTATATAGATCTCAACTCTTTATTTTGCAATTGGTTAACAATTTTTAAAAAATGTAATTATAACTTTCGTTCATATTTAATAAGAGAGAGAAAAATGAGTTTTAATTTTTGAAAACTAATAATTATTTAAAATATGTAATGTTTTAATTTAATAAAAAATCTTGTTTGGATGTAATGATAAAATTATCTCATTTAAATGCTCTTGAAATAATGTTTGTCTATAGAGAGTATAATACGGAGTATATTTTTAATAGTATAGAGATTTAATAGTGTTTGGATACAAAACTGAAAATATTTGATTTAAATACTCTTGAAAAGTTGTTTGGCATTAGGTCCAATACTACCTAATTTTTAATAGTATAGAGATGTGATGATTCAATTCTTTTAACGTAATAGAACCAAATGAAGAGAAAAGGTGGAATATAATAATTAACAATAGATTCAGATGATATAATTGAATATCAAATCTTTTTTATTAAGTTTGACTGACACCGTTAATTTAGTTATTAATGGATTCCTTTTCTTTCTTTTTTTTTAAACCAATTACATTGTTGAGAATTGTGTTTTACTTCCTTTTTTCTAATGTTTTTATGCCCGATCCGATCCAGCCGGTCCGACCGGTTAATCCGGGATCCAGACACTATTCTGATTCAGATTTAATATTTAAACCCATCAATAATAAAACCAGAAAAACTTGGAAAAAATTGCCATTAACCCGGCCGGTTCAACCGGTCCACCGGGTTGCGGGTCAAGAAATGTTTTTAAAATATTTAAAATTTTTGATTTTAAAACCATTTTCATTCAAATAAAATATTTGATTTTGAGAATAAAATAATATTTTATACTTATTTTTATAACTTTGTAGTTTTTAAAGTGCATACATATGATTGGTTGTTTTGATGTTTAATTATTTCATTTTTGTCATTGGCGGTTTTATACTATTTTAGTGGTTTCTTCACTTTTGGTTTAAATTTGATTGAATTACTTTAATATTATTGTTAGATCTTTTCTGTTTTTATCAAACATGGTATTACCTTTTCTCTATTTTAATATTGTGTTAGTCTTTTATTCTTAATTTTATAAAACAATACATAGAAATATTGGTAAGTACATAATAATATATAAATTATTCTTTATTCTATTGACCCGACGGTTGATCCGGTTCGACCGGTGACCCGAAAAGTCATCCGGTTTGATGTCTGGGTCGGATATAAAAACATTGCTTTTTCAATGATATTTTATATTGTTCTTTAAATAAAAAAGATTTAATGGCATTATAGTAATATTTAGCCGTTTAACAAAGATTTTGAGTACAATTAAAAACATTAATTTGCTTGAAAGAGGTTAGATGGTTTCATAACTTAATCTGGTGTACGTAATATTAGACGATAAATTTAATCAATCATTTATCTCCTAACGATGATCAGAAATTCTTTTCCGATGAGAAACAAAAGTGAGTGAATTGGTTCTGAAATGAAACAAACCTAGTGCAGCATCGACAGCTATTCGTAGTCGAGTGTTCCAACTCAAGATAGAGCCACCGTGTTTTCCTGCGTTTGATTATCAAAATCAGTCTTCGTTTGAATTATTTGTTGTAATAACTAAAAATACAAACTGTAAAATCACCTGACAAATGATGTTTTAAGTCTCCATTCGACATGTGTTCGTAGATAAGAGCCAAGTGATCTCGTTCATCGCAATAACCGACAAGGTTTACCAAATTTATGTGGTGAACCCTCAGAAGGAGTTCGACCTGACCAACAACGTACGTATAATAAACACATGCATTAACAAAGTCATAATTAAAGATAAGATTATCACAATTTGTCCGAAAGATTTAAAGCATTTCATACCTCTGCCTTAAATTCTTTATAACCTTGTGTTGATGATTGTGAAAGTAGTTTGACAGCTACTTGTTGTGAACCATCTAGATCACCGTAATATACGATACCAAACCCTCCTTCACCAAGAGCTGATTGTAAGTTGTTTGTTATTTGCATGACTTCTGAATAAGTAAACTTCCTTCTTTTCGTCTCAATAGGTGCCTCAGATATATTAGTGGATATAACATTTGCCAATGACGTAGTTGGTGATGGTGGTATAGCAAGAGCTGTAAAGTGCAAAATTAGTAAGAGTATGACACCTTATAAGGAAAATCTCATTAAAAATCTCCAAGTTGGCAAACATTTCTATTTAATTTTAAACTTCCAAAGTTTTTGACTCTCACTCTAAGCTTCCAAGGTGAAACTTTTGCTAATTTAAACCTTCAAAGTGGCTTTTCAGTTCATACCGTCACTTTAGATCACGGAAAAATTAACTCTGTTAGCGAAAAAATTAAGTCTATTGATGGAACATTTAACATGTATACCACATAAGCATGACATATATGTGCTAAATGGCAACCAAAACTATTTGGAGTAAACTTTTCCGTGATCTGAAGTGCCAATACGAACCAAAATGCCACTTTGAGGGTTTAAACCAACAAAGTTTCACCTTGAAGATTTAAAATGTGAGTCAAAACTTTGGAGTTTTGAAATATAAGTGCTTGCCATATTAGAGATTTTTTTATGGGATTTTCTCTTTTATAATATATTGTATTTTTTTTTTGTTGTTGGTGATAAGTCTCCGCATATACCATCCACATGACTTGATCCCTTTTTCTTCCTGAACACAAAAAAGAAAGCCACTGCCACTAGAACAACCACAACTGCCGACGCGACAATAGCAACAATCATCGCTGGAAATCTCTTCTTTGGGTCACATGAACCAGATAAACATGGATTATTATTCTCATCTCCATCAACACTACATAACAAAGGATTGATCTTTTAGGATTATGAATGCAGAAATATGGTGGGATTTGAATTAAAATGTGTATACGTAAGTTGAGTTCCTTCTTACAATAGTTTCAGTCCTTTCTTTTCTCTTTCACGAAGAGCTTGTGGAATTGAACCATTCAGATCATTCTTGGTCAAGTTTCTAAAATATAAGAAATATTCGTAGACTGATGAACATGATATCTAGGAATTCTACCATAAACAAAATGTCTAAAAAACTTACATGAACAATAGTGAACTCATGTTAGCTAGAAACTCAGGCACTACTCCCACCAATTTGTTATCTGACAAGTCCCTGTAGTTTGGAAGAAATAAAAAGTCACTGAAATTCCCTACGAGAGTTTCACCGTCAAGGCAACACTTTATCATACTTACAGCGTTTCTAAATAGTTGAGAAGTTGAATTTCATCTGCTATGGTTCCCGTCAACCCGCTTGAAGATAAGTTTCTGTTTATATGTTAAGACAAGATAAAGAAGTGTATATTAATGTATTTTTGTTCTTAGTGCAGTTGGAAAATGAAAATTTACAGGAAAAAATACTACTCACAAGGAAGTGATTCTTGGTGCTGTATATTTATCGGAGTCAGTACAATTCAGGCCCTCCCACAAAAACTTCCGAGGGACACATGGATCACCTTGCCATGAGACTTTATGTAATCCATATGTGGCTTTGATGTTTTTGATAGCCATCACTGTCATTAATGTCGACAATATGTTTCATTTGTCAAATGATATATATATATATATATATATACATGCACTAGTTTTCATCCTGTCCTACTGGCGGGATCATGTGGTGAAACAAAGGTGAAATTTTCATGATTTTTTTAGTTAAATGTATAATTAAATTTTCGTGGTATAACCAACGTGGGTTGGGTTAGTGGTTGAATCCACCAAGTTGAAAACGTAAGCTGAACACAAATTCGATTTATGTTGGGAGGGATAATTTATTAAAGGATGACATCAGTACTAAAAGATTTAGACATATAATTTTTATTAGTTAAGTTCAGTTTATTATAGTTAAATTAATCACTATAATTGTGGTTAGTTTGCAAGGATAGTAAAAAGAAAATTGTTAGATTTGTTTGGATATTAAAATTAAAATAAGACATTTCTATCCTTGACAAATTTTGTTTGTTTGTTTTAATTGCAATGTCCAATAATATAATAACTTATATTTAGGAAATAATTTTCCTAATTGCAATTTCAAATAATAATAGTATGATATATAGTTTATTAAAAGTTACTAACATACCATCATTCTCATCTGATTCAGACTGTAGAAAATCGGCAACAGTGAAAACTTCAATGGCATTAAGCATAGGTGTGCGCGTAGATTTTCGAGTTTTTGACAACTTTAAGGTGCATTCCTCGTGTTCGCACATAACTGGAAACTCGTTGTGTACCGTCGTGGACTGCAGATACACAGGGCTATACAAGTCGATAACATATATTCCGTTGATCGAAATGTTGAACTCTCTAGTCTCATTGGCAGGTAAGGCTTGAATCTCCGAGAAGTGGAGGTACATGTAAACTCTATCTTTAGAGGAGTAAGGATACTCGACATATATAAAGGGTGCACTATCATTCCCTGGTATTGCGGCCGTTGTGAGTGCATCTTGCGGCACACGGAAATTATCAGAGGTGTTTACAGCAAGACTAGTGGAAATCTGCCTCCAGCCTGGTTCAAAGTATGCTTCCCATACTCTATCATGGACATCCTTAGGGTACCTGACACAATCTTGTATTAGAGATGTGACCCATGATTGAAAACTATATGAGTAGAATTTTGTTTGATTAAAAAAGCATCTTAAAGCTGGTTTACCGCATATAATCATCTGAATCTCTGAAATAGAACCGCACTAATGTCTTCAATGGACCTGCTGTAGTGATATAACTGTTATTTGGTAGAGGCCTTAGTTCTAAGGCTGATATAAATGGCGTGGACGGGCCTGTCTTAACAAGACAAAAATCCAAGGAGTTGGATCTTGGAATGTATGAAATCTCCTCCCATGTACTATTCGTACTTCCATACTCTCCCATGTCGATTGTTATCCATAAATTGGGGCCAATGTATAAATCAAATTTAGGATAAAGATGAAGACCGTCGTAGTTTCCGTATACAAACCTAGCTCTGATCAAATAGTTGGTTTCCTGCTTGACGGTAAGATTGTAACAGTTGCGTGTTCCCTTTGGAAAATATCTCAACGTTGTGTGTTGCTTTAGGAAATGTGTTTGTAGACTTGTATCAGTTTTACCAATATTTCCACTTTGGGTGAAATTTGAATCCGATGTAAACAGTAACTTTGTTACCGGCTCGGTATAAGGGGATGGCTCGTTCGGAGGTAAACCACAATCCAAACTTATGAATCCTGTTAAGATATAGAAAAGCGGTAGTGGCGGTTATAAATGTGCACTTTCGAAAACACAGCAAAATGAGCTAACTCAATTCGAGCGAACTCATTTTATGGCAAACTAAAACTAAAAACAAAAACTATGGTAATATAGAAGTTAACTTTTTTATTAAAAATAGTCCAAAAGTAACTTTCAAAGTTAAATAATAATAAAATATTCAAATAAAATATTGTCGAATAATAAATTAAATTCAACGTCGTTTAACAATAAGATATATTAACTTAGAGATAAGACAGTGATCATCTATATGATTGTAAAATCTAATATCTATATAAGAGTCTTGACATTATTTAAGAATAGCATGTTTATCCACTTCACCACTTTTTATATTTCAAATGCAAGTGAAAGGACTTTATAAAAAAAACAAATGCAAGTGAAAGAGTGAATTCTGCTTTTGTTTTTTTTAATTAAAGAAGACAATGTACATTTTGGTTGGTATTAGACTGAATATATTTACAGAATTAACAATTAAAAAAATCCTTTAAAATTTTTTTGGCTATATCATGTAACTAGTAGTCTAGTACTAAGTGACCTAACTTTTTTTTTTTTAATAAAATATAAAATTTATTCAAAAAACCATTTTTTATATTGAGTGCAGCAAGTTTATAGAGTTGTTAAAAATGTTTTTAATGAAGAAAACTAAATATAAACATTTTTTTATCGAGTTACAAACCATTTTCCATTCCTTTGTTTAGCCAAGAGTCATTCATGGCTAGTATCGTCAATAGTCTATTTCGAACTTGTTTGTCAATGCATTTTGTGAGTTGCGCATAAATAAACTAACTTATAAATGCTTTAGTCAATTTCTAAATATCATGTTGGGCATGGCAATTTTACCTAAGTGTGAATGTAAAGATTTTTATAATCACTTAATCAAATAGCTAATCCGGTTTAGACATTCCAATTTGGTCTAGTTCGGCAAGATCGGTTCAAATTGATCAAAATCACCCGGTTAAACATTTGGTTAATTTTGATTTTTTTCTTTGTTTTTTTTAACTCTTAGTTTTCTTTGTAGGTTATACTATCATTGAAAATTATTTGGGTTTAAATTTTATTATTTTAGATTAGCTTTTACGGTGAATTTAAATTTAGAACTAGAATATGATATTTTATATATTTTCGGAAAAAAACAAACATTTCTCATGATTTTATATGTCAAACTACTATGGAAGTATTATACGTCATGATTTTATATGTAAAAAAAAACATTTCTCATGATTTTACATGTCAAATTACTATAGAAATATTAAAATATTTTTAATATATACAAATAAGACTAAACCTCCATCTATGATCCGATTAATCTGCTTATGCCCTAGACGACTAGACCCCTATTGAACGTCTACGTTCTACCACCTAACAAATTTTGAAATACTGGTCTTCGTTGATTAACATAAGCATAAACATTAAAATCCCGACCAAACAAACTAACAAAAACGTCTAAATCAGCTTTTTTTTAGTCGTTCGTTAAAAGAATATATTTGATCCTATCTACCATATATTAAAAGCGTAAATTTTTGAATAAAAAATACTTATTATGTATTAATTATTTATATTTTTGCATTATTTTACACGTTTAATTTTGTATTTTTGCATTATTCTAGAATTATTTTAGACCTTTAAAAATTTTTAGAGATTATTTTTCATAGTTTTAAAATGTTTTTTTGTTACCAAGGGTTTTATTTTCCATTAATTTGTGGGTGTTAATGGATATAATTTAAAAAATTTGTATTATCACAAAATCAAAAAAACATAATTCATATAATTCTTGAGTATCCCAAACATTATGTATTTTAGTAAAAATATAATGTACTTTTGTTGTTATTGACTTGTATAGGAAAAAATCGGACAAAAAAAATTAAAATAGGAATTTTCACTATTTTAATCTATATTTATCTTTGTAAACGTACAAGGTCCTATACAGGTCAATAAAATGTATTTCACCAATCAAATGTCAAGTGCTGATAGCCCCAAAAAAAAGGAAAAAGTGTTAGCTTACAAAAATAAACATTTCCCTTTCTCAACCATTCTACCATCTATAAGATCCTAAAAATTCTAATTAACTATATCAATCCATCGAAGTTAATTCCATTTTTTTTTGTAGTAAGACAATAAGAAAACTATGAATACTAAAATGGCAAACAGTAACATTAAAATGTGGATTACCTTCTTGATCTTGATCTTGAGCTTGAACAAGGACAAAAGTAGCAAAAGTTGCTATAAGTGCAGTAAACAAACGCGCACGGGAAGTCTCCATATTCTCTTAGATATACTCTCCAAATGAATCAACACTGCCCCAATTTTCTGAACCATAAACGAAGTTAATAAGCAAAACACCTAACGAAGTCAATTCTCTGAAAACGTGAGTACATGTCCTAGTTTCTACAAAAAGAAAAAGAAAAAAAAATCAATTTGACGCATAAGTGAAGATATTTTCTACAAGACAATGCATATGTTATTTGCTAGCTTCTTGGCCAAAATGTTCAACTTGTCTTTGATTACTTTAAAGAACCTTTCAATAACAAGGAGACACAGGCTTTGGCAGGAACGGTCCAACAAAAATGGTGGTCCAAAGCAAAAAATATTTGTAGCTTTTTATATATTTATTATTTAAAAATTTAACCAATATTAACTTTAAAATTATATGAAATTGTATTATATATTTTATAAAACAACAATTATTTTGTTAAAAACCATATTTCTTAGATATTTTTCCATGCAAACTATGTGATTGGGTAATCCATATTGCTTAGATATATTTTTTGATTTGACATAGTTCATGTTTTTTTTTTTTGAACTTTTGAATTATGCTAGTGGCTTCACGAATTTTTTAGTAAACAGCAGTAGCTTGATTGGTCAAAATATCATCTTTTAAACTCCTAGACCAAAGTTCAAACGTTCTTACAGCCTCCAGTTTTTTTAATTTTGTACTTTTAAAAAATTGTTCATAACCTTCTTTTCTAACGTTTTCTATTAATACCCTTTATCAAAAAAAAAAATCTATTGATACATTTTTCTTCAAAACCATAAATAGTATGCATAAATAATCAAAAATATAATTTTTTTTTAATTCTTGCCATTGGTTTTAATTCATCTCCACATTAAAAAAAATTATATGATATTGTTCAAAATAAATTATACGATATTTTACCAGTTAATTTTTTTTTAAAAACATCTTATATTTTTATTTAGTTTGACTTCCTCTAATATGTTTTTAATAAGAAAATAATATTTAATTTCGACTATAACTCCGGTAACAATATTTTTTAGGTAGGCCACTGCGCACACTACTTGTTTCATCTCCAAGAAACTTTAGACATGTTTGAAATATATATCCAGGTCTATGACCAACCGAAAATTAAGTCCTTTTCACGTTTATTCATGCGTAATGGTGGTGAATATTAAAGCCCAAAATATTAACAAGTTCTTTGGGAAAAGTCTACATATATAATCAAGCAAGTAGCATTTTGTATGTATATCAAGAATTAACAAATCAATTTAATTGCACCAATCAAAATCTCTACTCAAGTTTGTGATAAGACCTGGTAGTAGATACGCACTTACGACATGCTTGAAGAATTTCCGCGTGCTTTTAACATATAAATTAATATTGCGACGATGAAGTTTCATTAGAGGACATCGTTGCTTACTATAATACTTCACTCGGTTTTCTTGAAGCAATTGCAAGAATTAATTCCATAGTCACTCGTTTCTGATATGGTTGACTTTAGTTTGCTTTAATTGGTATCCATTATTGGAGAAGGTTAATTCGTGTGTCCTTACATATAAAGAAAACGTGAGTACATATATGGGTGTTGTTCTTTTCCTTCGTGTTTTGTGATTGGAACCATGAAGAATCTGTGTTGGCGTTGTCAGGCTTTAATTTGGAGTTTTTCCGATTCTTTGTTTTGCTGAAACACAAAACTAAAGAAGGTATGTAAGTTCCATGACCTGTTTGACCATAAGGCACAATAAGCACTTTGCTTTAGGCCACCTATTAATAACAAGTTTTTTAGGCCACATAATATGATTAGTCTGTAGTATGCATGACCATGGTTACGGTTATTGCGGTTACGGTCAGTTAACCACTTGTTATACTTATAATTTTTGTTTAACTTTAAGTTTAGTCATTTAATATTCAGTTAAAATGGTTACGACTGATACGTGTATAGTTAAAAACAGTTAAGGTTATATACGGTTATGATTATTATGGTTAAATATGATTCGATTATTTCATAATTATGATAAATATTAATATATATGACGTTTTTATCAAAAAATATTTAACCTTTATTGAAAGAAGTAGATGATGGCATTTCAACTAATATTTACCATTATAACTGATTATATGTACATTTTGTTCTATTTTTATAACGATTACGATTGTAATTTAAAGTTACATCACACGGTTAACCTACAATTTTTATATGGTTACGTTTAATTAACGGTTACTGTCAATTATTTGCTTTAACTAAAACTAAAACTAACATATATTACGGTTAACTGTTACGATTATTAACTATTTAATACGGTTATAATCTAGTTATGGTTGCATGAAAATAGAATGATGAAATACGGTTGCGGTTAAATGTTGGTCATAGTGTTTAGTGTAGTTATAAGGTATTAAATGTGAACTTACCATCATCCCTGCTTAGAGTCGATGTCTTTCTACTTCTTATTTTTCCATACTTTTTATTAGTTATTATTTTCTAGTATCATAACACGTACATAGTGGGACAATTTTTTCTTTTTGTTTTGGTCATCGTGGCCCAAAGGCCATATACGTCTCTCGAATCAAATGAGAGGGATGAGATCGATAGCAATCGAGGTCACAGTTTTTACAATTTAAATCCGAAATGACCACTATCATACTGTGGCTTTCTTCTACAATTTAAATTATTATCATTTACAAATTTGTTTTAGTGTTAAATATAATCTTTTATCCTAATGTATATGAGAAAATATTTTTTGTCCTAATGTATACGAGAAATTATTTTTTGCTGTTTATAAGATGAAAATTATAGTGATACATTTATTATACAATTATATTAGATATTATGCCATTAATTTTCAAAACTGGCAACTATATTAAAAATATTCATTGGTTTTACATTTAAAATGTAATGAAACCATGATAGATTACTATATTATAAAAATAGACATTTCATATAGGTTTAATATAGTTGCCAGTTTTGAGGGAAATTGGTTTAAATAATTTCGCGTTTGAGGGAAATCGATTTAAATAATCTTTTATCCTAATGTATATGAGAAAATAATTTTTGCTGTTTATAAGTTGAAAATTATAATGATACATTTATTATACAATTATATTAGATATTATGCAATTAATTTTCAAAACTGGCAACTATATTAAAAATATTCATTGGTTTTACATTTAAAATGTAATGAAACCATCTTATATTACTATATTATAAAAATAGACATTTCATATATGTTTATATTTTTTAAAGTAAAAATATAATAATAATAATAAAAGTTTTTTCACCGTTTTAATTGGATAGTTTTCCAATTTTCAATTAAAAATAAAATATATTTATTGTTTCTAAATTAATATAATTTCTAATTAATAAATCAACTATTCTAATATTCAAGTAGAACATTTCCTTTTGTCTACCTTTTTGAACATTCTTTTGATTTAAAATGGCCGCTTATCTTTCCTTTGATTAGTAAGTTATCTGAATATTAGCCAATTAGTGGTCTAGTGGTTCCCACTTGAGGAGGAATCGATTCTCCTCAAGCGAAAAATTATCTAAATCACTCTCAGTTGGTGAGTCGAAGTGGTGCACCAACTTTTGCAGTTGGTTCATCATGCACAAAGCATCCAAAAAAAAAATTCAAATAGCAGTTGTTGCACAACAAATTCAAATACATGATATCAAAAGAGTGATATATTTGTCCTCTCCTGTTTAGTTTTGATGTCTCAAAACAAATATTTAAATACTCCTTTTACCAAAAGCAATATATAGATCAACGCGAGCATGCAAGGCTTCTTTGCAAATACTACCTTGCACTAGGCACATCTTTTGTGTCAAAGCTCATGCTCATTTCAAAGGAACTATGAGAGTCTGCGTCTTGATTCTTACTTTTCATTGAGTTTTCAGAATTAAGACACTCTTTAAATTCAATCACAACTTGGGACATACTTGGTCGTTTCTCTGAAGAAGGGTTTGCATACAACATAGCCAATTCAATCGCTCTCCAAACAGAACGAGAGTTGTTATCACCATGAAGATTAGGATCCATGATTCTGGTATATCTCCTCTATTAAGCATAAATGCTGTCCATTCAGTTATGTGTGATTTTTCGCGGGTTTGATCAATCATACGTTGGTTTGTGATTATCTCCAATAATACAATCCCAAAACTATAGACATCACTCGATTCCGCCAACCGACCTGTTCTGTAATAACTAGCATGACAAAAACATGGAATTAGATATATGTATTCATATCACTAATGAAGATGAATAAGCTCATGATCTGAGGTTGGACTAACAATACTTACTCAGGGTCAAGATATCCAGGAGTACCAGCAACAACCGTCAAAACATGAGACTCATCTCCGAATTGGAAAGATCTCGAAAGGCCAAAATCTGCAATTTTGCCTGAAAACTGATCGCCCAACAATATGTTTGTACTTTTTACATCTCTCTGCACCATTGATGGTTGGGATCCATTATGTAAGTATTCCAATCCTATAAATATTATAAATTTTTTATTTACTTCTAAATCATCTCTATACTTACATTTGAATCATTTCTATCCAATGATCTCTTATAATTTTTAATGATGAGAAACATGTGACTGAAATTAATAAGAGTTTGTACAAATCTAGTGCCGCATCGGCAGCTATTCGTAGTAGAGTATTCCAACTCAAAACAGAGCCACCTTTTTTTACTATTTTGATCTTCAAAATCAGTAATCATATTTAAAAAAGTTATAACAAATAAGAAATTAAAATGCTAATGATATAGATATTGCCCACCTGAAAAATGATCTTTTAAATCTCCATTGGGCATGTATTCATAAATGAGAGCCAAGTGATCTCTTTCATCACAATATCCGACAAGGTTTACCAAATTTATATGGTGAACCCTCATAAGAAGTTCGACCTGGCCAACAATGTAAAATTCACACATTGGTTCATAATTTTTGTTTTACAATATATTAAAATGATATAAAGCATCACATACCTCTGCTTTAAAGTGCTTATTTCCTTGGGATGACGATTCAGAAAGTACTTTAACAGCTACTTGCTCTGAACCGTTTAGATAACCATGATAGACAATGCCAAACCCTCCTTCACCTAAAGCTCTTTCCAAATTATTTGTCATTTTCATAACCTCTGCATAACTAAACCTTCTTTTTTTTGTCTCGATCGATGTCTCATCTATATTAGTGGACATGAAATTTCCCCGTGGAGTAATTGCTGACGGGGGATATAGCTGTAGAGAGCAAATTTTAGTAATATAATGATACACAAGGTAATTTTTTGAAGGGAAAACTACATAAAAATACACCAACTATTTATCTATTTCCATAAAAATACATGAACTTTTAGAGTACCCATAAAAATACATGAACTAATTTTTTCTTTAAAATACATAAACTCTTAAATTGTATCCAATAAACAACCAAGAGTTGATGGAAAATAATATCCATTAATTTTTTAATTAAAAAAACATTTTTAAAATTCCAAAAACATATAAATCTCTTTAAAAAATCAAAGAACTGTAGAAAAATATAAAGCAATTCTAAAATAGTTTAAACAAAAAGAATTGGACTTGTAAATTTTGAGATTTATAAATAAAATTTTCAAAAAACATAGAACATTCCTAATACTCTTTAAAGATTCTAAAAATTCTAAAATTCTATAAGCTAAAATATATAGTGTTAGATTCAGCATACAATCCCCATAATATAGTTACCACTATTTTTTCAAAATAGATTTTAAACAATAGCATCATAAAATAATATTACTTTTAAGTAAATTATTTTAATATTATTTTCCATGTTACTTAGATGAGAGTGTTATGTGAAAATATAATAACATAAGAAGTTGTATATAATTATGTTACATGTAATTTTGATGTGAAAGATATAACATATATAAATATTTTATTTAATTTATTTTAGTTTTTTAAAATATTAGAAACTTTATCCGCTTTTTGAGTTTTTATTATTTATAAATCGAAAATTTTAGAATTTTAATCTTTTTGAATCATTGAAAGAATAAAATGTTTGCAATTTTTTAGATTTTCTTTAGAATTATGTGTATATATATATATATTTGAATTTTAAAAAATGTTTTTTTATTATAACATTAATGGATATTATTTTTCATCAACTCTTGGGTGTTTAATGGATACAATTTAAGAGTTTGTGTATTTTAATAGAAGAAATAATTAGTCCATGTATTATTTTGGGTACTTGAAAAGTTCATGTATTTTTGTGAAAATAGATAAATAGTTGGTGTATTTTTATGAAATTTTTTTTTTTGAATTAATCATGAGTCTATATAAATACCTTCCGCATGACTTGATGTCTTTTTCTTTCTGAACACATAAATGAAAACTAGTATCACTACGATGACTACCACCACCGCTGAAGCAACTAGTGCAACAATCATTACGGGAAATTTCTTCTTTGGGACACATGAACCAGGTGGACATATATCTTGTCCATCAACACTACAAAAATATGCAGTTGTATAGGATTCTCAATGCACAAGGAAAAGGATTTTTGAATTAAATGTGTGTAGTTGGGTGGAGATATTTTCTTACGTTAACTTCAATCCTTCCTTTTCTCTATTGCGTAGAGCTTGTGGAATTGAATTATTCAGATTGTTCTTGCTCAAATTTCTATTGAAAGAGAAGAAATATTCATACATTTGTCAAAATTATCAGGAGGATTATTACTACCAAAAAAATTGAGAAACTTACATAATAATCAGTGATTTCATGTTTGCTAGAAACTCGGGAATTACTCCAGTCAAACTGTTATTTGACAAGTCCCTGAAATTCGGAAGATATAAAAATTCATTGAACTTGCTACATAGGAGATTTTTTCCTTTCGAGGAAAAAATGATCATACTTAAAACTTTTCTAGATGTGTTAAATATTGAATTCCAGCGTCTATACTTCCCGTCAACCCGCTTGAAGACAAGTTTCTGTTTTATATGTTAAGATAACAAAATTAAAAGTGTAAGTTGGAAAAATTAAGTTAGAAAAACGGTTGTTTATTATAAATTTCAAACAAAAAAATCTTACAATTAAGTAATTCTTGGTGGTGTAGACGCATCTGTGGCAGTACAATTTAGGCCATCCCACAAAAACGCCTGAGGGACACATGGATCACCTTGCCATGAGATTATTCTTATGCCATAGGCAGCTTTGATAGTTTTTATAGCAACCACTGCCATAAATATGAATGATTTGTTAGATTTAACATATTGGGAAAAAAAAAACCGGTTGAGCTACCGGCTCAACTAGTGCCATGTTCGGGAGTAGTCAAGCCAGATCTTGAGTCCAGCATCAGCTACAAGATATAACTATATTTACATGCTTTGGTACTCCCGAGGAGATGTATTGGTCCAGAAATTTTCAGATAAAATAAAAATACAAAATAAAAAAAAAAGAGAAATTCTTTAAAATATCATCAAATGAAGTTTTTATGCCATATTTAGCAGATATTTTCATTTATGCCACATATAACACTTATAAAGTTTATAGTTAAATTTTGTTGGTTTGGGTTAAGTATTTTAGAATTTAAGATATAGTTTTTAGGAGGGTAGGGTTTAGGGTTTTCTAAACCCTAAATCATAAAAGTATGAGGTTAGGGAATTTGTGCTATATAAGAGAAATATCTTTTAATAAAAATGCTATATGTGGCCTAAATGAAAATGTATGTTAAATGTGGCACAAATTTTCATTTTGTGTTATTTAAGAGAATTGCCCAAATAAAAATCATACATTATAATACTTACTGACATACAATCATTTTCATCTGTTTCAGATTGTTTAAACTCGATAATCGGAAAACCTTCAATGGCATTAAGCAGAGGTGGATGTGTAGACTTCCCAGAGTTAGATAACTTTATGATGCATTCTTGGTCTTGACAAATAATTGGAGACGGATTTTGTATCGTTTCTGCTTGCAGATATAAAGGCTTGTAAGAGTCTTTAATGGATTCTCCATTCAAAGAAATGTCGAACTCTCTAGTCTCGTTGGCCTGTAAGGCTTGAACCTCAGCAAAGTGAAGGTAAATGTATACTTTATCATTAGACGAATCGGGATACTCGATATCTATCAATGGTGCACTCGCATTTGCGGATGTTGCAGCGGTTTTGAGAGCATCCTGAGGGAGATGAAAATTATTGGAAGTGTTCACCGCAAGACTGGTGGATATCTGCTTCCAGTCTGTCTCAGTGTATGAATTCCACATTCTATCGTAGACATCCTCCGGGTACCTATTATTTGCCACAATCTTTAATATATTAGCCATAGATCATTTTTAACTAATGTAGACTCACCTTAGAACGTCTACCGAATCGCTAAAATAAAACCGCGAAAACAGCTTCAAGGGACCAGATTGGTGATGTAACTATTATTAGGTAGAGGTCTTATTTCGATGGCCGATAGAAATGGCGTTGTTTCACCTGTCTTGACAAGACATAGGTCCAAATTGTTTGATTTTGGGATGTAAGTGATCTCCTCCCTTGTACCGTTTACATATTTCCCAATGTCTATTGTTGCCCAGAAATTAGGGCCTATATATAAGTCAAATCGAGGATAAGCATTAAAACCATCATAATTCCCATATACTGCTCTAGCTCTGATTAAATAGTTGGTTCCATTCTTCACCGTAATGTTGAAACAGTTGCGTATTCCATCTGGAAAGTATCTAACCGTTGTTTGAGGCTTTAGATAATTTCCCTCAAGATTTCTCTGAATCCTACCAATTTTTCCAGTTTGGATAAAGTTTGAATCTGTTGAATATTGTAATCCAGTTGCTGACTCGGTGTAAGGAGATGGTTCATTTGGGGATAACCCGCAATCCAAACTGATGAATCCTGTTGAGATTAAAAAACACACTCATCAAAATAAATTAAGAATTATGGAAATTTCCATACAATCTCCGATATATTTTTGTTATTTTAGAAGTTTCCCGCGCCTCAAAAATAACAAAAAAAAAATTGGGAATTTTACAAATTTGAAATATAGGTATAGTTTCATGCTAAAAATATTTTCTTATTATTTTGGATCTTTAAATAAATAGTTTATATTTTTATTTATTTATTAATAAATATTTTATAATTATTTTGGATCGTTAAATAAATAGTTTGCACTTGTTCTATACCACCTTTGGATCCATACATCTCCAAGAATTTGGATCAACCTTTGATCATAAATTATCCCTCCAAGAATTGAACTTGTTTCCCCTTAGATGCTTACGTTTTCGACTTATCTAGGTTCAACTGTTCAAGCACGAGTTCAACCGTACGTTTTATTTTTTATGATCTTTTATATAAAACTCCATTAAAAAGTAAACAAACATAATATTAAAATTCAGAAAAACAGAGCATGACCGCTCAAAACAACATTAATACAGACAAACATAACAAAAGCATTAGTAGTTCAACAACCCTACGTTAATTAATAGTTCCCGACAAGTTTAACCTCATAGAAAAAAACGCTACCAACAATAACATTAAAATGTTGATACATACCTTCGTCCTGAGCTTGAGCGAAGTGAATTATACCGAAAGTTACAAGTGCAACCAACAAAAGCGCATAGGAACTCTCCATTCTTTATTTCTAAACAAAATTCAGAATCCCACCGCCGCCACGTTGTGAACGCTAAATGAAGTATATAAGCGACGAGGGGCACAAAACTCCTCTTGACATTTTAAAAAAGACCCTACCAAATACCAAGTCAATCTCTGAAAACGTGGATACATGTCTTAGTATATTTCCACTGACGAAATGGAATTATGTATACATATTAGTATAGTACGGTTCTAGTGGGAAAGTTTTTTTTTTTTTTGTTACTAGTTTCTTGGTCAGAAAAAGTTCAACTTGTCTAAATTAATTAAAAGAACCTATCAATTAATGGAATTATAGTTGCTAATAACAGCTAGGGAGACATGGCTTCCAAGTGGTCGTTGACCTTTGATTCTTCAATTCGGTTTAAATTTGTCAAAAGGGGGGGGTTTGGGGGGAATTTGGGGGGAAGTCGGAACATATTCATTAAGTCAAAATCATACATGAATTATAGTAATGAGCGAATTTATACTTAAAATATCAAATTAAAAAATTCATACACAAACTATACAAATTTGATCAATTCATACAAATAAGGGTGACTATACATTTTAAACTGATGATATGTCATCCACGTCATCTGTTTTACTATGACGTGGATGACACATCATCGACACATGATTTTTTTGTGTACAAATTCTTAAAATGAAAATTAGGGATAGACATCATTCCTGCTCCGTCTCGTCCCTTCTCGTCTTGTCTCATTCTCAGTCTCGAATTCATGTTTTAGATGGAAATACATTTCCATATACACAAACTTTCAATTCCCGTTTGGAACCAAAAATTCCCAAAATCCTATTTGAGTATTTGAGAAAACATTATACTAAATAATACATATATATATATACTATAATGATAGGAAATTGGACATATATAATATATAATATTACATACAAAATTAATCTAAAATTTCTAACTTTTTAAAAATGTACAAATTTGTTATTATATTTCACATTATTATTTGGGGGGGGGGGGAAGTCGGAACATATTCATTAAGTCGAAATCATACATGAACTATAGTAATAAGTGAATTTATACTTAAAATATCGAATTGGAAAAATTCATACATGAACTATACAAATTTGATCAATTCATACAAATAGGGGTGACTGTACATTTTAAACTGATGATATATCATCCACGTCCTCTGTTTTACTATGACGTGGATGACACATCATCGACACATGTTTTTTTTTTTTTACAAATTCTTAAAATGAAAATTAGGGATAGACATCATTCCTGCTCCATCTTGTTCCTTCTCGTCTTGTCTCATTCTCGGTCTCAAATTTATGTTTTAGATGGAAATACATTTCCATATTACACAAACTTTTAATTCCCGTTTTGAACCGAGAATTCCCAAAATCCTATTTGAGTATTTAAGAAAATATTATACTAAATAATACATATATATATATATACTATAATGATAGGAAATTGGACATATATAATATATAATATTGCATACAAAATTAATCTAAAATTTTCTAACTTTTTTAAAATGTACAAATTTGTTATTATATTTCATATTATTTAGAATTCGTGTTTTTCTTTTATAAATTGAAAGCTTATAGGTTTTAGTAAGCTTTAGTAAGCTATCAATTTAAATAAAATTTTAAGCTTTTAATTTATATAAGAAAACTAGAATTTTAAATGATATATTAAGACATACAAACAATCATAATGTTAGAAAATTTATAAGCTTTTCTAAGCTTTCAATTAAAATAAAATTATAATCTTTCAATTTATATAAGACAAAAACTATAATTTGAAATTATATGAAACATAATAACAAATTGGTACATCTTAAAAAAGTTAGAAATTTTTTTAGATTAACTTTATATGTAATATTCTATATGTCCAAATCCTTATTATTTTGATATATATAAGTGTTTTTTATTATAAGTTTTTCTCAAATAGGATTTCGGGAATTTTCGGTTCCATACGGAAATATTCGAATGCCACAGCAAAAACGGTGCCTTTTTGGTAATTAACTCTATAATATAACCACACACATAAAAGTGGTGTGTAAAATGGTACATTATACAACTTAAAACGGCATGCATTTTTCCAATTTACCCGATTCTTTAAAGCATAAGAATTTTTTTAAAACTCTAGCTTTGAAAGAATGAGCAATAGATACATGTATTTTAGGCATATTAATTCATTGATTGCATTCCGAAGAAATATCTGGATCCGGAATAAGCAATATATAGTTGTATTTAGGCCTATTAATGTAAAAGTTTTTATTATAATTTTAATATGAATTATATTTTGAGGCCGTAACTTGTAAGACATGTGAAGATTTGGCCTCGGAAGAAATATCTGGATCCGAAAAAGGATATCTTGGGAGAACGGATCCGGATCTGGATATTAAATTTTTGGATCCGATGGATCATTAATTCTGAAAAAACAAAATTTAGTATAAAAATGTGATGTATATTAGTATTTGTCTTGGACTTTTAAAATTTAGTCCATATCCCTTTATTCAAACTCGAATCCATTTTTCATATTCTGAAAAAAAAAACTTTGAAAATTCTCAATTTCATGATTATTACAACATTATTTTATTTTATTTTTATCAAAATAATAATTATAATATATTTAATTAAACAATAGACCAGATCCAGATATCTATTTTTTTAACGGATATCCAGAGGCGGATCCGATCCGGATATCTTCAAAACACTCGGATATCCGGATCCGCCCAGACCTAGTGAAGAAAAACTTTTGATGCTTTGACATAAATAATTGCACCATTAATAGTGTTCCGCTGCAAACTTCCAATACTCCTTTTTTCTACCCGCCACACACAATATTTTTCTTTCGCTCTCGTTTCATTGTTCAACTAGATTAATGTTTATTTCAGGCATAACTGTTGTTTTTTCAATTTCATATAAATTTGAGCAATTTAGATTCGTAAAAATGAAAATTATTATTTGTAAATATGTGTTACAAATAGGTTAATTTAGTTCAAAATACGTAGACAAGTTAAAATTAAGAAAGTGGTAGTGATTATTTTATTAATTAACACTTTTTCATCTTATCATATTTTGACCAAAATATCTCTATGCAATTTTAACGGTTAAATATTTTTTTAATGATAAAATATTTGGGAAGATAAACTCTAGTTTTAAACAGTTAATTATTTTGTTAACGTCATATGGGTTTCAACAATAACTTCGATGATATATCCATCTCCAATTTATTGCAATTTTAGATGGTTCTTTATTTTATTAGCATGATGTATATTATTAAATATCGATAATATTATCACAATATGATAAGTTGTTTTGTATCATTTTAAATAAATTCTTACACTATATAAAATGCACATATAGTTTTTTTTTAACTACTATACCATCACAATGAAAGGGATTGACATATATTTTATATACTTTAAACAAAATAACTTTTAATAATGAAATATAGTAAATATTAACGAGATAAACAATTTACTAACAACAATACTTAAGTGTTAACGAAATAATATATATCCTGTTAACAAAATAATTAATTATATAAAATAGAGCTTATCTCCCTAAATATTTGATCGTTAAATAATATTTAACCATTAAAATTGCGATAGGAGAATTTTTATCCAGAAAATTATGAGAGTAGAGATAACTAATTAATGAAAAACCATGACCATTTTTTTAATTATTCAATTATCTATTGCTATACATTGAAATTTCCCTAAAAATAAAGAAAATAGAAGTTGATAGAAAAAAAACATGGAATATTAAAGAAGAAGATAAAAGACCATGAAAGGAAAGAAATAAAATAAAAATAATTGTTAAAAATTTTAAAAAATTTATCCCCATATTTTGGTCTCCACTTTTTCTCTCATTTATCTTTTTTTTTTGTCCTCATGTTTATCTCCCCCAATTTCCTCATCTCTCTAAGAGATAAAATTCTTATAGTTATTTCTCAACACCATTTTAAAAAAACTACCCAAAAAACTACTCTAGTTCCCAATCTAAACTTAAAACTACATATTCCAATGTTTAACGATAACATATTTGGTATATTTAACTTATTCTAATGAATAATTTAATAGGTTAAAATGAGATAGAAGTAATATCTAACAAATTTAATGTTAGTATG